>WAAE01026462.1:160369-359174 GCA_013400495.1 Nicator chloris
CGCTCGGGGCCCCAGCCCGGCCCGGGGGGCTCTGCCCGGGGCTCTGCCGGCAGCCCCGGCCCAGGCGGATCACGGGGCCGCAGCGGTGCGAGCCGAAGCTGTTCACGTACACGAGCGGCACGGGCGGGAGGGCGCGGCGGCCACGATCCATCTGCGGCGCTGCCGCGGGCTTGAGGGGAACCGGGGCTGGAGGGTGCCGGGAATTGAGGCTTAGTGAGGAGAAACGAGGGTCGGTGAGGGCAGCGGGGGCTGAGGGGAACCGGAGGCTGAGGCTAATAGAGGGGAACCGGGAGGTGAGAGGAGCCGCAGCTGAGGGGGCGGCGAGGGGAGCCGGGGACCGAGAGGTCGATGAGGGGAGCCGGGGCTGAGGGGCGGTGAGGGGAATCAGGGGTCGGTGAGGGGAACGGAGGACTGAGACGAGCCGGGCTGGGCGTCTGTGAGGGGAACCGGGGGATAGCTCAGTGAAAGGAGCCCAGAGTTGTGAGACCAGCCGGGGCTGAGGGGAGCCAGGGGTCGGTGAGTGGAGCCGGAGACTGAGGGGCTGGATGTCGCCCTGTCTCTGGGCCAGCGCTAGAGTTTAGCACACATTGCTGCTGCCTGAAACCACGTATCGACACATTCCATGCAAGTGATTGATCTATTTGTACCAGTGATAAGGGGACTCTGGGCTGAAGGTTGTTTGATGTCTTGTTTGTCTCTACAGCAGAGGAACCACTGGCACCCCTTTGGTGTGGGTGCTGCTGCAGTGCTTGCACTGATACAAGGATTTCCTCTCCAAACAGTGCACCTGCTCCAGCCGTGTGCTGAACAATAATGAAACATCAAATACCAGTTTTGTCCATCAAGCAGATGTGTGACTGACAGGACGCCTGGCAGGGTCAGTCTGGCCCATGCAGGTGCTCGGCAGAAATGTACGTGTCCCATTGCAGCCGTGAGTTTGTTGGATATGGACAGTGACAACAGGCATTCTCAAAACACTGAAGAGCTTAACTCATAGAATCATGGAATGGTTTGGGCTGGAAGGGACCTGAAACACCATCCAGTTCCATTCCCTGCCATGTGCAGGGACACCTTCCACTATCTCAGGCTGCTCCAAGCCCTGTCCAACCTGGCCTTGGACACTTCCAGGGATCCAGGGGCAGCCATTGCTTCTCTGGGCACCCTCCCCACCCTCACAGGGAAGAATTTATGTGAGGTCCCACTGATGTTTTCTTTTTCACTAAAATACTGCTCCAGATGACTTCCCAGAGTTCAGTTTGCACAGGGTTGCAAACAAGAAATAATAAATTCTGTGAAAATACCTATTTTTCCTGATTGTTTCAGCAGCACTGGCAGCATGAATGGTGTTGCTCTTGGGAATGGATCCAAAGAGACCACGAAGCAAATTGTGGTCATTCCCCAGGCTTTGAAGAGGCTGAGGGTCCCTGTGTGTGTCCAGAGAAGGGAACGGAGCTGGGGAAGGGAACAGAGCAGCTGAGGGAGCTGGAAAGGGGCTCAGCCCGGAGAAAAGGAGGCTAAGGGGGGCCCTGTGGCTCTGCACAACGCCCTGCCAGGAGGGGCCATCCGGGGGGGTCGGGCTCTGCTCCCAGGGAACAGGGACAGGATGGGAGGAAATGTCCTCAGGCTGGGCCAGGGCAGGCTCAGGTTGGACAGCAGCAGGAATTTCTCCATGGAAAGGGTGCTCAGGCCCTGGAACTGCCCAGGGAGGTTTGGGGTGCCCATCCCTGGAGGTTTCCCAGGAGGGGCTGGGGACAGGGTGGCGATGGGCACGGGCTGGACTCGGTGGTCCCGGCGCTCTTTTCCCCCTCAGCGGTTCCCGCGCCCGGGCCCGGCCGGCGCAGTGCGGGCGGGCCCCGCCAGGTGGCGGCCGCTCCCGCGCAACCGGCGCTGCCCGGGGCCGCCGCTCCGGGCCGGCAGCGAGCGCGGCCTGCCGAGCATCCCTGGATCCCGGGATTGTACACACTGCCGGCAAAAGGCACGTCGCGTATGCAGCTGCAAACGAGGGAAAACAACTCGCAGAGGTACAGCCTGACGGTTCGCCAGAGTAATTTGTTGTTTCCCAGTTATAAAAGAGCATCTCCTGCAGGCTCCAAAGGGTGTGGACTAAAAAGGAGGTTATAGGTGTGACACAACCACTGAGTCAGAAGCCTTGATATCAGCTATGACCTCACATATCAACTGTACCAGGGAAAGGTTCTTCCCCCAGCGGGTGCTGGCACTGCCCAGGCTCCCCAGGGAATGGGCACGGCCCCAGGGCTCCAGGAGCGTTTGGACAGCGCTACCAGGGATGCACAGGGTGGGATTGTTGGGAGGTCTGTGAAGGGCCAGGAACTGGATCAATGACCCTTTTGTGGGTCTCTTCCACTCAGGATATTCTGTGATAATACAATTCTCAATTCCACTCTTCCACAAACCAAACTCCCTCCTCTTCTGCAAAACCTGTGCTAACCAGTGTACCAGTGAGGCAGCAGCCAGTGAGTTGCGTTTGGCATATTAAACCCAAAAGCTTCATTAAAAACTGCTCCTGGCCTACAAACTTCCCCAGCTCCATCCATCCCAAAGCCCTGGTAAAGAAATCCCTTCTTCAGCTGCAATGCCGCCCACACCACAACCCCCCAGTGAATCCTCACACACAAACCTAAAGAGCCCCGTGTTCATTCCATGACTGTCTCCGCATTGTGCAGGAACACTCGCTGCAGTATCTGCCAGGGCAGGAGCTGCCTGTGCCAGCTGGCAGCTGCTTCCTTCCTCTGGCCTCCTCAGGGCACCACGGCTGCCAAGGCAGTGGTTTCTCAGCACCTGTACTCACAGAAATGCTTCCACCCTGCTAATGCAAACACACAGACCTCGTGGGGCACATTTTGTCCACTTTTCCCAACAGCACATTGCCAGCACTTTGATCTCAAATGCAAATTCAGCTCAGATCCTTTTTAGGATCTGCTGCTACTCAGAAAAATCAATGCCACCTAAAATCTCTTTGCGGAACTGTCAAGTTCAGCTGTTTTAGCTGCACACTGCTCTTCACCCACCTTTCCACATGTGTGAACTGACTACCAGCTGGCCACTATCTCTGTATGAATCACTGAGCAAACATCTCAGCTTTTCACCACAGCTGCAACTGTCTGGTTAAAAATAGCCCAGATTCCAGCTTTCAGCCTGCACCTCATCGCGCGTTTGCTTTGTGCTCCAGTGGCAGCTCCTCCATCTCACGACTTGCTTTGGTTCCTGAATTCCATTGTTTCAGTTTTGCTTTGGCCAAAGATGTGTCATCATTTGTGAGCCCTGGCAGCCCTTTTAAAATGAGGCAGTTTTTGGTGCCTACACCTGATGCCAAGGAGAAGGAAGGAAGGAGCCACTGGGACATTGCTGCACGCATGGTCAGGGATTCCCTGAAAAAAACCCCGCCCTGCTGCTGCTGGTGGAGATTTGGGTTTCTCTGAGCATTCTTTGCAGTGGAAAGTACTCACATGATTCCACAGAATTCATGGAATCACAGAATGGGTTGAGTGGGACCTTTAAAGATCATCTCATTCCATCCCCAGCCATGGGCAGGGACACATTCCCCTATCCCAGGTGGCTCCAAGCCCTGTCCAGCCTGGCCTTGGACACTGCCACGGATCCAGGGGCAGCCACAGCTGCTCTGGGCACACTGTGCCAGGGCCTCCCCACCCTCACAGGGAGAAATTTCTTCCATACATCTCACCTAAAGTTACCCTAAATTCAACATAACTCAGGCAAGGCCATTGCTCATTAACTGTAACATTATCTTGATCAACTGCAGAGGGTGAATACATCTGAAGTAGGACTCTGACACTGAACAGGGAAAAGTGTGCTCGCTCTGACAACAGCTACACTCAAACCTTGTTAATTATACCCTCAGCAGTAGCACAAACAATTATTCTACCACCTTTATTTTCACAGAATATTTAATAAGTCACTGGAAGGAGGGATTTCATTAGTATGTAGTTACTGCATAAAAGACACTGGGGACCATTTATTAGTGTAACCAGGAATCATTATAAAAACAAAACTCACGACTTCTGCTAAGTCAAAGCAATGAATTTGCCTTCAGATTCCTACTTGTAAAACTTCCACCATTTAGCCTGGCTCTCAGTTAATTGTGTGAGCAGTAATGGGGCAGCAGAGAGAGAAAATGGAACAACACCTGCATTTCACAGCAGTGAACCTGCACAGCTCCCACTGCTTTACAAACCACACACATGGGAATCCTTTCTTCCACATCACTCAGAAGGAGAAGCCAGTTCTCCCATCTCTTCATGCTGTGCATAAAAATATTTAGCAGACTATAAACTGTGTTACATAAATCCTCAGCCTCCCCTGGAGAGATTTCCAAACCACCAAGAAGATCCATAGGCTTTGCAACAAAACCCACGTCAAGGAGATCAAACCCCCTGGCTTAGCAGAACTTTGCATTACAGCATTTCAAGAGATTGCCAGTTGGAAATAAAACTATGGGGAAAACTCAAGGAGACAAAATGAGCCCTTAGATTACACCACAATGACACAGCCTGATTTCAGGAAAGGCTGGTAGTCAAGTGGATGAAGCAGAAGGCAGGTGAGAACTTCTAATTTTTGAAATGAAAAATGAACTAAATGTGCAAGTTATCGGTATTTGTTTCCAAATCAGAGACAGGGAAACTTTACCAAGTTTTAGGCTGCAGAGACTATGATATTAAAGATTTAAAGTCTCCTGTTCAGGGGAATGTGCAGTTAGATCCTGAGAGAACACACAGCTAAGGAAGTTCAGCCCTACCTGCCATAATCCTCCAGATGTTGAAAGAATCCTGGCTCATGCAGGATGTAAAATGCAAAATCACTAAATCATCCCCAGATTCAACATTAATGTAGATAACCCAAGACCAGGCACAGAAAGCTCACGACTTCTTACTTCTCCTCTGAGATCCAACAGGATCCCAGGCCAAAGTGTGACCACCAACACACCTGGCTGTAGGAGTGTTCATCCCTGGAGGTGTCCAAGAAAGGGCTGGAGGCGGCACTCAGTGCCCTGGGCTGGGGACAAGGTGGGGATGGGGCACAGCTGGGACTCGATGGACTCTGAGGTCTTTTCCAACCCAAAAGATTCTGGGATTCTCAGCAGCAAGGCCCCCCTCTAATGGCACTGAGCATTGCCTCCTCCCTCCCTCCCCCAGAGACATCAGGATGCTGTCAGGAGAGGAGCAGAGCAGGGCTCTGTCTCCATGGATTGCTCCCTCTGCAGAGAAAATGGGAGCAGTCACTGCTTTGTTGTGCCCTCACATTCCTCCACAGACACCTCCTGTAAAAGCAACGCTTGAGCAAATTCCCTTTCCACTGACTGAAGAGCTGGGCTGATTTTGCCAGTGTGTACAGAGCAACATCTGTCTGTGCACAGCTGGCCCACTGCAGCAGAGCTGGGGGCTACTGCTGCTGCTTCCAGGAGAATGCCTCAGAAACTTAAGGAATCTCATTGAAACTCAGAAACCCCTGGCACGAACGTGCTCCCAACCCTGCCCAGCACTGGGCATCAGCTTAAAGCCACAAGCACTGCCTTGAAAAGTGACACTTGGCCAAACTGACAACTTAATGCACAGCAAGGCCTGAACAATCCCTGAGCAAACTGATCTTGGTCTGTGAGTCAGCAGCGATGTCAGATGGTGATTTACACTGAGCAAATATTTTTTTCAAGCCTTGGGCTGGAGAAGGCTGGCAGAGATTTTTTTTTTTTTTTTTTTAATGCACTGTTCTCCTTCCACAGATTTCAGATCTGGTCTGAGTTACTGAGTTACAGTGTGTGTCCACTGCATCTACCACATCACTCTGCCTTACAAAACTAATGTTCTTCACTCCCATGAAAAGCAAAGCAACCCATAGTTTTGGGATTAAAAAATACCCCACAGTTGAGAGCAATAAAACTACGTCCATTTTAAACATTAAAAATAATTCAAACCTAAAAATGTGTCCTCACAGTCATCCTTGACCTGTACTGTGCTCAGAGGATTTAATCTCAGCTTTCATGACTCACCAAAATTAAATTCAGGAGGAAAAGCGCAATCAAACACTGATTTTATACATCTCTATATTTTATGTATACCAGGAAGACTGAGAACTTTGGACCAGCAAATTTCGTGGAGGAACCTTAATAGAAAATGGTCTCCCACGCTCCATAAACAAAGTGACTGAGGCAGCTTCCCTTAGGGAGAGATGCATTCAAATAAATCAGCATTTAGTATCAAATTGTCTCTCTGACAAGCCCTGCGAGAAGTCAGGAAATTATAGTTCCTGTGCCATGAAAACAGGTGATATCTGATGGCATCAATCAGAGCATGGGGATGCAGGAAGACTTTCAGGGATGTATTCAGAGCACTGATTCACCCCCTTCAGTTCCTCTGAGTGCACAGACAGCTGTGAGGATATTCTTATCCCACAGGCTGTTTTTCACTCTGACAAACTGAATCAGCTTATTTCACACAGAGGAAGGAAGGGATGGCAGCGTTTCTCCTCATCTCCCCTTTCCAAGGCTATGAACTTGTCCCAGATTCCCTGGAGCTGCACTGAGCGTTTTGGGAGAGTCAGGACTGAGCAGAAAGTGTCCCACAACAACCTGACAGCTCAGAGCCGGCCCTGGAGATCAGCTCAGCCTTTAAATCAGGGGGAGATTGGTTCCATCCAGCTCCAGCACCGACCTGGAATGTGACACCTCACAGTGTCTCAGTTCCGTGCAAGTGGCACCAAGAGAGCTCCCGGGGACTGTGATGGGGGCAGCTCCTGCTGGAAGGAAAAAGCTGGGATCCACACACGGTGAGAATTCTGGAATTCCACCCAGCAGGGCTTACTTCCATCTTCTGGAGTCTCCCTGTAGCATTTACTTACAGCTTCGGTGCAAGGGAAACCCAAAATGGATTTGTTGTGTCGTCTGCCTAAGAAACTTACCAGCAATTCAGAATCAGCCCATCACTCGCAACAAATTTGGAGTTTGGAATGATTCAGATTTTTCCCTTATTGATTTCAATGTTTTAGACTCTGTCTAGTAAGAAAATTTAAACATTCATCAAGTATTCTGTAATCTTCAGAACAGGAGAATTCTAGAATGAATAGACACTGTAATCCCCAACCATAAATCAGATGTTGGATCCTGAGAAACTCTCTAAGTTTGCAGGACTTTGAATTGAGAGTCAGGCAGGGAGTGCCCTGTTTGTGAAGGACATTGCTGATTCTACCACCACAGCATCCAAAGCCTTAAACCTCCCATACTCCAGGACCACATTTCAAGGCTGTCACACTTGTGAAAAACGTGAACATGTAAGTAGGCACACGTTGTCTAAAAGACCATTTGCACTTGAAAACGATGTCAAGAACTGTGGCTATTTCCTAGCAATCCCAGTGCAGGGAACAGAGGGATAAAGTTTCCCAGCCAAGTCACACGCTGGAACTGGTCAAGGGTGTCTGGTGCTGCCTGGCTGGCACTGAGCACCAAGGAATTCCTGACTCACTGGGCAGGCAATGCACCTCCAGCCACTCCTGATCTCAAGCATCCCAGCTTTCTGCTCAAACAGTCAAGGGAATTGGGAATATCTGCATGGAACCACCAGCAAAGCTTCGTATTCCTGTTAAAAACCAATTTCCAAAGGCTGGAGCTGCTCCACCTGCACCAGGTGAAGGCAAAAGCAAGTGAAGTGATCAGCACTGGCAGAACTAATCCCATCCGGGCTTCGGAGCACCCACACAAAGGAAGGAGACTCACCATCCACTCAGCATTTGCACCACAATTCCTTCCGTGATGGCAGTCGAGATCAGCGGCACAACTCTGGCATTCCTTAAGCACCTGCTGAACTTCACACGACTTTCCAGATATCTCAAATTTAGATATTTTAAATTAAAGGCTGCAACGAGCAAGTTCTCTAAAATGTCCGATCCCTTCCCTCTGTTACTGTCAGATCACAAACGTGAGACAATTGAAAAGGATTCCTTGTCTGTCCCTGCCTTGCTGGGCTCTGCCCTGGCCCCGCTCTGGTTCTCTCTGTGTCCCACTGCACGGTGATCTCTGACAGCCTGAAGGAGCTGGGATTGTTCAGCCTGGAAAAGAGAAGGATTTGGGTGACCCAACTGTGGCCTTCCAGTAGCTGAAAGAAAGATGGAGAGAGACCCTTTACAAGGCGTGGAGGGACAGGACACAGGGAATGGCTTCCCACTGCCCGAGCGCAGGTTCCGATGCGATATCGGGAAGAAACTCCTCCCTGGGAGGGTGGGCAGGCCCTGGCACAGGGTGCCCAGAGCAGCTGTGGCTGCCCCTAGATCCTTAGAAGTGCCCAAGGCCAGGTTGGACAGGGCTTGGAGCAGCCTGGGACAGTGGAAGGTGACCCTGCCCATGCCAGGGGTGGCACTGGATGATTTTAAAGGTCCCTTCCAGCCCAAACTGCTGTGGGCTTACCTGTGCCTCAGTGGTTCTCTCCTCACCTGCTGCATCTTCACCTTCCCAAGGAACCTTTGCTGCCTTTGTGACCAGAGCAGGACAGGAGAACTTCCCCTAAAGCCCTTTTCACCCCACACAGCCCAACAAAATCCCCTCCCCAGGCCCCACGAGCTTCGGCCACAAAGGAAGGAGTTCCTGCAGGAAGCTCAAAATAAAAAGGTTAAGGAGAAACATTGAGTTAAAAGTTTTATTCATTCAACATCTCACATTACAAATATTTAAAAATTATATGCATACTGGTATAAATAGTCATTTGCAAACTATTTAATAACATTAATTTTCACTAGCACTTCAACAAATGAACTCTTTAAAAAAAGTAACTTGTGTTATATAACTTAGAGTAGAACATACAAAAATATGAACTTAAACGTGAAAATGACTTTAATAAAAAATGAATTACCCTTATTTAAAATGCTATAATAAATACTACAACCTCCCCATACACAGTAAAAACTATATGGAAATTCAGCCAAGTAGTACAATTAACTGACATACTTAAATAACTTTTCCTTCTGATAATATGAGCAATACATTGGGGGAAAAACATATTAGGGATTAGTAAAAACCTAGACACCCACTTGCTAAAAGTTTCACTTCCAAAAAATATAACAAAAAAATCTGATGAAAATTATAAAAACTAATTATACTTTAAAATTTAAAAATATAAAAAATAAAACAGTTGAATACAATATTGTCCCAATTCTTACAATGCTATCACAGTAGCTTTAAAATAAGATAATAAAATAAAGCAAATGACCAAAACGTTTTATTCCATTTTTTTTTAAAAATAATCTCAAATTTACATTAGTAGAAAGATTGATTTCTGATTCTTTTCTTTAGAAACACCAGCAAGAAAGAGGATTTACTAGAACAGTAGAAAATGACATTTTTAAATGTCTGCAATTAAAAACAAAGAATTACACTGCAAAGATCTTCCAGAAGTCTGAAATAGGTATTGCACATAACTTGAAGTTAACTTGCCACAATTCATCACATTCAAGTTTTAAATCACCTTTGAACAGAAGGTTTGAACTCTTCAAAAACACAAGGGGTGAATTATCAAGTCTTTCCAACAGCATCCTTATAAAACGCTAAATTCAGTCACTGCAAGGTTGAAATTTGCATTCTGCAGAGGTCTGTGTATGGAGAAGTAGAGACTATACCAAAAAAGCACGGGGCAGTGGGGTTCCTTTACATATAAAATAATCAGAAACACTTTATTTTACATTGCAAAAATAACCATGGAATTACTCTGTCACTCCCCCGGGAACGCCGCCGCTCATTAATGACACCCCCCCACCGGTAGCTAATTGCACGTTAATGAGCCTGGGGCTACACGGTAACCCCAGAGAGCCCCGTGCAATCAGGAGGCTTGGCCAGCACTGTTGAAGCACAGAGTAAAGGAGAGAATTGTTTATGCCCTGTAAATCGAAGTGTAACCAAAGGATCTGTAAACACGCTTGTCACACAATCACAAGTGAATATTAGTAGAATAACGATTCCTTACATTAGTCATGCATACTAACATTACATGCCTGCCACCTAGCAGGCTCTCTTTTATTCTTTAAATATAATTTAAAAGAGCAGACACGGTTCTGCATCAAACACCTAACATCGATTCTTTATTAATAAGAAAAATGGCTAAACATTCACCAAAAACGTCTGCATTTGTGTATCATTTTTAAAAACTCAGTAAGAAGCGGTAGACAATTTTGATGGTTCTTGACTTTTAAATTTCTACACTATATTTATGCATTTAAATTTCATGGGTCTAAAGACAAGTGTCATTTGTCACTTTCATGCTTTTTCTTCTTTAATTCTCAACTTTACATATACTATTTCTTAAATTATATGTACACCAAATACCTGGTGCTGGGCTAAGATGTTTAAGCAACATGCTTTCTTTTCTCTGCAGATTCTAAAATAGCATTGCCAGTGCACAACATCCATAATTCAAAATGTATGCAGAGCACTGAAATGTATAAAAAGCAGAATATAAGAAAATAAAATTTATTAAAATTATTTATATTAAAAAATGAAGTATATGAAGATCTCTCAGTAATAAAAGTACAAAAAGCTACTCTTTGCAATATGAAAAATTGAGGTATTGCATAAAGAGATATCCCGTCAGTGAAAAGTGTGCCTAAAAATGCTCACTGTTGGAAAAACAAGATATACAAAAGTAGTGCATAACAAATATACATTATGTGCATGACAAAATAAGTTAGCTACAAAAACACTGTACCGAAATTCAGCAGGTCATGTACAAAGGGAAAAAATTATTATTCAAAGCTAGTTCTCAAACAGTGTTATTTTCTTGTAATGGAAACCCACCTCACCTGTTTGCTGGGTAGGATCGGCACAATAGCACACCCCAAGCCACCTACAAGCATTAAAAAAATGAAAGGAACATTCCAACTAGAATTATGTACTTCAGAGAAAAAAAAGTCCCTGACAATCTACACAAGAGCACTCTGCATTTGCATTATTGTTGTCAATATTTTCAGGGATTTCAGTAAAAGCAGCTCCCTTGCTATACTTGACTAATAGACAGCAAATGTCTCCATTTTGACCTTTGGAACCTGGTAAGGTATCAGTTCATTAAAGCCTGTATTGAACAGAAAAACTGCTTCTCACGAAGATAGTGGGGGCTGGGGGGAAGGGGATGAGGGGGGCTTTGAAGGGAGCAGATGTTTTCCAAGCAGTGCCAGGGCAAATCTTTGGTTTGGGAGACTCTCGGGGGGTCCCAGGCCCCTCGGGGCCGGGCAGAGATTGCCACAGAATCACTTTGTTTGCACACTGCTACATCCTTGGTGGAGAAGTTGGCCAGGGCATTTAGTTCAAAAGTACTAAAAATAAATTTTCAGAACTACTCCTTCATTCATCTGTTTCAAACTAAACCCTCTGCACCCACTCGTCAGCGTTGGGTTCACGTGTCCTGGGCTGATGCTTCTCAAGGTGGGACTGAGTTCCAATAAAGCCGGTGTTAATTAGCGATGTTGGCACTTCCACCTGCTTGTCTTTATCTCCCCACAATTAGTTCTGAAGAGCTGGGATCTGAGCTGGGATTCTTTCTACAGGAAGAGTAAAAAAGGCATCGGCACACTTGCACCATTCCATGCACAAAATTCGGCCAACGGTGCAAAGCAGGGTTTGGAAACTCCTTGGGTTCGTGCCTTCTGTTACAGCTAAAATTGAGGGGACTGAAAACTGACTTTACAGCCAAGATGGGAAACCAATAAGCAGCCAATTTGAGTTTGTGTGCCACAATGGAATATCAAAACTCCAGTAAAAATCAGTGATATCCTTGAGGTATCTTTAGGTTTTCTACTTTTTCACGTCAAAATGGAGAGCAAAGGCTGGCCCCTGATGAATGTTAGTATATTAGGATATAGAGTTATATATAGCCATCAAAAATAAAATCTATATATTTATCCTTCAGGAGAGGAAATGCCAGTTCACTAGTTGTCATTACTCTAGCTTTGGTAGGATATCTAGGGCTGTAACCAGACAATTGAGTTCTCTTAAAGAAAAAAAAAGTGCACTCCCCCCTCAGTAGTAACTTTACTCAACTTTTACATTCAGGAATTCTTAAAATGTAATCATTTTGATGAAAATATAGTAAGCTCTGCCTATCTTGTTAGTAATTTGGATGTGGGTGGTAGCCAGAGGCATGGTCAGATACACACCGAGCTAAAATTTCAGCCTCAAAACCCTTAAAAGAGTTTAAAAAAAAAAAAAAAAAACAAACCAAAAAAGATCATTATTATAGTGCTGCTTCAACTTTGCTCATGCATTTCTGTTGCTTTAAACATGCTCTTTCCTGTTGGTAGGTAAATGCTAACTTCATCTGTTGCTGGAAAAATCCAAAGTCCAAACATAAAAAAAAGAAAAGAGGCAAAAACAGGCTTCCCTGGGGGAAAAGTGTCAGAACAGACTGATAGTGTTATTGTTACACGGTTATTTAATAAAAGTATTCTTATGTTCTTTATTAACAATAATTTAATTAAAAAACCAAAATACTCTATTGTTTCAATTCTCTTCTCTTAATATTTTTCTCTCCTCTAAGAAAACGTTGCAGGAAATTAAGTGTTCTCTCGGTAGTAAAGACAAGAGAATGCAACTCGCTTGCAACATGTTATCGATACGAAAAGGAGTTCCCAATACAGTTTTCAATGACAAGATTCTATAAAATACCCATTATAGGTCATTCTTTCGTTTAGACTATTGTTAAATTACAGACTACTACAAAAGGACATGCTGTGAGTGAGGGGCAGGGTGGGGAGGGCAGTCGGGAGAACAGAAGAGTGCACTTAATTGGAGGCCTGCAAATGAGCGATCCTTTAGTTCCAGCGGAATGAAATATGTCTCGGGCGGTCCCCTCCCTCCTTCACCAGGGGCTTGTGGAATTCCCTGCCGGCACGGGAATGGATAGCAGCCCAGCAATATTCACAGTAATACTGCAGACACGTCACGTTAGCACAGAAGAACGGGGCGAACTTCCCGCCGCAGCGGGCGCCCTGACACTCGTCACACAGCTGATCGTCCAAGACATATGGCTTAACTTCCACCTGCAGCCACAAAACAAGACAGTTTGGTCATTCTCCAGTGCAAATTCTTGATTCCACCCCCGTGTTTTTAGCAGGGCAGCCAGCAGTTATGCAGCAGGGGATGCTACACGAAAGATTTCCCCCTCGTGACACCTGATCATGGCTGTTGACCACCCAAAATTCCAGGCACTCCAATACTTCTATCCCTTCCTTGATCCTTAAGAAAAACCCCAGAAATCAGTGCTGGCCATCAGTCTTACACCTGCTGTCACTGATTTACAGAAAGGCTCAAACAACCTATTGACTGACACCAAAACCTTGGATAATTACATGAGTTATTTTTGATGCCCAATTAAGCTCCGCCCCTTTCAGGTAGGCATGGAAACTGTTTATAAAACATTGTAACTGCTGATTAAATATGCACATGGCAAATTTCAGAGTCTGAATTCCAACGTTAAGACAATTCATTTATTCTCTAAATAAACACTTCATTTCTGTATTTTTTCCATGGCTTAGTCCTCTCAGCAAAAGGAAATCCACCTGATCTTGTTGGGATCAAATGAGAGGCTTAACACGGGACTGATGCCCTCCTACGCTGCTGGCATTAAGGGCCAGGTGATGGGCAGGAATTCAGAACAGCAGAAATAAATACAGGTACAAGTTCCCGCCCTGGAAGGGTTTGTGAACCTCCTCTGAAGCTCATTTAATGTGATGTTTTCACTAACATTTTTTGAACACCCTGGCTGTGACTGGTATCTCTGCTGTTATCTCTGCATCTGGCCTGGGACTGCTCCTCTCTGCACCTCACAGGCCACGGACACGCCTCAGGCAAAGAAGGACATTCACAAGTTCCTGCGTTTTTAAACCCACCCAATTTTATCACAGTCCAGATGGCACTGCAGCAGTTTGATGTCATTTTTGCTTACAGGACACATAAACTGCTGAGACACAGCACAGCAGCCTTTTTAATGACCTGTTTTTCTCCTCTTTCAGTGCTCGAGTTGCATTTCCCAAAACCCCGCCCTGCCAACTCAGTCAATTTGCAGAAGAGCAGAAGCAGGCAAATATTCCTAACAACACACTCCTAATCTGCTGTACAGCAGGAGGTTGGGGATTTTTTTGAGGACTGCTGCCTCCTTCCAGTGCTAAAGGGACAAAGATGCCACACAGGCCTCCTTCACGTGGTGATTCTGCTTCGTTCCCTGTGCTAAGCCACCTTCGGAGCCCAACTGCAGCTCAGGTGTCCTTGTCACGTTTATTCTGAGTGTGACATGGCTGTAACTGCTCCCTGAGCTGGGCACAGAGGATTTCCCAGCTGCAGAGAACCTCAGTTACAGCAGCTCCATCAGGCCCCCTCAGGGTGGGAGCTTCAGCTGCTGAACCCTTCCTGTGCATTATCTCTGGGCACACCCTTTAGCAGCACCTCCTTGCCTAATTTTACAGGAAATCCCTTCTTGCTACTTTTTAAAACTAATTTTATTTTTCTTTTTATAGAAAAACAGTATTGGAAAACTGTTAATAAATAGAACCTCAATAAAAACTAGTGTTGTATTTTTACCTCCCTCATGCACCCGATCTCTCCTATAATGAATCCTCTCTGAGCTTATCTCCCCACACAAAAACAACACAAAAAATGAGGAAATAAGGAGTGGGAGGAGAGAAGGAAGGGGAAATAGATTGCAAAATTTTTTTTCAGAGTTTACAAGTACTTACTTAAACTTGTAGTCCCACCAGCTTCAATGGACCTATTCACCCAAATGTCTGCTTATGCAAGCACAAGTTGCACAAGGGCAGCCCAAATTATTTGTTCAAAGCTGTACAGAACTTATTTCAGAGCCAAGATTAGAACAAAGACATTCCAATTCACAGGCCCACAGTCAAATTGTTGTCACAATTCTTCTGCTTTATAGCCAAAGCAGAAGTGAAATGATAATGGGCTAATCAGCCAAGTTTGGAGGTTTTCCACTGTATTAACTATAAAATTAATATCAGCAGTGACAGCCATGGAGGAAAAATCCAGAGACAAAGGATGAATTACAAGAGGAGATGTGAGCATCTGAATTTCCCAAAACTGTGGTCTGAAGATCACTGTAACTGGCAGTTACATTTTAGAGAGATGAGGGCAGAAAGCAAAGTGCTGATCCATTTGGCACATTCCTCTAGCTTAAAGTAATAAGGAATACAATAATAAAGGAATGAAATAACCAAGCACAACCTTTGCACAGGCTGCAGGGCACAGTAAGAAGTTTACAAGGCATTACCAGGATGCTCCTGGACACCCAGCACCCCTTGGGGTGGTTCTGCCTGTTCTCCCAGAGGATGCAGAGCAGGAAGGAGTAAGAGCTGCCCCATCCCTGGCAGGCACCTCCCTCCCTGCATCTCACAAACACTACAAATCCTTGCACTGGGAGCATCTGAGGAGCACAATATTCTTGGAAAAGGCCAGGGCAGCTGCCACACTTCCCACTACACTCAGCAATTCCAGAAAGCCTTTCTCACAGTCACCTCCCACGTGCCAGCACCGCCAGCTCCCTACCACTCCGCTGTTCCTCCGTGCTGCATCTAAAGGCACTAAAAACGGGATGGAGGCGGCGTAAGGCTCCCAAGGCCGCCTCTGAGGCAGAGAGGGCGTTTGCAGAGGAGCAGAGGGGCGCAGGCCTTACCCGTTTATCAATCTCTCCGTGCTGCAGCTGGACGAAGCGGGCGCTGATAGCAGCAATGTAGCTCTGCTGGTTGGAGAAGGCCACCCGCCCGGCTCCTTTGGGGTACTTGAGCTCGGGGTCGGTGTCGATGCCGGCGTAGCAAACCCCTCCGTAGAGCCGGTCCATGATCATCGCCAGCTCCACTGCAGCACAAAGCAAAACCAAACAGCGCTCTAGGCTGGCTCCTTTCTCTCAAAGCACCACCTCGGGCCACTTCATGTCCCCCAGGGTGTCACCACACTCAGTATTCCCTCGCTGCCGGGCTCGCTTCCCCCAGTGCTCCCCAAACCAGGCTGCACATCCAACATGCCCAGTGCTGCAGTGTGTACCTGCTCGTAAAGGCCGAGGAACACCACCAACAAAAATGGTTTTTCTTGGGTCAAGAGGCTGGGAACCATCCATAACAAAATCACTATCACTAAGGTTCCAAGGCCGGATCTGAACCTACGGACAAAAAGCCTGGTTTTTTTAACCATTCACAATTCAAAGTGTCTCAGTAATATAAATTATAACAGTGTCCATAGAGAAGAAAACTTCTTAAACAGCTTTACTTTCTAAACTCTACTTGTTCAGCATTTCTCCAAATGAAATGGTAATGAGCTGTCCTAAGACAGACCATTTGAGAACACTAAATTTCATCACTTCCTTGTTACCCAAATTTCTGGGGAAAAAACCCTCACCCTCTGCTGCCACATTTACTTAATCGTGACTGAGCTGTGCTGTACAACCCCGCTGGTCACACAGATCTGCACTGCTCCTCTTGTCCCAGCCTTATCTCAGTGCAGCAGGCTCCAGAGTTGCCTGTTTAGTTACTGTGCTGCTTTGTATTTGGCTACAGCTGGCCAAAATTTGAAGCACAGCACTAGAGCAGAATTCTCCCCAATGATTGACAGACTTGCATCAGCCCCCCAACCATTTGTATATTAATAATTTACAGTTCAATGCCACGGTATGATTTTTAGGATTTATCTGTTACCTACAACATTCAGACGATCTGAATTCTACATATTCATCATTAGCAAGCATAAAATACCTGTCTGGAAATACATCTTTTTCTAATAAAAATAGGCATTGTAACTAGACTAAAAAACCTTCTTATGTCTACTTCAAAAGTAGTAAGTTGGTCTTTTCTTAATTTGGCACCTTAAAGAAATTTTAACATTAATCCTGAAGACAGAAAAAACTGCATGTGAAGAGCCCAATTTGTGATTATCACCCAGGAATTGTGCAGGCCCTGACAATTCCACCTACCGGTTTGTCTTTGATAGTGGGGCTGGAAACACAGAGATAGAGCTTTCCATCTTCTTCAATGCATGCATCAATCAGTGCCTGCACAGAGCTTTCATCTTGGAACAGCAAAAATGCATATCCTGGCCAAGGGAAAACACAAACGTCACTGCTGCTGTCTGTTTGTCTACAGGATCAGAATTTAACTCCAAATTAGGTTTGACATCATGCTGCCACACAGGAAGGGAAAAAGATTTAAGGTGCTCTCAGCACACACTTCCAACCCACAAGTGCTCTGATTGTTCATCTAAGAGACAAATCCTTCCCAGCTGCTGTGGAAGGCATTTAGTGCCTTTAAAAAGCTGTTATTACATGTACAACAACAGGGGGAAAGAGGGAAAATGGAATAAAGTAAAAACAGGAAGTTAAGGAAGAATTCTTTTAGTGAATAACAACTGCAAAGCTATATGCCAAACTTCACCAGTTTAGAACAATCCCAGGGATTAAATCATTTTTTCCCCCTAAACAGTGTATCACTGTCAGACCAATCTTGTGTTTTATCACAAAAACCTATTCTAAAATGCTCATCTTATTGGTTTGCAGGTATTTACCTTTAGGAGGAAAATAAGATTTGCTCTCTGCCTTGTGTGGCCAGTCTACAATCAAAGGTCCAAAGCGCCGAAAACTTGCAGTGATCTCATCTGCAACAGGAGAGAAGGGAAAAATCATGAACTTAAAATAAATTGAACTTAAGGCATTTGAAAGACACTGATTTCAGGTAGTCCTATCAACAAACATTCTGTGACCCTCCAGGTTCAGCAGCTCACAGCAGTGCACAGCAGCTGATGGGCAATCTTTGTGACAAGGCAGAACACTCCTTATAAAACAACACAGGCCAAAGCTCAAACTTCTCTTTCTACTGATAATTATAAATAAAAGCTCATAACCCACTAATTCTCGGGAACTGAGCCACTGCATCTATACAGTTATAATAATCCAGCTTCAACTACTCTCATGGGTGACATGAAGTTCAGGTTGCCATGTCACAGCAGTGCATGACAAGCTCTGACACAAAAAAAGTGGGGATTAAAACAATTCTGTGATTAAAAAAAAAAAATTCAGCTTTATTGTTGCATTTGCTCTAACCATTATCCCAGCAGGCTCATACACAGAGAGCCTAGAGCTCTGGTGAAATGAAGCTTCACCTGTACCTGACTTTTTAATTTTATTTTAGTAACAACTGCAGTGTTCTGCCACCTGTATTTGTGTGATGGACCCACCAGAAACCCCTGGTGCCTCAGGATGCCCTGCACAGATTCATTCCTGTCTGGTTTCTCATCAAGCACAGGTCAGAAGCTACCACAGGACAAAAATCATTGCTGGAAACAACCTCAGCTACACAGGAGCAACCAAACAGAATTAGCACTTGATACCCCACGCAGACCTTATAAAACTACGAGCAGCTTTTCCTGCTACTGACTTCTGAGGCCTGTAAAATGATTGCAATGCATTTATGAGTTTCCACAGGTGATATTGGCTTATTTAATTCTGCACTTTTATACTTTTTATCCTGCTGAAGTCAGTTTAACGTGTGGCAACGTGATTTCGTTCTTCGGTGGCAGAATACGCCACAGCCTAAACTCCCTTGAATTATGTGACACGTGAAAGATCCATTTCCATATCAAAGCTTGGAAAACACCCATCCCGGAGCTGGCAGACAAAAGGTTGCCCGGCCCAGCAGCTGCCCTGGCTGAGGCTCTGTACCTTCATCGATGTCCGGAGGCAGCCCCCCCACAAAGACTTTCCGGGAATAGCGTTCCACGCGCTCCCCGTTCTGGTGGGAGAAGCAGTGAGGAGATCCCAAGCCGCTGTGCAGGCTCTGATCCCCGCGCCCATCGTCCAGGAACCCATCCTCCATCGGGAACAGCGAAGACTGACCTGAAGAGGGGGTTGGAAAAAAAGAAAAACAGGGGAAAAAAAACCATACTAACAGAACAAAGCGCACACTGTTGGAATAATTGGGGAAAATGCACCAGTTGCTGCATCAGCAGAACTGGGAGTGATTTGCCCTCTGAATGAGCAGTTATGTTCTCGATTTCATTGCACCCTTTTCATTTTCTGTCTCATCCAGCAGCTCAACTGCTTCATTTCAGAGGAAAGGTTCCTCCTCGTAACAAACCAGGATTTCTAACGGGTGCTCGAGCTGACTGCTTTCCAGAATATTTTGTGTTTCCAGTGACGTTTCTTTTAAAAAGTATAAAAAGGGAAGGGAACAGCCAATTTGGTTTCTAGGGCTTTCACAGTATCAAGCCATATATTCCATTTTCCAGTGAACAGCTTCATCCAGGGAATAGGTACAATTTCAAGGTGAAAATGGGTAAACAAGAATTCTACCAGCTAAATATATTACACATTTAAATTACCTGATACCAAAGCATATCAGAAATCACCCACTAGTAAGGAACAACAATAACTGGAGGAAAACAGGAAAACGCACGGTCATTTACTGCAAAGACTGAAAATTTTGTCCCCCTACAACTTTACTTCAGTGTTACAACAGTTAATGGCCTCACTCTAAGAGAAAATGTTGTAAAATGAGAAATGTTCCCCTCACAGTCCAGCATTTCTACGATAATCCTTGATCATAGAGTTCCTTAATAATATATTTTTTAGATAATGTTCTTTGTTATAAAAGCCACTGTATAATATCATAAATAGAGCACAGGAGCTGTTCTCTGCCATGAATTCCCTCTTTAGTTCCAATATTCAACAGCTACACAACAAACTGAGACTTCTATTCATTTAAAGAGCATTTTAGGAATATACATATATATATATATATATAAAATATATATTCCTGTATGTATATATATATAGGAATATATATATTTAGTTATAAATATATATATATAATGCTACAAGTTTTAGGATGCATTTCCTTTTGTCTATGATGTGATACACTGTGTCTGCTTTTTCAGGATTTATCCCAATCTACCACAGAAATATCCTGGTGAGGTTAATTTATCCTGGTTTTGCTTCCTCCCCTTGAAAGAAATTGATTTTAAAAAAGAAAACATCTTGAAAACAGAAAATCCGACCAAGATACAGACATTTTCTGTGAAAAAAATCAAACAGCTAAGAAGCTGAAAGGAAAAAAAAAGTAATAAAATCCACAGTCCATAGAATTTCTATGAATAAAAAATAGAAGGCTTGGTCAGGTTGCCTTACTTGAAATTTCAAGAATCTTTTACACACCTCTAATAAAAATAACAGACAAGTATAACCAGGCCTCCTTCTGTAGCTGGGCAAACCTCATTCCTACTGTGATAAAAATATCATAATATTGACTTCAACCTTGTTTTTCCCTAAGGAACTGGTGCACATGTGATTTGCTTCATCTCTTAAGACCCCAGTCCTGCAGGTATTGCTGGGAGGGAGCAATTCCCAAACCTAACTCCCCTTTCCAGGCTCCTCAGCTGCTGTGAGAACATCACATACACACACACTGAACCCAGCAGGTCAGACACTCGCTGTCTTTATGCTCCATCAGCATCCAAAATTCCCCAAATAAACTCCTCCAGCATCAGCATTCGTAACACACACACACAAACACAGCAACACAGCCCCCCAGGGTCACAAACCATCCAGGTGATGTCCACTGTGATCATTTCAGCCTCAGGTACTCCCTACTCCAGTTAAAATCCTGATTTATGGCATGCAGACTATGTAAACGTACGTGAAACTGCTCCCTTATAAGCTTAAAGTTTGGACTTTGCCCTCTAGTAAAAACTTAATGTTATTTCTCCCATGAGACATTGTCAACATTAGAAAATTAAAGAGGAATATTGTTACCTCGCCTTCTCCCATATGTCCTTGCTGCATGTTAAATGAGAAAGAAAACAGCCTTTCAATCATTGTTATAAGGACCAAAAGACCTCGTTTTATTGCCTTTATACTGACTCAGTGATTCTCAAGCCTTTGCAGATCCAGGTCATTTAAAAGAAGTGTTCACAAGCTGCCCCTCCCCACCCCATGGCCTCCTCAGCCCAGCTCTGTTACTTACTGATAAACCGTGGTGACAGGAGGCTGACCAAGTGGATATGGATAATCAAAGAGACTTTTGGAAGCAATTTTAGCCTCGAATTTGCACATTTATTTATTTATTTGAGCTATTCCTGCGGGTAAGGTATAGGTATTCCTGCCTATAAGCAAATGGATCTTTCCTCATGCACCAGGCTCTCTCTGCCTTGCCAAGCTCCAGAATATTCCAATTCTCCACCCGAGCTGGATGAGAAGCCCTGACACAGGGAAAGTGAAAGACTGGTGTGATACTTTCTGTTTTGAAATCAGGTTGCTTTGCACAACCCACGAAATCCTTGGTTCAGTTCTGGCTGGCAAATAACCAGCAGAAAAACTGAAAAGTCAAGGAGAAATTTGGCCCACTAAAGTTGCCTTCTAGACTCAGCAGTGTATCCAAGGGGATGGATTCTCTCACACTCACCCAGGACGCTGTGCTGGAATAAGCCAAGTTCCCCACTCACTCCTACTTTTCATGTTTCAGAACAAATCAGTTCTACCCCTGAAAACAACAGCATTTTCTGTGCTGGCTTGCAAGAACTCATTGTCAGAGCACAGCCAAACTTTCTAATCAAACTTGCACATTCTTTCTCTTTTAATCTCATTAAAATCTCTTTCTGAAAGCAGGCCAACTGTTTTCAAAACTTGGATTCTTCCTGGCAAGTGCTGTGAGAAACTCTGAGCACATCATGTGTTTGATTTTGCTTCCCCATTCAAACTTGAGGCCGGCAATTAGTTTAAGCATTTAAATATTTGTAAACCACAACAATACAGGAGTCATTTCCTCTTTCCAAATAAAAACTGTATCAATCCAATTTACTTCATGATTATTTAACATCCATAAGATCATTTCACTCCTCTGGTAGAGACTCACAATTAACACCAAGAACACAAAATAACAAAACCCTGGTCTTCAGACTGGAGCATGTTCTTGAGGCAAAGGTTTTATGGGAGAATCTTAAGGGCTGAGGGCCTTTACAATTATAGTTTTTCCATGGTAATTTTGAATTCAGAAATGCAGGAGGCTGATACAGTCCTCAAAGGAGAAATGGAAGGATCAGAAAGCATCAGCAATCTTGCTGTGTCCCTGACTGAGCCCAGCAGCCTTTGCACGTTTTGGAGCACATCAAGCACTCTCAGAGCCAGCTCTGCCTATAAAGCCATAAAAATCCTGCTTGTGGTTTCTGACTTACTGACAAAACCACACAGCCTCCTTCTCTCTGTACACTCACTGCTGGCAAGAACACACAAACACGATTCCACTGTGGATGTGAGACCACAGCTCCGGCCAGGGACTCCTCACAGCTTCCCCACCTGAGGCACTCAAGACAAGAGGACTTTTCTCCTTTAGCGGGACAAAAAACCCCCAAAAGGACCAGCCACCAGCTAGGAATTATTTCCAGTGCCAAACACTCGGTTTGGAGAACCAAATACTACAATTTTTTTCTCTTCCTCTTCTTAATTTGCCTCTTGTTTTCAGCGTTTGCTTCACATCTAAGCCACAAAATACCAACATCTGACATTTCAAAACATTTCTCAGGAGCCACAGTTTATAAACTTGCCCAGCACAGCACAGATACAAACTTTCTCTGCTCCCTGAATGCAGAGTTCATCACACGCCATTAATTTCACACAATGTGAAACTCTGTGAAATACAAACAGCATTGAGGCAAGGAATGCTCTCTTGGCAGGCCAGGAAGGCAGCTGAGTCCCCCCTTCTGGCTTTCAGAATTTCAGATTAAGAGAAGGCTTTGCTACAGGAGTACCCAGCTAAGCTGCTGCACAAATGAAGCCTCAAACTGCCACCGACCACAGGAAAAGGTTTAATTTGTAGATCACAACACTTGCCCATCCTTTGCTGAGAAATGAGACAACTGCAGCCTTGGTTTGGATTCCTCAAAGCTCTTTTTCCCTTCCCCATTTCTTCAGTGGTTCAGATAATTGCATGAAGGGCCTAAGATTTATTTATCTCGTGAGATATCGGAGCAAGAATTTTGCTGCAAAACTAAAAAACACAAAGTGCTCATGCAACTGGTTCAACTGCTCATTAATAACCACGGCAGAGATGTTCCTCCAACAAAATCAGCCTGAAATTTAAAATGCCATTAGCAGCTGCTTCAATTATTTTGTCCCCTCAGCCCTCCCTTTATTTCTGCATCTGAAATACAGACATAGAGAAAGTCAAAGATCTTTTGCAAAAATCTGCTGCTTTTACTTTTCATTTTAAAGAACATCAGGAACAAGCAACCCACTCAAATTTTTTTGTCTTCTCCTCATTTGAGACTCTTAATGGGCTCCTAGCCCCTTCCATTTCTCCTTTCTGTTTCAAAATTCACATATTTTGTGTCTTTACCTCCAATTAAACGTGCTGAACTCTCTTCCCTCTATAGGAGGCCCCACTGTCAGCATGTTGGGTATAACTCCACAAACACATTCTGCTGAAAACCCCTGAAAATGCTGCAGGGATCCTAAATAACTCAAACCCCAAACCTGCTCCAAGTTTATGCTGCACCAAGTGTGCCCAGGTTGAGCACCTGGTTCTTGCTGATTCCAGGTGTATTTTGTATTTTTACCATCAGCAGCTGTTTGTTAAATATTATATAAATGGAGAAAAGTGTCAGAGGCCAGATCTTCTTTGGTTTTTTTGAAGGGGTATAGTAAGGTTTTCTCTATTGTTACTAAGGTTGGTGAGCAGTTGTTTATGTTGGAAAGTAAAGATGACCAATATCATGAGAGTTTCAGGCTTTCACTGAAACTGGGAAGGGGATTTGGGGCCAGGCTGTCTTTTGTTTCCCTTAGGACTTGTACAGAAACAGGAGTACCAAAGTTCCACAGGATTATTTCTAAAAGAGAGCTGGATATCCTTGAATCTACCAGAGAAAACATTACAACCTGCCTGAATTTTCCTTCTAAATTACAGAAAAATAACCGAAGCACAATCTGCTTTAGCCATTATACCAGCAGAGTTCTACTCCTACATTTTTTTACACTCAACTGTACTTTGCAACGATATCAAGATTGACAACGCTGTGCACAAGGCCATTAAAAACATGAACTCTAATATTTTACTGCCTTTTCCCCCCCATTACTCCCTGAGGGCAGGCAGGGCTGGTTGTAGCTCCAGAGTGAGATTTTATCATCACTTGGTATTTCACAACACATTTCACATGTCAGGCATGGATCACATGTTTCTGCCACAGGTAAGAGGACATTTCACAAGAGGTTCTGTAAGGTCACCTCAAGGCCTGTTTCACCAGGGAACAAATTAAACATCTCCTTAACCAAACCAAGGGAAGAAAAGTGAAAATTCTAAAGAACATCTCTATTGAATGCACATTTGGTTAAATTATCTCTAATAAATTTAGAGACCCAAGCAGAGAGCTATATATGCTTTGTTAAATTAGAACATAGAAAATACCTGCATGTATCACACACTTAAGTATTTCTTTCCATTTAATAGAGCCTTACATTTTAATTCTTAGATGACATTTTCAGCATGAAAGCAGATAATGTCATGAAAAGTTGTGTGTGTCCTCAACTGGAGCGATGGGACAAGGGGGAATGGCCTCAAAGTGACAGAGAGAAGGTTTAGATTAGATTTTGGAAAGAAAGTCTGCCCTGTGAGGGTGGGGACACCGTGGCACAGAGCAGCTGTGGCTGCCCCAGCCCTGGAAGTGTCCAAGGCCAGGTTGGACAGGATTTGGAGCACCTTGGGATAGTGGAAGGTGTCCCTGCACAGGGCAGGGGGATGAAACTAAATTATCTTTAAAGTCTCTTCCAACCCAAACCACTCTGTGACTCTGTGGTTCTAATGCAGGCAAAACAGGTGCTCTTTTTAATGCATTCCTTGATTTCAGCTCTAAAACACAAAAGGATCAGTCACCAGTTCCATGAGTGGTAGCATGAGACATTTGCATGTGTGCAGAAACGTTGCCCAGTTCAGGCACTTAATCTCATTCCAGACAAATTATTCCAAGCACATGATGTGGAATTATTCCATGCTGACTGTGGAACAGCCCCTACATGGCAGAGTGGCACCAGCCCAGGACACCTGATCCAGGAGAAATCTGTCAATACAGAATAAACTGAACAAAATGGTAACAAATCTGCACTGACTGTGAGTGTATTCCATGTCAGAAATTGCATTTTACAGTCCCAGCCATCTCTGACACTGTCAAATGAGATCTCTGTCCTAAAAAAATGTTTTCCAAACCAAGCCACTAGAAGGTAACATGAGAGATTCCCTATGTTGTGGATTTCAAATGTTACCGAACTTCAAAGAGTGAAAACTATTCCAATAATATTTTATTAATCTTAAAACAGTCTTACAAAAATTAAGCAGCTCTCTATGTACATCTGAAGAATGTGTATTTGACACACTTTCAGCAATGTCAAAGTCAGCATGAAACCAGCAAAGAAGCCTAAATTTCGCTGCACAGTAAAAGCAAGGATTAGCACCTTTGGAATTACTGATTCTGCAAAATTAAGCAGCAGAGTTGCCAAAACTTGTATTTTTCCTCCTAATTTGCTTTTAAAGAAACACGATGTAAAAGGAGATTTTAAAAAAACATGTTGTTAAGAAATACAGCTCTACCTTATGTCCAAAATGTCCAAACAAATGCTGAAAACCAGGAGTATTATTGTAGATGCAAATATTATGCTTTATTTCAAGTAAAGCCAGATGCCTGAAGACAAGTATTTACCATTCCTTCTGTCAAGAACAGGAACAAAATGAAGTTTCTGTTATTCCACAGCACTCAAGTACAGGTCTGACTAGAATCTTTAATTTTAAATTCCAGGTCACTGTCACAAAACAACTGACAGACAAAAAGTAAACCGGTTTCTTTCCTTCAAAAACCCTGTGGAGAATCATCCTGCAAACTCCTTTGGTAAGTAACACTGTTTTACCTGTGATTATGTTGGATTAATTGGGTTCACATGGTAGAAAGGTAGAACCTGAGTGAGAGGCACAAAGCAGATTCTCAACATAACAACTGCTAACAGGGAGTGTTGACAACTTTATACATCAAATAACCAGGGCTGGAGGAGAGGCTGAGAACACGGAAAGGAAAAGCCACTGTTTCCAAGGCTTGTGGAATGAGCTGCAAGTTTTTAGGGCTTTAATCTGCCTAAAGAAAATCTGCCTCACTGGAGAGATGGGGCAGTCACAGGCAGGAAAGAATTACCCCTGGGAGGAAGCTCCCACACTCTTCTCCCTCTCTGGAGACTTTCCAAACCCACCTGGCTGTGTCCCTGTGTCACCTGCTCCAGGTGACCCTGCCTTGGCAGTGGTTGGACTGGATGATCTCCAGAGGTCCCTTCCAAGCCCAGCTATTCTGGGATGCCCTCATTCCCAGGCTGCAGTGGCAGGCAGGGACAGGAAGGAACGTCCTCCTTCCAACTCTGCCACTCCAGCCCAGCTTCCAATCCACCTCTGTCAGGAGCTCCAGATAACTCCTGGACTGGGCAACTGAGCCAGAAAGCTTTGGATATGCTTCCAGAAATTATTGAATCCCAGAATCATTTAGGTTGGAAAAGCCCTCCAAGGCCATTGAGTCCAAGCTGTGACTGATCCCGATTTCGTCACCCAGCCCAGAGCACTGAGTGCCACATCCAGGCCTTCCTTGGACACCTCCAGGGATGGGCACTCCACAGTTCAAGCCTAAGTGTGAAGGGGAAATGGGATAGAAAAGGTTAACTCTGGAAACCCTGAGTTCAGTTTGTGTGGGGGCTATAAAACCCAGCAGCAGTGTCACTGCTTTGCTGCTGATGCTCTGTCACACCAAGGGGCCTCTGGACTGAAGGAACCTCCAGACAGGATTTTCCTACATTTCCACAACCACTTAACTACTCCTGAAATGTGACAAACCCAATTCAATCTCCTTCATCTCAAAAATACAGAAGCTTCAAAGGTAACTTTGAAGTTTCTTTGCTATCAAACAGCAGAACACAGAGAAATCTTCTCCTAAACCGACCTGCTACAAATCCTAGACACAGCTACAGCTTTGTCTACCAGGGATCAATACTTGTTCCTTAATTCCAGTTATATTCCAGTGGGATACTGCAAATCAATTTAAGTGGGAGCTCTAAATATTGTATGTATTTGATTACAACTCCTCTCCAAGATCCCCCACAGGGTGTGAGATAAGAAACCAAAAAGCAGAGGAGCAAATTATGGAGCACAACCATCAGCTGGAGACTGGATGTTAGTTGGAATTAGACTGTATTTCAGGAAAGCAGGCACCCTGCTGCTCATGGCACTGAGCTTTATTTTATATTCATGTATGACTGCTGCAGAACAGACACCAAGTTATAAAAACATCCCATCTTTTGCCTCAATACATCTTCCAGTTTATGATATGGAATAATTGGCAGCATTTATCTTTTGAACACTTCAAGTATTACTGAATTCACTTGAAAAGTAAGAAATGAAAGGCAGAGTTTGCAGCTGGGAGAAGGGAAAGCATTACAGGAATCAGCTTCTCAGCCACAAAACTACTTCAAACGTGGTAACTTCATTAATGACAGACTTTCTGACAGGAGGAAAGGGAGGAATGGGATGCCACATGCTAAAAATTGCTAGATAAAATTCATTTATTAAGTGACAAGAACAATTTATTGAACCTCGTAGAGGATTTATTGAACAACTTATGAAAAGATGTAAAACCTTCCCAAATCTTTGCTGTCATGTTTTATCACTGTGCTCCTGGACTCTTTATATGCAGCATTTCACCCCAAGAGCTCTGGTATCTGTCCATCCCATCACCAATTCCTGCACCAGGAATTCTTTCCAGGCTTTTTCCTGGATCACCTGCCTATGACTTGCAAGAGCTGGATTTACACTGCAAGATCTAAACCTGCAGTTCCTTAAGTACAATAATAGGTTCAAAGCAATTTATTTTTGCTTGTAGAAGGAATGATCACAAGACAGCCTGGAATGTAACACGAGGCCTTGGTTCCTTTTTTAACCATCCTCTTAATTCAGTCCCAAACAAGAAGGGAACAGGAACAAGAAGGGAACAAGAAGGGAACAAGCAAGTCAACAGCAACCCAGGAGGAAAGGCTGAGAGAAGTGGGATTGTTCACCCTGCAGAAGAGAAGGATTGACCTAACTGTGCCTGAAGGAGCCAAGGAGAAACATGGAGAGGGACAATGTCCAAGGGATGGAGTGCCAGGACAAGGAGGAATGGCTTCCCACTGCCAGAGGGCAGGGTCAGATGGGATATTGGGACGAAATTCCTCCCTGGGAGGGTGGGCAGGCCCTGGCACAGGGTGCCCAGAGCAGCTGTGGCTGCCCCTGGATCCCTGATAGTGCCCAAGGCCAGGTTGGACTGGGCTTGGAGCCACCTGGGACAGTGGAAGGTGTCCCTGGCCATGGCAGGGGTGGCAGTGGAGGGGTTTTAAGGCCCCTCCCAACCCAACCCATTCCATGGTTCTGTGATGAAGCACACTCAAGTCTCTGCAGTGGAACATTTCCCCATTTTTCATTTTTTCAGCGAGGAGCACAGGTAAGACACTCATTTTCCCAGTAATGTAATAAAACTGTACTACACACTTCCCCACCCCCAATCCAAATGGGAAGAGAAAATGAAAACATTATTTTAAAAGAATCATCACTTCCCCTGCCTGGATTCAAAAGTGCTGCACAGAACCAGGCACCAGCAGTATTTATATAAGAACATATTTATACAAGTATCCCCACATTCCATGTACAACATTTATCCTTTTCTCACACCCAGTCTGAGTGCTGAGCTGGGATTCCTGCTAATGGGATTTCTGAGTAAAGCTGAAATACCACTCCCTGCACCTCATTTGACATGAGCCTTTCAGGAGGCAGCACGTCACTGCTGCACTCACCTGACAGCCCAACCATCAACACGGGAGTGGAAAAAGCCTGTCCTCACAGCTGACCAGTCTGCATTCCAACACACAAAGCATTAAGCCAAGGATGGATAAATCTACTCTAAAATGTGTTTTCAAATTCGCCTCAGCAATAGTTCTAGCTAATGTTGGATTAAAGTAAATGGATACTCAATACACAAATTCTATACGCATCGTGATTCTTTCTTGAAATATCTTAAATAATTGATGCAAAATTCAGATTTTAGTCACTCTTGAGTATAAGCAGTGACTGCACACGACTAAAGAAGTTATGACTTTCTTAGGACCAAATTTTTCCCTTTTACGCTCACACCTCAGCATTCACCTCTTTATTTTTTCTCAAAACTCATCCCCTTTCTCATTACAGCCATTTCTTCTTTAACTCCAGTTGTAAGAAAAGCACTTCAGGCTTTTCTTTCTGCTGCTTTCATGACATTTCAAGGCTCGCAAACACGATGGCAGAGATCATGCAAAATGTGGTTAACAAAAGACTCAAACGATTCCACATCAAGGCAAAAAGTGAACAAAGTGAGCAAAAAGCAAAAAGACAGGTAGTTTGAGCAGTTTGGGAAGGGAGGCAGGAGAGTTCAGTGTCTTCTAAAACAAGGAATAGACAGCACCCATGAAATACAGCTCCAAATTAAAGGCAGCTTTGAAGATGATCCAGAATGGTCAAAGATTATCAAAGCAAGAAGTTAGAAAAGAAAAAAAACCAAAACAAACCCCATTTGGTGGACAGTGACATTAAACAAAGCAGAAGATTAAACACACTTCTCAAAAAAAAGGGATGGAATTAATTTCATGAAGCCACAAATGTAAAAAGGAAAGCAAGAAAACCTTAGAAAGGTTTTAATCAGATTAGCAAGGCTGCTGTCACGGCATTCAGAACGATTTTGCTGGCTGTACCACTTCTGAAGATCAAATCACCGAGTTAGACATGAAAATATTCAGCACTATTTCAATGTTTCGCTGTGTTTTAAAGAGCTCTGACTGCCACATCATTTCCAGCACATACATTCCGAGGAAATATCTTGTCTGAGAAGTATGAGAGGCATTTCATTTTCCACGCAGGCTCTGGAGATGGGACAGCATGGCAAGGGGCCTGGGAGAAACGACTGCACAGAAAAACACAGGTCTGCTCCAGTGAATTTCACAGGAATCCTGACACTGATTCCCAAATTGGATTAAGGTCAGAAAACCCTGGGATTTTTGTACTGCTCTGAGGTGGCAGAAAAAGGAATTTCCTGGTCTCAAAGGGTGGTTACATCAATACCCTGTGGCTCAGTGCTAAACGGCTCCATTTTGGACAGAGCACAAATCAAGGTTCCCCACCTCAAAATCCTGCAGGGCTGAAGTAAAACCTGAGTTGTGTGATGATTGTTTGATATGTGCCTTGCCAAAACCAGCATTTCTATAACAGACAGGTATCAGAAAGGTTAAACTGCTCAGTAATTCTTGTCTGGCCCCATCCCCTGACACCTCCTGGAGATATTTAGAGGGATTAATGGGATCCCCTCTCAGTCTTCCCTTCTCCAGACTGACCAGGCCCAGCTCCTGGAGTCTCTCCTCACTGGAGATCTTTCCTCCCTGTGTACTACCTAAGGCCAATTCCCCTTTTTGCCATTTTTCTTCTTGTTTTTGGCAACTTTCAGACATGATTTGTTTCTTCCTGATCCACTTTTACCTTTCTAATCCCCAACAAATCCAGCATCTCTTTTGAAAAATTTTGTTGAAGCCACAAACCCAAATGTCCATTTAAATGACTGGAATTTTATGAGGCAATAACTAATGAGTGTAAAATCATACATTATGTATGGTTTGTATCCATTACTTCTGTGGCAGGTTAAAATCCAATCTGTGAAGCTGATCTCAGTGTTTATTAATAGAAGATTTTAGTTCCTTCCTGTTGCCCAGGTGATTTTATTCTCTTACAAGATTGTTGGCTGTTTCTAAACAAAAGCTGTGATAAATCCCAAGTATTGGAAAGGCAGGGATAACTCAACATACGCGTCAATTAAAAAATTAAAATATTGAGTATTGCCCCCAAATTTTGAATATTAGCTGCATTTGGAAAGAAAGTGGGCCCCTGCTTGTTAATATGTTAGAATATAGAATAGCAAAAGTTGTAATACTTCTACTTTAACCCATCAGAAAGGATTGCAAAAGGAATGGGAACAGCTGATTTCAAATAAAATTCCCACAGAGTTTCCCCCACCCCATACTCAGCTCCCTCAGCACGAGCTGTAGTTCAGTGCTATTAGACCCAGTTCTGCAATATTTTACCATAATAAAACAATTGCTTTTCCTCTTAATTAACAGGCACCCAGATCTGCAAATCCCATTAGCCTTTCCTGGCATAGGAGGTAAAATTCAGGAAGATCCTGAGAATGAAACATTCACACAGTAAGTAACTCATCAACAGTTTCCAAAGAAAATGAAGGCAAACCTGAACTGTCTGCACCCTGAAAGGAAAGGTTTGTTCATTTTATTTGAAGCTGGATACATTAAAAAATTGCAAATTAATAACCCTTAGGTTCTGGCCAAGGAGATCAACCCCCAAGTCTGAGTTGCAAGCACCACAGCAGCTGTGAAAAGCCTCAAAATCTATTATTTTACATTTTAAAAGAGGTCAGGTTTTGTCCTGTGTGTATATGAAGGACCCTAACCTTTGCTAAAGAGAATTGGGACTGATCCTTTAATATTCTGGATCACACAGAAAGCCAAATGTCCCATTCTACTCCATTAATACGAAAATGCTGCATAATCCATAGGGCTCGAAAAGAAACAACCAGTTCAGATTCTTATCCAATATTCAGAAAGGTCTCAAAACTGTTTGGATCCCTTTCATCAAAGAACATTTTATAAGGTTTACATATTTTCTTCAATTTTGCCATGTTTTTTCAGGTTAATATTAAGGGGCTGATGATTGCTTTAAAAATACAGTTTGGTCTCTCTTTGCTCAGAGAAATACTGAATGGTGCAAGTCTTCAGCATTCTGGCTTTCAAAATTAAAATTTTGGACTGCTGTTCAGCCCTCCCAGTGTCTGACCTTATTCCTAAACCCTTCCCTTTTGAGCAGAAGTGTGTTTAGTTTTTCAGACTGTGTCACAGTCACAGCATTCCTGCAGACACTGAGCTGTTCACACCCAGATTTTACAGGAGTGCTGGAAGTCCTGGAAGCAGATGTCCTACAAGCTGCTTTCCTCCATCCCACCTTGCATCATTTCCAGGCAATAACCTGACATTCTGAACTGAAGCACTGGATATTTCAGTAGCAAACCAGTCATAAAACATTTAAAGACATTTCAGTGTCACTTAACAGGGAAATATTTAGTCAATCTACTCCTATTACAGTGATGCTGAAATTGCCATCTGGAAGAGCCAGATTCAAAAATCAGGCTCTGGATCCCAGGCTCAGCTCAGGGAGGCTGAGTACATTGTAAAGAAGATGCAATTAAGTCTCCAGGGAAAGGCTTCAGCAGGCTGACATTGGCTGTGCAGCACGCAGCACTCACTGGGCTGGATAAAAATAACATATTGAAATGGCAGCTGCTCAGCAAAGGAAGAGGATTTGAGCAGGGATAAAAATATACCTTAAAAGAAGGGGAGAAAATGATGAAATACCTTCTCAAAGCATTAAAAGGTAATACTGAGTGTACTGAATCACTCTAAGATTCACCTTTTAACCTCACACAGAAAATATTATTTATTTCATATAGCAAGACAACCTAAGCACATAATTATCACTGACCTAAACAAATCCAAGGCTAGCACAGCTTAATCACTTCAGACATGAAGAACACACTGTGAACGGATTTTGTTACATTTGGAAGAATTCCTACTTCTGATTTTATTACAGAATTCCCAGCCTGCTGCTCTCAACAGATCATTTAAAGATGGAAATGATGTCCCAGAGACAGCAGGTTCCAAACTGTGACTGATGTCTATTATCATGCCCATGCTCTCAGTTGTTTTGAAGGGGTATTTTACACAGCACCTCTCTCTCTGGCAGTCCATGACAATATGAAGGGGGTGCTGTTAGTGTTCCACACTAAACTCATGCTGAGGCAGGATTAAACCTCTCACAAGATAGCAGTGAGACCTATTAGATCATCTGAATTATTTCCATGCCATTCTGAGCTTGCTTTCCACAGTGTGTTTTATTACTGTCTTGCCCAGGCTATTTTTAAAGTCTCAAACCCAGAAGCTTTTCCTTTCTGAGAGTATCCAACTTTAGTTCAAAGCACTGCATGCACTGATTAACCCATTTAAAATGCAAACCAAAAAACTTCTTATGGAGCTGCTGATTTAAATGCAGGTGTTTGAAACAGCAAACAAGATTTGAGCTGACAGCCATAATTTGTCCTATTTAAAGATTTCTATATCCGAGCTTTAAATAAAGATGGGGCAAGAAAAGAGAAAACATGAGGCAGGATCTGTGTTAGCAGATGGAAAATAAACACAAAGGGCTCGTGATCAGCAGCCCCACTCCAGGCCTGATGTGGAATGTTTTGTCCCAGCAGTTTACAGTTTTTTTCCAGCTGTATCAGTTGGTTTAACTAAAGGTATTTCCTCTCCTTGCAGACCCCACCCTACTCAGGGATGATCTCGGCAGCGTTACCACGGCACGGCGGATACTGGCTGGAATAAAGATCCATTCCCCAAATACACGACAGGAACTAAGTCACTGAGTGCTGTGCCAGAGCAGCACAGCCAAATTCAGGCACTGCACACTTCTCTGGAAGCAAAGGTCATGTTCTTGCAGAGGAGATCCTTGAAAAATGAGGCTTCACAACAAAGTATTTCACGTAGAGTCACTTAAATGTCTCATCTGGGCTTTGAGGCTTTTTTTCTGTACAGTTATATAACTGCTAATTGTGAAACTGAATCATTCACAAGGAATCTAAGCAATAATTCCCAGACCAGGACCTGACTGCTGTCCCAGTGTTTCAATCAGTGTGAGACAAGGCACACAGAATTTTAGAGAAGCCACAGATGACACTGCAGCAGGGATTAACACTCAGGCTAAAGCAGGAATTAATGCGTGTCAGAACTATTTGTATTCTTTGCTGACATACTTATTCCATCACTCTTAAAACTTGCTAAGCACTCAAAAAGAAATATTTCAGCTGCAAAGAACCTCTTCAAAGCATTTAAACTAAACATCAAGCTACTTTCAGAAGTACCCTTGCTTAGCAGCTGACCATAAATGCATATGAAGCTGACGTTGTTAAATTCAGATTTAAAGGGAGGTTTTATTTGTCCCATGGCCATGTCACCTTGGGCCAGATTTCAAAGCTGTAACCTGGTTTGGGAGTGCCTGGCAGTTGGATAGAAACTTTTGGGACAAATCCCAGGTGCTCAGTCAAGGAAGAACACCTCATTCTTGGTTCTGTATGCAATTCTGGGGACATGGGATGTTGTCAGACAGAACATACACCAAATAAAAGCTGTTAATACTTGTCATTAATAAAAGCCTGGTCCCCACTGCATAAGGAGGGAAGGTATTTGGGGGTTTTAATTCACTTGGCATCACTTTTATCCACATCAGGCTCTCCTTGCCATTTCAACAGGGAAGTATTTCATGGTGTTTCTCACCACACTGAATTTCTGCACAGCACTGGGGACGAGAAACTCAAGCTGCATTTCCAGACCACAGAGAAGGCAACAAACACAAGTTCTTGCCAGTTTATCAAGGGTTGGTCTTCTGAGCAAGAATCACTATTAAAACAAGTCAGATTTCATTACCACCACAAGCCTTGATATCAAAAGGAATTTACATGCAGAAACCACAAGTGCAGGTTTGTTTTTTTTTCGTGGTCTCATGACTGGTAACAAAAGTGAGTGGTTAGATAAGAAGCGTGTGTGAGAATTTGACTACTCCACTCATACAAGTAACCACTGAACTGAAATGGATTACTCATCTTACAGGACATGAAACTACAGCTCTGAATTGTTGACCATAAGCAGTCTCTATTCAGACAAAATTATGTGCAGACAATACTTTGAATACTTGGTAAGCTGAGGTATTTCCAAAACAAGATTACCTTTGCCAAAAAAGCAAAAGAAAAAAAAAAAAGAGATAAATCCCAAATGCAAGTCCCTTCAGCCTCTCTTTTCCTTTCCCAATGGTTCCAAAAAGATAAAAAAAAGACAAAATACTTCGTTTTTCTCAAAAGGACATGGATAAACCTTATTCTTTCCCAAGACAGAAAAAACTATGACTTCATCAAGAAAACCAAGCAAAAAATTACTTCTTGCTGAGCTGCACAAGATTCCTGAAGTTGATCAAAACCCCTGGCAAATAATAGGTCAGCCTGTGTTTGTGTTCTGCATTGCTCTGGACAAGGACAGCCACCCTCAAGTGCTCCTGTGCTGTCACAGCTTCATTCACACAACTGAAAAAAACCCATCAGGTGCACGAGGTAAATTCGCTTTTCCTATCCAAAACTGGAGTCTCTTATTTTCAGTAAGCCCCTCTCCCCAATTATTTACTGCAGGAAATAGTCTCTGTCTAAATTTACCTTTCAGTGAATCATTTTCAGCCCTCATTATGTCAATTAGGGAGTTCTCCAGTGAGTGCATGTCGAAAGTCCTCGTGCGATCCTGCAAGCAAACACAAACAGAGCCAGTGTTAAACACCTGAAACACAACAACTTCCACTTTCTTCTACATAACCACAGCAGAATCAAGCAAAAATCACGTACCAAAGGATAGAGGAATATTCAACATTTCCTCTGATAGGGGAATATTAAAAATTACAATATTATTAAATGTGAATCTGATCTATAATAATCTAATCATAACCAATGAAGTGTAATATCAACTATTTCTCCTTCCTATTGACCAAAGTCATAATTTAACACATGCATAGGTCAGACTTTCTCAACCAAACAATAAATTCCACACCATACAAACCTAATGTTACAGAAGCAAAACACAACGTAAAATACCCTGGCACTGCTTTAATTTAATTGGCAAATTCAGAATAACTGAAATTTCTTGGAATCTCTGAAATCGTTACTGTATCATAAAAGGTCCTAAAGGGAGGCAAAAATCACTCCAATTCCCAATATTATTCACATATCCATGCTTTCTGTGTGTTTATACATTTGGACTTGGATAGAATTTTATACAATTACATTAATCTACCCTGATTTTAATGTTTTTCTGTCCAAGAAACTCTTTACCATCAGCTCTAAAGATTTTATTTCATTCCTGTTCTAAGGAATCCCCTCTGAACTGAGCTCAAGCCTTAGGAAGTCTCTGTTCAAACAAGAAAGAGAAACGTGAGCAATTTAGGACATTTTTGCTCTTGAGTCCTTCTCCACAACTCTTGTTATTCCAGCACTGAGTGTGTTTTTTGTCCCTAACACTGGCTGTGAAGCTGAAATTTCTCCAAAGCACACAGATCCAGCTTGGAATACTTTTTAAAGGCAGTGGTGAGTTATAAAGTGCTTTATTTCAGTGCTGAAGCAGCAGTGATTGTATGTTGCAAGGGCCTTTCCTGATTTCACTGATCCCTCATTCTGGACTTTAAATACTTCAGATTATTCCAAGAGCAGGAACTCACCAGCTCCTGATCCATTTCCAAGTCGTAAATTACATTCTGATCACTAAAAAATACCATTTTTCAATCGAATTTCCTGGTATTTTTCCCCTCTTCAGAACAGTTTATTACTGAGACAGAACAGGCCACGTATTCCAACCCGGATGTGCTGTGTCTCAAATAGCATTAAAAAGGCCAGAGTTTGGAACCAGTTCCTTTATTAAGTCTAGCAAATATCAAATTTGCTATAAAAAGCACAGTACTGCCCTGTCTCCCCACAGGATTGATTTCTGTGGTCATTTCTATTACAAGATAATTGAGGCACCTTAGAGAAAATATCAGGAGCATTTGAAGTCTCAATCTTGTGCTTTTCTTTCACATATTTCCTACAGTTTTCTGCTTTTCCTAGCAGATGTAATTTATTGGTTTGGTTTAAACATTGCTACTTCTTAGCTATTTCAAATTCTAGTTACATTAGAATCCCTTAGCAGGAGTGAGTACAAGCCCTCAGGTTTTGGATGCATTACGATCCAACAGTTGAATAACTCAGGAATGGATATTAAAAGGCAACCTCTGCATTTCCAGCAGTCCTCACAAAATGACAAAAATAGCCTCAAACACAGGTGGGAGCATTTACTGGAAACTTGATGTCCCTCAGCAGCTTCTCCTTCCTGAATTCTTGTGTTAACCTCAAGCCCACCCCACGAACAGCTACAAAACTCTAATTTCACAAAGTGCAGAACCTCGGTAATTCCAAACCTTTGTGGAATTGTGGCACTTCACATTTCAGTTGTCTGAGAGACACAAAGGAAGTGACCCAGGCCAAGTAATTCCCAGTTTATTGTGCTGAGCACCTGAGCCTGAAGCAAGTCTCTTCTCTCTAAATATCTGTGTTACGTTGGCTTGAGCTGTAGTAACAAAGGGCTGGCTGCAATGCTGATTTTTAATACTGAGAACAGAGAATTTAAACATATGAAGGGGAAAAAATGGAATTGAACTGGTTGGCTCATAGCAAAGTGCATTCTCCAATGGAAGCTTTTGGTGCTGAGGAATTTATTTTCCTTCTCAAGCGAACCACAAGCTGTCCCTTTTTTAGGGTGAGGTCCACAAGCTACAGATCACACTGCAAACACTTCAAAACACAACCCTGCAGAGTGATACAAAAGATGAACTGGTGATATTCCCACCTGCAGCTATCAGCAACCCCAGAAAAAGGAGGAACGGCTAAAACTTGGGATTTATAAGGAAGACTCTGTACACCTACCCAGTGAAAAGGTGTCAGTCCTAAATAAAGACCAGCCAAGATGCCAAGCTCAGCTGGGTCACAGGTTTGCACAGTGCTTATTATTAAAAAAAAATTCCATTAGTTTAGTTGATTATTTGCCCTGACAGGTTGCACACTACTAGAGAAAGTCACCACTTGAGAAGTTGAAATTTCAGAAATTTTATACAACTAAAGTCCTTTTTATAGTGAAACTCCTTTGAAAACAGCAGCACAGATTTCACCAGTCTTATCTTCGAAGACATTTTACCAGAACCACATCTGAAATATATCCATTTATTGTGCACCTAAAGAAAAAATAGAGGCTGGTGAAGTTTAGTGGGAGTGGTCAAACCCCTGAAGGAATGCATAACTCTGCATTTCATCCCAGAACACCAAAAATAGCCCTAATAATCAATATACTGATCACAAATCAGTAACTAAATGTGAGCTTTTCTCAGATATTACTTATAGAGCAGTATTACTTATAGAGCATATAAACCACACAACTTAGGAAAAAAATGTTTTCTTTAAAACATTTCATGTAGAGAGAATTAATAAAAATATGGTGATGGTTTTAAGGAAGCAATTCAAAAAGTTACAGTGCTTCGGAGCTGGATTGCTTCTGTACACTTATTTATTTATAAAGAAAATATACAGGGGTAATGACCACCTGGACTAAAGCAGAGTATGTACAATTCATAACAAAATGTGGCACCACAGCCTGATATTATTTACCTGGGCTCCAAAAGAAATTGGCTTTACACAAATTTGTTTGGGGCATCTAAAATGTTGCTTTATCAGAGGGCTCAAAGGCTACACACTTTTATCCTTGGGGAACAGAACTGAAGCACAAAGACATCAGGTAAACACAAGGCCACAACAGAAAATTTTAAAAAAAGAAAACCCAAACAAACAAAACACAAATCAAATTAAACAAACTAAAGCCACAAAACAACCAACAAGAAAGAAATCAACCTGCAGTCTTAATACGTGACTATGTTTAAAATTTCAGCCAACATTCCAGAAGACATTCATTACACATAATTTGGAATAAGCAGTGCTCTTTGCACAATGTACAAGAGGTGACAGCCCACAGATCTGCTGAAAAATGAGTTATTGAGTCTCTAAATGTCCTACAATAATCAACAAACCACTTCTGGACTCTACCCTGGCCACCTCTGCCTAAAAAAAAATAAATTCTAATTCCTATTCCAACTTTATTTTTCAAAGTCCAAAGACATTTCTTCCCAAAAAGAAAGTCACTTGGTGCATAACATGATATACACTGGGTCATCCTCCCGTGCAAAAGAAATTCCACGTGAATTTTTCCTGCACAGGAAGATCATACTTTGAATTTAAAAATCCCATACATTAATTCTCCTGTACATCAGAAAAATGCACATTTAATTTAACTATTAATTCATAATAGATTCATTATATCTAATCTGCACCCACAGCATTACCATCACCTGAATAATTAAGATGCCAGAACCTGAGAGCACTTCCCAGGATGGGCCTCCCAGTGGAAAATCCCAAATTGCACAAAAAAATCAAGGTATGAACACTTGCTGGTAGCTAAGGCTGGGCCTGATCTCTGAAGATTGATCTGAAGTCCAAGGCATCAATAATAATGCAAAAGATGTCATTGCATTAAGTAATTTATTGATCAGCATTTATGGAGTAGGTGTAGTTGTAAAAGTGGGGCTTGTTTTAGCCATTTATATCTTTGTCAAAACAGAACATTTGTGCAAATCAAAAATCTCACAGCTACATTTGCACCCTAATTACAGCAGGAGAAGCCTGAAACTATCTGAAACCTTGTTACCTTTCCCACAAAGCCACCTGCGTCTGGCACAGGAGAGGCAACATCACCATATTTATCATCATAAATACAAGTTCCACACTTCTCTTTCAATTGCAACACAAATTTGGACTGGATTATGCTTCTGGGGAAACTTCTCCTCCTTCCCAGCACCCTGCAAATGCTGTATTCCAGCTCCCAGTCCAGTATCCAGTGAATTAAAGGCTTTGAATAAACAGGTTTTTCCTGAAAGGATGTTGCTGTATTCTGCCCAGATCATCTTTTCTAGCTTCACCATAGAACAATAAGAAAGAGCTGGAAAAGTGAAGCGGAACAAAACAAGTTTAGTCCAAGTTGAGCTTTTTAAGTGTTAGAAATGACAAACCTTTACTGGAAAGGTTTGTAACACGTGTGAGTCTGTTTTAGCTGCACATTAAGTTTATCATGTATCTTCCAGAAATTATTTTCCACAGTATCTTGCGTTCTCGCTCTTTGCTGGGCTGCTAAGTATGCAACTTGCAAAGCAAAATGCTTAATAAGAGTACTCCTTTTAATCTTAGGAAAAAGACAAACATAATTCAAATAGCTTCTTAACAAAAGCTCTCTTTAAACAGAAACCCTGAGGTCAAAAACACACAGGAGGGCCAAAGCCCAAGTATTAACGTCAGTAGTAAGTTTATAAAACAAGAACAGTGTTAACTTCCACAGCACTTAACTTGTGCATGTCATACCACATTAGAGTGCTGCTAATCCCACAGATCAGTAGCTGTGGGGAACAGCACACAAAACACTAATTACTGCACAGCTGATGGAGTTACAGAAAAATGGGGGAACGGGTTTAAAAACCCAGCTTCAAGGATTTGCTCTGTTTTCACATGGTACCTTGAAATTATTGGGAATGATTGCTGTTGCTAGAATAAAAAACAATTCTGCAAAACAAATAAGCTCTTTTTGTGCAGCCAGCCATGGTGAGTTATGAAAAGGTTCCTCAAAACCCAACTATTAAAATAACGAGGAACAGTAAAGAAATTTATTTGCAAGATCCCTTCAAGAGGAAAGTTTGGTAAATGCATTCAAGAGGTTATTTTTTTAATTCCAGTTCCCTGTGAATTTGTTTAATGCACTTATTAGATCAGGCCATTTCTATGGGCAAACAAATGCTGACGTAGAGGTCGGAATTCAAACACGTTTTGTAATCACAAATGTGTTTTCTCAAACATTCCATATCTGCCTGGGGGAAGAGCAAGTCTCCCTGGCACAGGCCCTGGCTGGATTTGGATGGGGTTATATACCTGGAAACCAGCCACCGGGGAAGAAAGGAAAAAACATTTTGAACAAGTGGATACAATGAACTGCTCTCATGTACAAAATTCTTTGAAATGGGCAGTTATTTTCGAGCCGTATTCCGGGAAGAAACACAAATTCTTTTTAAGCATTTTTACAGAAAGCTGAGCACTATTGCTTCACTTGCTTGTGCCTTCAGAGAGCCATTTAAAAAACATCATCACGCACCGAAGATGAGATCTGGAAAGCTGGAAATGCCTATCAAAGCAAGATTTATGCATTGCATAACAGGCAGGATGTTCCACTCATGAGGAAGTGCAAGTACACAGCCAAAGGAAAGCCAAAACAATCTTGAAGGCAGCGCTGCCGTGAAATGCAATTACTGAGCACCGAGTTTGTCAGCGCTGCCGGGAGAGAAGGGCAAGGAATTATTCTTAAAAATCACTAACTTGGTAAGGTGCCACAGTCACAGTCAAAGCATTTTCATATATTAATTCTCAGGGAAGGCAGTGAGAGCCAAAAGACTCCGTTTTTTTCTTTTTAATTTTAATTCAGGAACCATTTTTTCATTTGGAGACCATTTCCTTTTCAAACGAACACACAAAGAACAATGGATTTCTCTTTTCAAAAGATCTTTGAAGGGGGGAGCCTGCCCAGTGGCTAAAGCACAACATCAAAACTTAATTTCATTAACGGATCTGGTTAAGTGTTCTCTAACCTTGCTGCTGGTTCCACCCCTGCAAGAAGTTCCTACAGACACTGTCACTTGGGAATTGCAGGAGACAGGATTCCCAACGGAAAACACTTAGAGCAGAGAGCACGGGGTTTGCAGGCAGCTCTCAGTGCCAAGGCAAGGCATCATCAAATTGCAAGGTTATCAAACTGATCACCACAGTATTTTCCTTTCATCTGTGCCATGTGGAGCACCCATTTCATCCCATGGGCAGGGATGCTGGAAGGGAGCAGGAGTTCACGTCAGTGGCTTATAGGGAAATTATGCAATGCCATTCTCTCCAAAGAGGAAAAGAGCTCTTACTCCTGGTCACCCCAAGATTTCCATCAAAACACAGAATCCTGTGTATCACCAAGCTCTGGAATAGACACAACCTTTGAGGAAAAGAAAAGAGAAAGTGATCCCCAAATATTTGCAACTGCTGGTTTACATTTTGCCTTCTAAGGAAACTCATTTTCACTAGATTGCAGCACCACTTGTTAATGATTTAAGCAGCAAAACATAAATATTAAATGAAAGGGATTGTTGTATCAAATTACTCCATTATGTTGCTGTAGCAAAGACAGCTTTCAATTATTTCCTAAACAGGAATCTAAGAAGATTCCAGTAACAAAATAGCCTTGTCCAGTACATGATTGCATCAGCAAGGATACTTCAGGGGCAGAGAGAGAGAGAAAAAGAGATGCATGAACACAAATATGTAATAAGCAAATTTCTGCTTTGAGTCAGGAATAGAATCGGCATAGTCAAGAAAAAAATAAGAAGACATCAAAGGTCAAATTTTACATAACTTGTTTTCAGTGATTCAAAAATTCACTGTGCTTTCAACACTCAGCTAAAGTGACCAAAGGAACTAAAGATTTTATACAAAAGAAAAAAAAGATGTAATAAGCGGTTGTCCAAGATGGCTTCAAAATTATTCAGCACCTTTCTAGGGCTGCAGTGCTGAAGTCCTGCTCTGCTGCCCTGCCCTTTTCCTCACAGAAGTGATAGTAACAGACTGGAAAGCAGTTCACTCCACACTTTCCTTTTCTTGGCATGAAGGAGTGTCAGACTTGGTCTTGACATGTACAGCTTCATCAGAGTGTTTATGTAAACAGACACCAACATGCTACACCAAAATGATTTCTTTACCATGATCAAACTACGTGTGTCTGCTATTCTGTGTCTGGAACACCATCCAGAAGTCAAGGTTGACTTTGCCAGTTTCCTGAAATTTCCTTGATGCCAATCCAAGCACATTGCTCTGCCTGTGTATATATTTGGGGCTTACACACAGCAGCAAGGACACACTTGATCTCATTCTGTCACTCTCAACATCAGCTACGTGTCAGGGTACAGAGTGAATCAAACCGTGAGCCAAGGCTCGCTGCAGTGAGGCTGAAAAAAGACCAGCTCCAGCTGGGTCCCTTTTTCTAATGGTTTCACTGGATAAATTGGGTATGCTGAACACGGCTTCATTATATTCATTACAAATCCTGACACTAAAATCAATTATTACTCTGCATTCTAAATCTGGAGGGGCTCTACCTGATACTGAACCAGTCAGTAGCACTGCAGTGGAAAAAAAAAAAGGCTCGAAAGGAAAGTTATTGCCAGCAGCTGCTGTGCTGTCAGCAGGGCCTGCACACCACCAAAACCCTGCAGTTTGCAAAGAACCCAACCATCCCCAAATCCACAAAGTCACTGTTAAAAGTATTTCTGTTTCTTTACATCATGAGACACATTGCACAGTTTGTATCCTTGAAATTGTAGTTAAGTAGGTCACCCCGGTTCTTGCAGCATGGCAAGAAATACTGCAATCACGTTGAGAATTTTACTTTTGCCCTGATTTGAAGAGCTTGAAAAACAACCCTGAAAATGTAAAAGAACTCTTGGGTCTTTTAATTCACCCTAAAGGAGTTTACAAAAGGCACACACACACATACAAGCTGGGTTTAACTGGTGGTCAGATGACAAGAAGGGGACTTCTGGTTTAATTCCTACTGCAAATTAGGTTCAACATTATACAGTTCTTTTCCAATTCATAACAAGTCAGCCCAGAAGGAGAGGCTGAGCTGCCAGACAACCTGCCTCCTGCCAGGAGAAGGCCACAGCAAAATACAGGAGACCACCAACTGATCCACATCTATTTCTAGTGCTGATTTAATGGCCTGTAACCAAAAGTTGCTGTCATTCCTGAGGAGAGCAAACTGCACTGATTACCACTATTTGTAAAAAGCAAAGTTTCCCCCAAAAATGCTACAAAAATGATGTTGCACTGCAAGCTCATGTGATACTGTAAAACCAAATACAATCACTCCATACTTTTTCTCAGATGTGGTACATTGCTGAATACTTTAAAAGGCCTCAGATCTCTCACACTCCACCAGGCACCTTTTTTCCCTTTTTCCTCTTTGTTGAAATACTTGTCAGTGAATTTCTTCATCGGCTATTTCTGTCTGTGTGCAAGTATTAAGCTGAAGCAAAGTGGCCAATACAGATGGCTGGTGGGCAATAGATATTTACGATCATCACTGTTAAAAAAAAAAAAACCATGAATCACAGCTTGGAGGATCATTCCCACTATGACATTTCAAGTTAGCCATATGGTTTTTTTCAGTTGCAAGCACAGAAATCCCACAAGCAGGGCATTTTAATGCTCTTTGGGGAGGTTTTTTTTTCTTACGGATACAACAGAGTGCGCTCACCTGAAAAGGAAAAATGTTGTCAGCTCTGTTCAAGCTGTCATCCATCCAGGATTTGGGAGCGAAGGCCGAGCTGGGTCGTGCATACTTCTGCAGCTGGATATGATTACTTGCAAAATTCTTCTTTAAGGGCGAGATGGAGTTCAAGGGGGTGATGCCTCCGTTCAGTCCCCGGCGGTGGTCTCGGCCCTGGGACCCCCCCCAGCCGCCGTATCCGCCGCCGCCGGGGCTCCAGGAGGACGGGGTGGGCGATGGGCTTTGGTAGCTGCTCCACGGAGAAGGTGGCTTGTTAAGATTATTGGCCAAATGAGGCAACTGATTAAAAGCAGCATTTCTGTGTGTGAATGGAGGTGGGTGAGGACTTGCAGGAGACCTCCTCTGTTGCTGATGCTGATTGTGATGATGCTGGAAATGGGGGTGATGAGGGTGGTGCTGAGAGAGGGGTCCGATCTGGGGGGAAAAGCTACCACCAAAGCCAGGGCTGACGTGATGTGGGAAATTCTGAAACAGCAGAGCACCATTATTAGCTGAGGCAGTAGGGACCCCTCCCTGGTGGAAAAAACTTGCATCTTCATTGATTATTGTAGAAGAAGATGGAGCAATAGCTGCAGACCAGTTACTAAAACCAGTCAGAGAAGATGCGGTGGATGTCAAGGGCTGTGTCGAAGTACCGAGCCCCGAAGCCTCTTGGTAATCAAATCCTGTTAAAACCGGCGATTCTATTCTTATTTTCTCCTTTCCACTGCCGTTCTCTGAAGAGTTATCGCCCTGGTTTTCTTCAGTTTTAGCTTTCTCGGGTTCAGAGAGCATGCCTGCTTCCTGACTTTGACCAGGGGAAAGCTGCTGTTTTTCTAGGGACTCTTGCTTTTCCTGTTGCTGAGTTTTAGATTTTTCTGACCCCAGAATCTCATCCTGAATATTATGGGCAGCTGGAGCAGGAAAGAGCCAAGCTGACCCAGCACTACTGCCATTGGCAGCTGTGTTATTATTTATAAAAGCAGCAGGGCTGGGGGTTGCATTTTGATGATGGTGTGGAGGCTGCAGATGTGGATGAAATCTGACTGGAAAAGCTGACTTATTTCCAGTGTTGTTTTGCACTAACACTCCAAACCCGTAATCCCCCATTTATTATATTTAGGGTTTGAATCCTCCCTGTAAGAACAAGTGGATGTTTAGTGTTTAGCTTGTCCTCTTGTGAGGCAAGATTAGCAAGTATCCTGGTTTTCGCTAGATATTCCAGTGTCTCCCTCCACGCTATTTATTTCAGATTTGGATAAAGATGTTTGCTTTTTTTTTTGTTTTTGCAAAAGATAGATCTCTTCAACTATTTCAGTGTGTCAATTGGTGTCCGTTTCCTTCCTTTGGCCAGGAGGAAGGGAAAAATAAATCTTTGGTTCACAAAATAAGAGGTTTCCTTTTTCTAAAGGAAATGCACAGCAATGAGAGAATAAGCTTCTGGGAAATAAGGATAAAGAGATTCTAACTATCCTGTTTTTTTCCTCCTCAGCAGCCTTGACTCGCCCATAAATGAGTTAAGAGGGAAGAAAAAAAAATACAATGACGTCTGGTCCCTCAACCCCTTGGCAGCAAAAAATAGATTTAAATCTGGAATAATTTAATACATCTCTATAATCTAATATATATTTGTGTCCTGTTCAAAAAGAGTCTTTGCTGTGGACAAGGGAAAAATTTACCTCAGGATCTCAGCATTCAGAAGGGTGAAATGGGGGAGTGAGTTGCAGAAGAGGCTTTATCCCGTGCTGCTGGGTTTAACCTATTATATTTAGCAATAATATACACTGTGTGTGTGTGCGTGTGTGGTTGTTTAAAGGGGTAAGATCTTATCTCAGGAAATCTGTATTCTCTATGTGTTGGGTGGGGAGTGAGTTGTGCAGGAGAAGGGTGGATTCTTGATGCTGCTCCTTCTGGGCTGGGTTTCTGAGCTCGCCAGACTCGCTTCTTATTTATGATCCAATATTTGCGTGTCCTTCATATGAGTCCTGGCTGTCCGAGGAGGAAGGTTTTCATCTCAGAAATCAGCGTTCACCGTTCGGGAAAGGGAAGGGAGGGGACAGCGAGTTGTGCAGGAGGAAGGGGAAGGAGGCTTTTTCTCGCTCTCTGCTGCCGGGAGGGTGTTTTGCGGTGCGGGGCTCGCCTCCTTCCCCGGGAATCGCGGCTCCCGCAGCCCAGCGAGCCCCCGGAACGCGCTCCCTCCTCAGGCACTCGGCATCCAGCGGGGCCGGGCTGTGGGTGCCCCGCGCGTCCCCCGCCCTCGCTCGAGCCGGGCAAGGCAGGAGGGGTTTTACCTCAGCAGCGCAGCAGCCTCCGGCAGGGAGGGGAAGGCGCGGCCGGCCGGGCTCCTCTCTCCCCCATGGAAGGTGTTTAAGCGGCTCTCCCGGGTCGCCCGGCGGGGTCGGGGCAGGCTCTGTCTCGGGGCGCAGCGCTCGGGGGTCCGGCGGCGGCGGCTCTGGGCGCTCCCTGCCCTGCGGCGGCTCGGCTGGGCAGCGGCCGGGCCGTGCCCCTCATGTACCGGCCGCACCGCGGGGGGGGGCTCCGCGGGCTCGATGCTGCGGAGAGCTGGAAGGACGAGGCGATCGACAGCTCTCGGTAGCCGGCGACGTGTCCCCGGCGCGCAGCCCCCGCTGCCGCCGCTTCGTTCTGCGTCTTTTTCCGTGTGGTTTTTTCTGCCGCCTTCCCCGCCCCCCACCCCCCCGGCGNGGGCAGGGACTCCCCGGCCGGGGCGGCCACCCTGGGGCTGGGCGCGCACCGCCCGCGGCGCCGCCGCCATCTTAGGTGTGGGCGGGAGGTCAGGCGGATGCCGGCGGCGCCGCCATCTTGGAGTGAGGGTGCGCGTCGCCCGCCATGTTTGTGCAGGGCAGGGCGTCACCTGTCACTGTCAGTGCCGGGTGTCACAGGCAGCGGCCGCGCTCGGCAGCGGCTTTAAGGAGCTTCTCATTCCAGCCCTGCCACGGGCACGGACGCCTTCCACTATCCCAGGTGGCTCCAAGCCCTGTCCAACCTGGCCTTGGACACCTCCAGGGATGGGGCAGCCACAGCTTCTCTGGGCACCCTGTGCCAGGGCCTCCCCACCCTCACAGCGAAGAATTTCTTCCATACGTGCAACCTGAGTTGTCCAAGGGCAAGCATCAAAAAGTGTGTCTACTACAGATCTGGTTGATACACCACTTCGTTTTGGGGATGGACGCTGTTTTTGCACACCGACAGATTACAACACGCAAATTAAAATATAGTTCAAAAATTAATATCAAAATATAGTGACATTAAAACAACTATATGTAGGCACACCATTAGAAAAATCAATTTTGAAAGGAAACGTGGAGACATTTCTTCAGAAGTTTTCTCTTGGTAGAGGGCTGTCCTCTACTTGCTCCAAGACTCCTTCTCAGACACGACTGTAATTTGGATGACACTTTTACCAAACTATTTCCCAACAATTTTATTAAATAAACTTTTTTCTTTGCAATCACAGACACCTTGTTTCAGTGTGTGAAAAGGGCCTTGTTTACACCTGGTGAAAACATCATTGTAAAAATGTCATTACTGGGTTATAATTTCCCCTTTTGTTTACTGTTTGAGACTTCTCTGAGCCCATCTGATACTGAGCATTATTTTCCTCTGTATTTTTCTGGTCATAATGTTGTTATCATCATCATATGGTTCAGGGTTAACAGGCACTTCTGTCCGGACGCCACAGACCTGGCTCCAGCAGCAGATTGCTGTTGCATGAATAGTTTGGGAAAGACTGAGTAGATGGCCCTAATTTAATTTCAGGCACACCCTTGCAGAGCATTCGGGTAGATGCAGATGGACTGGAGTGATACGAGCAGAATTTCTAAAATCTGACTTTGCCTGACAAACATCATTTGCTGAAACCGTGGGAGGTTCCTCAACGGCCGGTGCTGGGATGGTTCAGCTGCCCAGCAGGATTCGTGGCTATTTACTCAACTTCTTTGAGTAAAAATGCCTGACCAATATGCAGGGATTGCAGGCATTAGTTACCAAGAAGAATAAATTACTGAAGAAAGTCAGGATTGTCTATCAATAAGTGGATTTAACCACCTGTGAGGAAATTCTCGCTTCGGTGGCTGGATGATGTAAAAAGGGTCTCAAAGAATACAAAGGACCACAGTGTCACAGAATCACAGATGGTTTGTGTTGGAAGAGACCTTAAAGATCATCCAGTTCCAACCCCTACCATGACAGGGACACCTTCCACTAGTCCAGGTTGCTCCAGTTCTTTACATCACTCAAGCCATAAGCTCAAATTCCTGTAGAGTCCAATTAACACCTTTATCACACTGATTTTGCCGTAGCTTATCCCATGACCTAACTTTTGGATGAAATTTGAAACACAAGATTCAAACTATTAGAAAACCTTCACCAGAACAGTAAAAATTCAAGACTTTTGAAATGGGAAGGAAAGGGGAGAGTTCTCTCAGTAGCATTTGCTCGCACACAGTGGTGAGATTCATGCCCAGAATTGCTGCCACTTCCACCAAATCGGTCCCTGCAGCTCAGTCCTGATGTGTGCAACACTTTTCACCTGAAAGAGGTTTCACTCTGAATGACACTTGAAGTATTATTAAGTCATCACGGTACCTTTTGCTAATCACCATCAGCATCTAATGGATTCATTTCTGGAAGCACTTTAATTCTTCTGGGTTCCTTGGAGGAGAGGATTCCTCTGGCCACTCGAGCTGCCATCATTAGGCAGCTTTAGCTGACGACTGCCAATGGCTCTGTGCTCTACTCAGGCTCTCCCCAGCATCAATCTCCAGGACCACAAACCCCTTAACAACCTCTTCACTGTGAGGCTAAACCACAAGTGGGAACATACTGCTCTCCTCTGAGGATTAGATTTCTTAGCCTGCTTTTATTCTGCCAGTCTCACTGTGAATGTCACGTAACAAGTGCTTGACCGTGACTCAGGTCACAGGAAAAGCTGAGCGTGGCTGAACTGGTGCAGAGAAATCCGTGTGCTTGCTTTTGCTCAGTTAGAAACAACCCTGAGGTCTGTGGTTTGCACGGCCTTTCAGTGTCCCACATCCAGTGAAACACAGCAAAGGGCAACATCTTCAGTTTTGTCAGGTGTACTCAAAAGGCCGTGTGCCTCGCAAGAGGTGGAATTTCTAATGATAATTTAGTAGGATAAGCTCACAGATAAACTGAACCTGAAAGCAAGTGGGATCCCCAGGAAGCAGCTCTCCAGCTCAGTCACACGGCTCATCCTGGCAGAGCAGATGTGCCATTTGTGATACGCTCCCAGCGTTATCAAATCAAGGTCTCATTGAGCGAAGAAGTGAAAGGACTTGCAGAGATGAGAAGGAACTCCTTGTGAAAATGCCTTGCCAGCAACCCTCTCTTTTTTAAATCAAAGCACTGCCAGCTCTCAGGCATCTGCTGGTTGCAGCTGTCACGGTGTCATCCGGAGGGAAAGGTGAGCCCTCGGTGAGTCAACACCCGAACGTCAAACACTGACACTGCTCACGCTGCAGAAACATCAGATTGCTGCATCTATTTCACACTGTTGGTGGGGAAACAGAGAATTCAAGTGTCATTTAAGTCATCTTCTGCCATAGAAGAAAAGGAGCAGAAAGAAGATAAGAATCTCTTATCTAAGGACAAAATTATCAGCTGTTTCTTGTGTCTCAAAAACTGTAACTGATGTTTTCTTGAATGTCAAAACGATGTTCAGATCTCCAGTTTTATACTAAACATTGTTGCTGTATCTTGTCCACCCAACAGCATGTTAACACAGTTGAGTAAATCAAATTTAAAGTCAAAATGAACCCTATACTTACAGCACAGGGATTTTAGGAAGGGTGCAGTGGGATATATTAAAATTCAAAGGGATCATTTATGGGATTGTTAGTCACTCAGATGTTCCTCCACATTCCTTTAGGTCTGGTATATCATAGAAGACACAGGACCTGCTCACATTCAATGGTAATAAAAGCAGCCAACAGACCTGAAAAGCTGCATCAACATTTTATCCTAAACAATTGCTCCAGGAAGGCTGTGCTAAAAACCCCAGGCAAGCTGTCAGTAGCTAATATTAGCCTACACATACAGAAAAATTTTAATTCCAGAGCAATTTCCAAAGACTGCAGAAAATGTTCTCTAGACTGCAGAGAAAACCCAACAGTTCATTTTTTGTGCTGATGCAGCTGCAACTGCTGTTTGCTAGATCCTATCTCAGCATGGTCATTGCAATATCAAAGTATGATTTTATAAACCTTTTAACTCTTGTGTGAAGCACATTATACATGCTAATGGCTTCATTTGACTAAGCTGGCTTCGTCATTTTGCTGCAGCTGGGTGAAGGTACTATATATTGATATACCCTCATATGTTAAGCAACCCTTTAATGGAATACATTGCCTTGGAGTCCTTAGTCTTTATGAAAAAAATCCTTATCACTGCCCAGAGAACTATTTTGTGTGCAGTAATTATGTAATATTAATGAACAGTATTACGTACAACTATTTTCTAGCCCTATTCTTTGTATGGCATGTACTTTAGAATGACCTGACACTGCAAAAATGCCTCTAGCCTCCATGGCTCATGTAAAATACAATAAATACATAAATAATTGAGAAGAGGAAATAGGTAGTGTTGCAAGGCTGTGGTGTTCTTACCACTGCACTTCAAAATCCATCGATGTGACCTTTGCAAAGGCACTTTTCTTCTTTCATTTAAGGGTAACGCTTCCTTGGGCTGGACAAAAAAAAAAAATTCCACACAGGCACAGAGTTTTAAATTTGAAAACTCGCTTTGTAATCTTACTTCTGAAATTGTGGAAGGAAAGAAGCACCCAGGGGATGAGCCAGGACAGCATGTACAGGGACACCACCAGAGGCACCTGGAGAGCGACGGCCATCCAGTGAATTCCATGGGAAAGAATCTGTTTAGCCCATGGGGACCAAGCTTCTCAATCTCTTGGGGTTTGGAAGTTTTCCCCCCCACTTCTCAAATAAATAACTGCTTATTTAATTCCTCTTAATAAAGGAGGGAATGTGGGGCTGTGTCAGGGGCCCGTCAGTCAGGGCTTGCAAAGTACGCTGGCGCTGAGTATAATTTTACTGCAACTCGGTGACACCTTCATTTCTCAAAGTAAGATTTCATAGCCTGCTCATTTACAAAGTGGGCTAGTGCCTTTGGGTATTTGGGAAGGGCAAAGAGACAAATTGAAAAGCATCAAATCATTTAATTTCAAAGTGCATTAAGCGCACGCCTTCCAATTTTCTGACTAAAATGTTCGTTGGCTTTTTCCAAAGAGGTTTATATTCAGGGCACAGAAATAGTTGGTGGATTTTAGATTCCTGAAATACTTAACAATGTTATTCAGGGGAAAAAAAACACAGGCTTCTTGTCCTAAAAAACCCAGATTCACGTGCAAAGTGTTAATGAACCCAAGTGACAGCTTCAGAATAAAAATAGCATAACCCTCCCTTCCCCCCCAAATGGTAGCTAATCAAACATTTTCTAGAACAGAATTTCTGACTAGTCTGGGATATAATAATAAAAAGAAATCAAAAAGAACAATATTAGGAGTCTAATTCAGAGAGACCAAAATGAGGTTGGCCTTGTTTTCCACCTGGGAGCCAGTACCTCCAGCCCCTGGATCTCCTGGCTCCTTTTGGAGCATTGCTTGCTGGAATCTGTAGTCTCCAGGCTGCATCTCCATTATTCAACAGGAGAGCAGTGATAATCTGCTCCATTTTAGGCAAATTAAGTGCAGCACTTTGGCTCCTGGCACATTCCCAACGCGGCCCTGAGATGAGCATAATTCCACAAAATCCATGAGATTCAGAGCCCATGACTGCCACAGTTCCCCCTTCCCGTGCCTTGCAGGTAATGGGAAGTCCTTTGCTAGGGTCCTTGAAGGGGACAAAGATATTCTGGATGAGTTTAATGAATATTGGCTTTCTGTGTGCTGAGGGAACCAGTTCAGGAGAGACTTCCAGTTTTCCCTAGGAGTTCCTTACCTGATGGGTTTCATGTCACATTTCTGCTGGTGAGGGAAGAGGGGGATGTTGCATATTCAATGTTCCCCTCCTCGTGCTTTGCAGGGGGAACAGGGTGTGTTTCCTCAGAATAGAATGAACTCGTGCTTTCCAATTTTTCCCCATGTTAGGAAATAGGTCCTGTCTCATTACTGGTGACAGCACATATTGGTAGGTCATAGAGCAAAGGGAGAGCCTTGCGTAGAACAGCTGGGGCCCAGAGCCAGAAATCTCATTAAAGTAAGCTGCTGCTATTTCCAGCCTGTAATAGAGCTTTGGAGCTTGATTATATTCAGTGAAAGCAGGTCATTACAAACACACTGCTTTTTGCATATTATCTAAATTGAAATAATAATATGTTCTCTCCTTTCATGTGCTATATTGATAAATCCCAACTTATGAATGAAACATGTTGATTAGTTAGTTAAAAATAATTAGTTCCGTATTATGCCTCCAAGTTTAAGGCTTGATTAGTGCAAACAAATAACTTTTCTTGATAATAAGTCATTTACAGAGTATTCTCTTAAGTGGAGCACACAGGCGTAAAAATAATCTGCAGCAGTAAATTGTGTTATTTGTTCTCTCTTTTCTCTTTGACTTCAAGTGTAACAGTACTTTTAGAACTCGAGAGACACAATATCTATATGCAGGTTCTGATCTCAACAACAACTGCTGCAGAGCTACTCTGGCGTTATTTGATGGAGGTGGCAGAGCACCAGATAAGAATGCGACCCATAAATGTTCTTTGATTCAGCCTTTCTGGCCGCCTAGCCCCAAAAAGAAGAACAATTATTTTTTCCAGTGACTGAGAACATCACTCTGCTATTAACTTGCATTTAAATATTCTGATATTTGCATCAGAAGTGAGCTAATGAGCGGGTTTCCTGAGCAGTGGAAGTTCTTTTGAAGGAAAACAAAACCCTGCATGAGCATTTATTTCTAGTCATCAGTTCACTGAAGCCAGCACTGTTCAACAATGTTCATAAAGCTTAAACCCCTTCCTGAATATGAACATTTTCCTGAACCAAGGCTTAAGGCCATCCTAAAGTCATTTTTTTAGCTCCCCATAGGGTTTTTCTCCCATAGGGCAAAGGTGGGTCCAAAACTGTGCGCAGGAGACATCTCTCAGAGAAAGGCTATACCTTTGACAGGATTATGGGAGAAATACTGTGATAAAATTAGATAACATCCTGATAAAAAGCCTCGATTCTGTTGATACTGCTGTCTGTGCTGCTGCTCCCACCTACAGAGCCTCTCTGATGGAAAGTTATGGCTCTCAATTATCACTGTGAAAATCCAGCCCTATTTTGGGAGTGCTCATAACTTTGAGCAGTCATCGAGGTGTGGGAGTTTGAGTTGTTGGAGAATAACAGCCTTCGTGTTGAGGCGCCGAGGCGTGACGAGCCTGCGGGAGCAAATAATGCACCTCTGTAGAGCACTTGTGTAAAACTCTTCCCTTCCTGGTTGACAGGAAAACTTGCAAATCCTGGGAAGAGGACCAGACCCGTGCTTCCAGGCTGCCAGGAAGGGAATTAACCCAAAGACAGCAGTTGTGGTCTCAGCAGATGACACCGAGACCACCGACTCCACATAATCACCAGACAGCCATGAGGTGGAAAAGGCTAAATCTCTACTCTTCTGTGAAAGAGGTGACTTACTAGTTAAAAACTCCTCAATCCTCCCCAGTCCTCTCAGAGGGCACTTACTGAGAAATGGTAATGGTTTACAGTCTCAGAGTGCTTTTAGAGCACTCAGTGTCAGAAAAAAATGGCATTAACCCACTCCCCTCCCCATATTCTGGACCTGTTTCTCAATGCTAATCAGGAGTAATTTCACTGAAGTGAAGGGAGTTATACAAGACCTGTGTGAAAGTGGAATCAAATCCATGTATCATACATTTAAGATTCCTGGCAAAATATGCCCTATTTACTTGAGGAAATTAAAACATTTCAGAGTCTGGATGATTTAAGGGCTATGTTCTTACTTCCTAGAAATTAGAACAGTACCTCATGTAATCAATAAATGTATAAACTGTCTGAAATGCGAGCATTGCAGAGGTCAGGAGTGGAAAAAACACAGCTGAAATCACTTTACATGACATACTAGAAAAGCAACATTATTTTTACCAACAGCATGAGGAAGCCATTGCAAAAGACAAGAAACTGATTGAATGGTATGGCAAAGAGCATTTGTTTGATAAAGTCAATTTTGCCACTTCCATGGCAACTAAAACACAAAATTAGACTGTTCAGAGAAACACTTTGGTTCCAGCCTCCTTTGAACTTTAAGAAATTCGGGGAAAAAAAGCCCTTGGGTTGGACCCATCTGTGTGGGAAACACCACACTGCATTCACACCACACCAGCAGAGTTATTTTCACATCAGATCACATGCACCAGGCAGGCTGGGCTGTATTCTCTCCTCCATGGCCTGGAATAGAAATTACTCAGTTCCACGTGAAGTCTTTCCAGTGTCTTCCACAAGAAGCAGCTCCATTAAGACCAACAAAAGTGCTGATTCTGCAAAAGGGATGCTGCAGATCCTCCAGGAGAGCTGTAGGACAGAAATGGGCTCTTAAACATATGGAGAGTCATTCAGCTCTCACCCTCAAACCTGAGAGAGCTGCTTGAGGAGGTTTTGTGGAAGCACAGAATCTCCTGAGCTGGAAGGGATTCACAAGGATCGTCCAGTCCAGCTCCTGGCCCTGCACAGACCCCCCAACAATCCCACCCTGAGCATCCCTGGAGCGGTGTCCAAGCTCTCCTGGAGCTCTGGGGCCGTGCCCGTTCCCTGGGGAGCCCGGGCAGTGCCAGCACCCTCTGGGGGAAGAACCTTTCCCAAAATCCAACCCAAACCTCCCCTGGCACAGCTCCAGCCCTTCCCTGAGTCCTGTCCCTGTCACAGGGAGCAGAGATCAGCGCTGCCCCTGCTCTGCTCCTCAGGAAGAAGTTGCAGGTTTGATGAAACTTGGAGGAAAGTAAGAACTTGAAGGAAATATCCTGGACTTTGAAAGCACAAATAAGCAGCACGTAGTTTCCTGACTCGCAATAACTCACAGGTCACTGTATCAGCTCCTGGGCTGCTGCAGGAGTAGAACGAGTTTGCTGGAAAGAGGAACAAACTCTCCTCTGTGCTGCCCCTTCCCCCTGTGTTACAATAGACCAAGGCTTGTGATGTTTGGCCAAAGAATGGTGAAACCCAGGAGTGACTTTGGACAACACTTGCTGGTGATCCTGAGTCACTGGTTCATGCTAAAGTCAGACCTGCAGTCAGATGTGGGGTGTGCAATGGGGACTTTGCCATCAGTGCTTTATGCCTGAATTTTGTATCACAAATGCTCCTAAAGGCATTAAAAGACATTTCAGTGAACATCCAGTGAGGGGAATCGACCCCTGCAGAGCCAACCTCACTTTTGAATGGCTTGGCTTTTTTGGCTTGTCACATCTTCCCAGTCTCCAAACCTTTGTATTGTAACGTGGTGTGCCGTAAATATCGGTAATGGAACGGATTACATCAGCCACCCTCGTGCTGCCAACCTCAATATTAAACTCTGCAGCAGCAAGGAGCCCTGCCCAGAGGACTATGACAACTATTCAGCTCCATTTATATGAGAATACAAAGTACAGAATAAACCCACAGCGTTTCTGGCAACTGATACTACGTGTCAGATAAGAATGGCACAGGGGAGAACAATGCCAGAGCACTGAAGTTCCTCCTTAGATTAAGAGCTGAGGATACTCGATATGTGCCCTTCCCAGAATGTGCTGTAGGTCAGGCATATTTTATTCTGATTTTTTAAACAGTAAACCCCCACTACCTTAGCAAAAGCAAAATGTAGTTTCCTATTTCTACACCCACTGACTCTGTTCAGGGTGTTTTGGCTGCAACAAGGGAGAGAGAGGGATTTTAATGTATTTTCACCTCATTTCAGATACTCAAAAGACACTGGTTTAAATGCTTAAAAATATGTTCAACATTTCCTGGCAGTTTCTCTTTGCTCATTCAGCTGCACTTTGACTGTATTGCCCTCACTGCAATTTCAAGTTTGCTTGAGGTTGTTTGGGCCAAATAAAATCCCATTCTTATGAGATAAGCCAGCATTAATTTCCAGGGAGTTTGACCAGATCTATTGTCCCCATGTTAGACTGTTCATCAGAACTTTTTCTTTTCCAACCCTCATCATGAATATTCTTGGGACAGACTGCTCAAAGATTTAGGTAGCAAATGTGAAATAATTAGACTCAGTGGAACACAGATTCTAAAGAGTGGAGGGCATGATTCAGCATTTCATCTCTTCAGTATTAATGGTTTGTTGTTTATTTGTTGCAGATCTTCAAGGGAAAAACTGGACTGACTTCTCTGCGTGGGACTTAGAGATCCTGGAACTGGAAAGATAAAGGAGTTGGCAAGAACTTGCTTTATCCACCATGCTGCTCTCTGACTGCTGCTGGCCCCACAGAGATGGCTTCATTCCATCAGTATTTATTGCATATCATTTGCAATAACAGCTCGTTGAGATGCTCTGAAAGATGCAATAAAAACCCAGAAAATATGAATGCTCAAGAAATGGCGTTGTGTGCTGTAGGAATACAGAACCAGATCCCCGGGTCCTGTGCCTTTATTTCAGTGAAGGAGCTGGGCTATTGTTTCTATTTAAAATTGGTTGCCATGGTGGTTTCATCCGGGCTTTTGCCCTGATGAAAATTGTTTGTCTCAGTGACGCAGCAGCGCTGGCAACCCAGTGTTTGCATCTACCTCCAACAGAGCAGCAAGTGTGGAACTGGAACCCGACACTTCACCTGTGCACCCCAAAGGGGTTCCTGAAACACCCAGGGACCCCTGGCTGTCAGACCTGAGGAGAAGTGGGAAACCAGCCACCACACAGGTGCTTTGAGTGCCTGCAGCTCCTGAGGCTGCAGACAAAATGGAAATGCTGAAGTGAAAGCCCACGGCCAGGGGGCTCTTTCCCCAGGCATGACCCTGGTGTGCTGTTTGGATTTTGCAGCATCACCTGGAATTTCTGGGACCTTTCAGGTCTCACGTTTTGAAAGTGATGGGAAGCCCTACTTGACATTCAGATCTGCTGATACAAGAGTCTCTCCCATTTTCTAATGAGCCTCAGTCATTAGCCTCCTTATGTCACAGGCAGCCAGTGATCCCATTAATTAGGTGAATGGCAGCCACCAGGACACTCAGAACTGTCTATGAACAATACAGGTTAAAAAAGGATCTTCTCATATGCATTTATTTCAAGTGACAGTTCAACTTCTGGCCCAAACTTGAGGGTCCTCCAAAACTTCACTCTGCTTCCCACTTGGTGCTGATTCACAGGGACAAGACAGTTTGGGATCTCAAAGAGACTTTTAGGCTTAAAGCTTTCTCTTTAATGAAAAAAAGGTCTTTTGGGATAAACCTCCTGCAAGGGACAGAGGGGGTTAATGCTCCTCCCTGCATTGTCTGTCAGCACTATACCATGCACAAAAAGAGCAGCAGATTTCCTAGCTGGAGCAGTGCTGGTTAAATTGATTTCGATCTGGAACATGAGTACCAGTCCCTTCTCTTCACCTTTATTGGGAAATCCTTTCCAGCAGATGCGGTAAGTGGGGGAGGAGAAGCCCAAGAGCAGCTGTGAACAATGAACAAGGACCAAACGTTCTCAGCAGGAGAGAAGCTGGCAGTGCCAAGAGCGCGATGGCAGCTTGTGCTGTGCAGAGCAGAGTGCCCGGGGTGCCAGCTCTGTATTCCTTCCTAGTCTGCAAATGAAACAGCCTGGCAGTCTGTCTGTCCAGCATGGAGCTTGTATTTCAGCTGATGTGCCTGCAGTGCCCACTCTGCTGAGCTGGAAGTGGAAGATCTGCCGAGTAAGAAATTATTAAAGGCCAGCAAGAGCCTCGTTGGCTTTTGGTGCTGTCGGTGCAAACTTTATGGATCATGGAGCAGCTTTTCCAGGAACACAATCAGGAGAGACCAGGCTGTGCTAGCACCTCGCTGCTCCAGTCAGCTGTTCCAGGAAGGGAGCTCTCCACAGAGGCAATGCTGTGCTGTTCCTTTTTTCCAGAGGCCCAGGATGTCAGAGCTGAGGCAGTGCTCCGTGTGATGCATCACCTCCCCCCCACCACGCTCACAGGCTTAAAAGCATGGCAGGCTCAAACTGGGACTATTTTAGAAGGGATTGGCCTGTCTGCAGCAGCCTGGAGCCCAGGGGCATCTTTGGAGGGAGAGCTGAGGATCTTGCACAGTCCTGAACCTGCAGTGCTGACTTTTCCATTGGAAAGAGGAAAACCACAGTCGGAGCTTCACCCCATCACTATCAACAGAATTTGGCAAGAGTCAGATCAGAGCACCTGGATACTTCAGCCAGGAGCTTTGTATAAAACTGAGACACAGATTCCTGAAAGCTCCTTGTTAAAAGCTCTCACCCCAAGGATGGGGGAAGCCAGGTGGCTTTGTGTTTGTACCACTGCTGCAGAAGACATCTTACACCCTTTAAATCAATACACCACTCTAAAAAAGGCCAATTTGTAATAAATGCAGAAAAATATCAGCATATGAGAGGAAAATATCAGAGGTTGCTCTTGGTTAGGCCTGTCCTACATGTACAATCTGAATGATAGAAGCTGAGAGCTGTGCTCTCCTGGCAGCAGTTTTTGTGGGACAGAACTTCATCCCTTACCATGGATCTTGTAGGTTACTCTGAAGGCATAAAGGGGGTAGGAACTGTGCCCTGCAAGGCTCTGCTACCCTGGCACACTTTGGGTAAGGCCCTGGCCCCTTCTCAAGCTCAGCCTCATCATTAGACTGCAATCAGGAGAGGCAAGAGAGATTTCTGCAGTAAATATTGTATCAGGCAGTCTGGGCTGCTTCAAATGAGAGCAGCTCATAAGGAGCTACTAAATATAAAATCATCCTCAGGGCAGCTCCAGTTTAAGCCAGGGCATGTCAGCCCTCAGAGAAGCACAGAATCTCTGGGATGTAAATAAGAGAAAAGCAGGATGAGGGGGAAAATGAGAAGCTTACAATTGAAATTCTGAAAAATAAATGGAATGTGCAAAGGGACAGGACCAAAAAAACCCCAAAACAAACAAACAAACAACAAAAAACCCCAACCATCAGGAACATGAAACGTCCAATATCTGCAGTCCTGGTTTGGAATTTCAAGTGTCCTCTGCCACAGCTTCATGCATTGCTGCCTTACACAAATCATCCTACTCACCATGATGCCTTCTCTACCTTGGAGGACCTTTCAGCTCATTCTAAACCCTCTCCCCCCTCTGTTTTCTGCAGATCATTCCTTCCCCTGTGCTGTACATAACGCACAACATATTGATGTCCAAAAGCCTCTAGCAATAAGCAGAAATGCAATAATTAAATGTCTCAGAAATGAGTTTCCCATTGCTACAGACTAAACTCCACCTCCTAAAAAGGCAGAAGATGTTCTCTGTGGTTTTCCTGTTCTGTGGATGGGAGGCCTGGACCCAGTTTTACACTTGCTCTGGGTGAAACGTGGTCTGAGGGAGCTGCAAAGGAAGCAGATCCAAAAATGGGAATCAGCTGGGGTCAGGTTCCTGCTGGATGTTATTGAACTAGTTCAGTGATCCAAAACTAGATCTGAACTTTGCTGCTCTGGCCTATATCTGAGGGAGATAAAAGCTGCTATCTATATCCTTGGGGCCATTTCTGAGCTGTATTGTGTTTCCAGGTTATGTTACCAACAGCTGACTCTGCTGACTTCTTGCATCTGATTCATTCCTCACTTTTAGCCACCTTTTACAGAATACAGCTAATTCCAAATATGATATGGAAATCAGCAATTATCAGTAAATTTAACGAGGCGGCAGCAGGACACCCTGACTGGCAGTTAATCCTACAAGCCAGACCATGCTGACAGGTTTGCAAATACCTTTGCTAAGCTTCAGTGTCAACACAATTTTATATTTTGGAGGCAGGTTCTCTCTTGAAGGTCACTTGCATCATCCCTGGGGTTGGTGTCCTGGTGCTTTTTGAACACTCTCTATTCCAAAGGCATGTCTCTGAGGTGTTTTCCAATTCTCACCATACCTGGGCCAAGTGCACTGCATGTAATCAATTTTCATTCTAACAATAATCTTTTAATCACAGCATTAAAGGCATCAGCTTCAAAGAAATTTAAAAAAAAAAAAAAGAAAAAACCCAAACATATTCTATGGTACAACACTAGTAAGGAAAAGTAGCCACATCCCAATCTGTTACAGGCCAGCTCAATTTGACCTGTGGCTTTATCATCTCCTGCTGTATCAATTTCCACCTATCAGACCTACTTTTGTACACACATCTTCTGAATGGCTGTTCACCCCTGCAGCAGGTGCCTCTCAGTCTTTTATCCCAGGCACCCTATGAAAAACGAGCAAGGAAGTGAAGCAGGACACATCTGACAATCTGGAGTGGAGGGAGATCAGGTGAGCACCTAAAGAGGATCAGGGAATTTAACCTGTCTTGGTATCAACTGTATTCAAGCCTCTAAACATCTTTTACTACCTTGACCCAATTGACTTGGACACAGTTCACCCAATAAATCTGTAGCAAAGTAATTCAAGTATCCCCAGGTCATCTGCTGGCACCCAGGCTAACAAACTGAGGGGCTGGGATCCTAATAAATGGTTCTTCAGGACAGTGGAGGTGTTACATTTGACCTGCTGGGCCAGCAAAAAGCCATTCCTTGTGCAACCTTGACTTAATTCTGGCAGCTTTCCTGAGGCTTGTCCTACTGCTGTAGGCTGTGGGCTGAAATTCATCCAAGGCTCTGTAGATCTTCGAGCCAAACTCTTGCTCTTTGTGCAAAATGTGTTGCGACAGTCAAACCCTGCCGAGCCCCAGCAGCTGGGCTGGGAATTGCAGCTCTGGGCATTGGGATTGGTGATGGATTGTGCTGAAAACAGGAACACCAACCTGCAGAGCATGGAGCAGTTGTTGCTGGGAGGCTTCAGAGCTGCTTGCTGAAGTTCTCCTCCAATGATGGGTTGCTTTGTTTGGATTTTTAAGCAATTTGGGGAGCTAAATAAAGCTGGATCAAAATCACCATAAAAGGGAATTGGATTTGGTGACCCTCTGTTTCCTGAGAGTAGTGTTTTCTGGGCACAAAACAACCATTTGAATCTGTCTCTGAAAGCTTCAAGCATGTAAAACAGGGGGTTTGGCACTATTTATTTGCACCAAGATTGGAGCTGAGTATCTCAGTCCAGAATGAATGGAGCACAGGCACACAATATACATTTCTATCACCATTAAAGCCACGGGTGTGTATAAATGTATTTACAGAGTAGACAATCAAACCTGGTTTTACATTCAGGTGTGTGGTTTAGCTGTCGGAACAGTCCTGAGAGAGCCAGGCACAACCTAATCCTCCATAGTCCCTGGTCACCAAAAACATCCCATCAATTTACACTTTTGAATGTCTCAATCACAACTCAGATTGTTTGTCAACACGTTGCCCTAATTTCTCATTTGGGTTCCTCAGAAAGTCCCTTTCTAGCCTTCTGGTTGGACATTAAAATCTGAGGACATCTCTGTTTCACAGACAAGTTAAAAATAGGTGAAAATAGATCCAGGAAACTGATTTGCTCAGGACCTTTGCTGAAAGAAGGGCCAAACTTCTTTGCTGCAGTCCAAATCTGAGGGTTTTCACTCAAATAGTCCCTATACATTCTTATGGGAGAGAAGGCACTGCCCTTTTTTCCCTTAAAACTCAATAGTTTCCTTATTGACAGCTTTTACAGCTAACTTACGAATGTTATGAGCGTGGTGGCAAAAGGAGGGAAGATTGGATTGACTTTGGAGAAAGACATGAGGAAGGCCATGGAAGTATGCACACACACAAGTATTTAAATCATACCACCAAAAGCAGAGGTATCACATGAAGTCCATGCTCTGTAACTTTGCACAAAGCCCCTTAGCACTGTGAAGAGAAGTTGACATCTTTCCTAGAGTCCAGCTAGTCTGAGAGCCACTCATTTAAAGTAGATTTTTTAGCCCCACTGGCACGGTAAATCGTCAGGATGAATGGAAAATGTGTTTAAACGTGGTAAACAGTGATGAATCACCAGATCTGCTGCCCGGGTGAGATGGATCACTCCTCACACGGGATCTACTCCTCCTGCCTCTGGCTGAGGAGCCGCTGATTCTCACTCAGAGTTCAACAAAACCACAGCTTTGTCCGAGTACTTTCCAGAGTAATTTGTATATCTGATTCATGTTTCAGGAGTGGAAAAATCATTAAGCCCATTAAAGGAATAATATTGAAAGGCACAGTGCAGGGAGGGGGGAAACTCGATGGCTGCAACTGGGTTGGGAAGAGGGGGAAAAACCCGTGGGTTACCCTGCATAAAGCAGCACATTTTTAGTGTGGCTGAAGCATCTGCCTGTGACAGAGATGCTCTCACTGAGGACAGAGAGAAACATTCATCAACAGCAACAAAAGACCTTGGAGCATCCCTCCCCAGCCCTTTATTTGCTGAGAGTGTAAGCCGTGAACGATGAGAGTGCCGAGGGTTAAAGTAAAAATAAAAATCACTCTCCAGGAAAACACACGAGAAAAGGGCAGCTAAATCTCTGACAGATGAGAACGCTCTCGGGGTGTCAGCAACAGGAGTTCTGATTTACACTATCTGGAGGGAGAGATAAGGACTCCACAGCACAGCAGCATCTAATAAATGATGCCTGCAGCACAATAACGAGAGCGAGCTCTTCATTTTATTTATTTATTTCGCAGTTAATTTAGTGTTCCTGAAAGCCAGGGCTTTTTTTATACCTCTGGTCACTGACAGTACAGCCAAGTCCTCCCTCACTCACAGCTCTGTCAAAAGACACTTTATAAATAACTGGAGATGAGGATCTCCCCCCCTGACCTGTGGGATCCAGCACTTGAAAAGAAAGATGAGCAGCACTGGCAGGCACAGCACAGCCCTGCCCTGCAGGGTCTCACAGCCCTGCCTGGCTCAGATCTGCCTTCAAAGCAAGGAGCAGCAGGGCCACGTGGATGTGCTGAGCACCATGCACAGCACCAGCAGCTCCTCTTGTCAAACTGATCTCATTTCCACTTCTGGGGTCTGCTGCGAGGGTTTGAAATGAAGGCTGGGGACAAGATGGTCAGATAAAAGCTGAAGTATAGAATAACAACTCCTCCATTCTTGCCTCACACCCCCTAAAGGGAAAAAAAACAACATGCTGATTTGGGGGACAAGTTAAAAAAATCACCCAAACACCTGATTTAAGGTCGTTTCCCTTGCTTTGCAGGAAGGATTGCTGCATGGCAACGATTTCAATGCACTTGTTCAGAACAAGAGGTGTTGCAAACACCTACTTTGTTTTTGCTGCTGCTGCCATGTTCCTCATTCCCTGCAGTCTGTCCCTGGCTCATTAGTCATGTTGGGGCAGTGATAAGGTGGAGAATGATTACATAGTTGGCTCAGACTTTTCCCTTCCCAGTACAGAGTGTGCTTGGATCCCTCCTGGGTGGAGACTGACCTGAATGCCTTCTTTAAACCATGCACATGCAAGCCTGTAGTGTAATGATTTCCACTTTGGTTATGTACCTGTTCCTGTTCCCATTCCCAGGGCCCAGCTTTCCAAACAGGATGGTCCTGATTCAGGCCAGGTTGTTGGCTTTGCTGATTTGAGTGGAAAAGCTGCAGACCCACATTGAAATAACTCAGCTTTTCTCAGCTGTCTTTAGAAAAAGCTTTATTCTGTGCATTCCTCACCTGTTATTACGTGTAGTGAATAGATGAGTGAGTGTGTTGTGACAGTCCCCCGAGGAATATTGCCTCTGGGAATAACTCTGAGCTCTTCACAAAGCATTTGGTGAGTGTCTGCCTTAGGAGATGCTCAGTGGGGAGGTTCTGGGTTTGTCTCTGTGTTTTATTAGGACAGGGGTGGGTTTTACCCACCTCAGTACAGGTAACTCCTACCCTGAGCGAGGCCAGGCCTCGCTCCACTGGGTAACAGTCACAGCACAGGACAGCTGTCCTCAGAGGCCAAGAATCCAAGGATGTGCTCAATCCTTCCCCTCAGACCTTTTCTTCTCGGGTGATTTTATTTTGCAGAAGGCACTGATGTCCCTTCTCTATCAGTCTGAGCCTCGGCTTCCTCCTTGGCTCAGCCTTGGACTCACCATTACGTTGAATCCGTGTCATTTCTCGTGCCATCTGTTCCATTTCAGCCTTTCCTCTGTTCCCACACTGCCAGCAGTAACCCAAACACAAACTGCCTCGTGACTTGCCTGCAGCAAACCCCTCCTTGCTGCCCCAACACCACGGGAATTACGGGTTCCAAGCCACCCCCACCGTCCCTCCTGTTGCTCCACAGCCTCCCACTGCTGACGCCCTCACACCCGTGCATTTTGCATGCAGTGCTGATGGAAAAGCAGGTGGAAGATGCAGGGTGAGGAGAGGGGGTTGCAGGGGAAGCTTTGGGCAGTGAAACACAGATCTGCTGGCAGCAGGGGCTGGCTCAGCCCTGCCAAGGTACCACTGCTCCTGCCCCGAGCTCCTGCACAGCCCTGAGCTCTACCTGCTCTGCCAGTTCCCAGCTCCCACAGCTGTCAAAACACTTCTGCCAGGGAAGGCAGCGCTCTCCCCCACCTGCCTCTGGCCCTGCCCACGTGGCTTTCATGCCTTAGTCCTCGCCTGAAACCTCTCCTGCTGCTTTGCACCTCTGCATCCTGCCCTGCTCTGCCCCAGCCTGGCAAGGTCTGACCCACTCAGGTCTGTGTCCGCTTCTGACACCTCTGTGTCCAATTCTGACACCTCTGTGTCATCATCATGTGGACGTGGCAGTGCCAAAGAGAAGCAGGTCCCCTTGGTCTGCTCTGCACCAGCTTTGTTGTTTTTTCACCTCAACTTCAGTGCCCCCAAATTCTCACTCTGTTGCCCAAACACCAGAGTAGGAATGAGCCCTGCTGCCTTGGCAGACTAAGGGGTGAACCCACCTGCTACTGAGGCATCCATCCATTCCACCAAAATACATAAAAAACAAGGAACTAACATGTTCTAGTCATTAAATCAGGCACCCAAAGTCATCATCCACTTATTCTGCTTTTAAGTCCCTTAGTGGTAAAAGGAACCTTGACAGAGATGTTTCAGAGCTGCTTTGGGATTTAGATTAATCTAATTTAGGGTTTTGGGCACCTACACATCTTAGGCTGCACTGAAAATCCCAAGCTAAACTGATTTTTTATGTGGGAGAAGATGCTGCTTCCCAAAGCAAAGGGAACTGCTTGCCTTGAAGCCAGAATCCACAAAGTCAAAAAGGCTGGAGGGGACTGGAGAAGAAGGAGGGGAGGCACATTCCCAGTGGAAAATGCTATTGATCCTTTGCCCTGACAGCACTAGCCAGTAATGCTGCAACATGAACTAACCTGCCCACCAAAGCAAAGCGCTCAGCAATTTGTAAAAATCCCCTCCAGAATGTAAAGAACAAGACCACAAATGCTATTTCAGGTTTGCAGGTTTCCTTGGGCAATGGAAGGAGCAGGAGCCTGATTAATCTCTGATTTGTTCCCCTGCAGGAGAACAAACACATCCCCTGTGCTCACACACAGCTCGCTGCTGTTGGGTTTGTCAGGGCACAGGGAGAACGTGCAGGGAGAGGGGGAGAGGAAGGAAAACATTTTTCCTACCACGAGGAACATTCCCTCAGCTGAAGGCACAGTTCTCCCATCCCGGGCTCACAAAGCCCCAGCAGGATGAGCTTGGGGGAACATCCTGACTTGGATGCATTTTGTGAGAGGAAGGGATCCTCTCTGATAAACAAAATAAAAACAAAACCCTGATAAAACTTCTTGTTTTCTTTTTCAGAGCTAGAACTCACCAGGTGTATTCTGAAATGATGAAGAGGAGATTTCTGCTGGTGCAGAGGAGCCAGTAAAAGGATTTGGGATTGTAATGTACCAGATAGAGACTGAAAGGAGCATGCCACTACTGCCTGCTCCCAGAAAAACCCTCTGGAGAATTGTTGGAAACCATTTCCATCTGACAGGCTGGCACTCAGCCTCTGCCCAGCCAGGACTCAGCTCTGGGGCAGCACAGGTGGGGCAAAACCACAGGAAAGTGAGAATTCCTCAGACCTTTAATGGTGTGGCTTGAAATGGGAAGAGACACAATGCTGGACATCTCCTGGCTTCCCGGGGCAGTGGATCAAATCATTGAATATTATTATTGTAATAAACAGAGCCCAGTGTGCCTTGGGAATGAAGGAGGCTCCGTTGAGCTGTGGTGCATCAGCACTTCCCAAGCAAAATGTGGCAAAGATGGATGAGAGGAGCAAGTGGGTACAGAGAGATCAGGCAGGGGAGCATGCCAGTTCTCAGATGGTGACGACTCTGTAAACACAAATGAGTAATTTTGTTTGATGTTTTAGAAGTTATAAAGAGGCAGCTTGGCACTGGGCAAAGAAATGTTTCCCGCTGGACTTTGTAATAACCAAATTCCAGAACATTTTTAAGTGAAGAGTCAGCCTGGATCAAAATAAGGATTAAAAAACAAACAAACGAAAAATAAAGATGCGTTTGAAATGTCAAATGAAACGGTCTGGACGTTTCTGTGCTTTTTTCAAAACTAAGTCAAAATGGTGTTTTGGAAAATCTCGTCCTTCTAAATTTTATTTTCTTGCAAGAAGGAACAACTGGGGTGGAGGCAAAGCATCTCATCCCACTCCCTGCAAAGATCCCATGGAAACAAGCCTTGCTATCTAGATGACATGGCAGCTGCCAAAGCACTGCTGAGGTTCTCAGTGCACTGCTGGGCTGAGGAGGATTTTGAGGAAGAATGTGGAAAGGGAGAGGGAAGCCTTGAAAGTACCAACCACCCTGCTGGCCTGTCACACGTGGGCTGTGGGAGACATGGGCAAGAGAAGCCCTTTTCTCCCTCCATTTGAAACAACCCCTGCTTAAGCAGTGCTTTTGTCTATTATTCAACATCATTTCACAAGCTATTTACTTTTCACCTTCTAATTATCATTATTTGGTTTTCAGGTGTCGGCTGGAATTCATTCCTGCTCTGTAATGTGAGAAATAAAATTCCTGGGGAGTTTTCCCTCTGTGAAAAACTCCCCAAATAAAGTTTGTTCCTCTGCAGGCCCTTGCCTACGTGAGCTCAGTCTTTCCACCCGTGCAAGGGCTACGTAGCTGTGTGGGAATGCCTGGAGAAGGCCTTTGAAGAGGGGCAGATCCGACTGGAATTTCAGTTCTAATTAATTGCTGTAGAAAATGTCACCGCTATTATTCAGCCAGCTGTACTCTTATGTCATGTTTGCCTGAAACAAAGTTCTCCCGTGCTATGTAATGAATCACAATATTTAAAAGGAATAGGCAGCAGTGACATTCCCCAGCAGCTGGAGCTTGGGACGAGCTCCTCAGGGCTGGATGTGCTTCAGTTTGAGCCGTTCCTGAGCTCCTTCCCTGCCCAGAGGCAGCCCCCAGCCCACCTTCACAGGGATGAGCCTCTCTGCACCCTCTGTGCTGGGAATGGTGAGCCCCGGTAGGATCTGTGAGTCTGCCAGCTGAAGGAAGTGTTGGTAGGGCTGTAAATCACCTCTGCTTCCTGCTGATCTCCAGAGCTGACACAGATCAGGCTGCTTCAAGCTGAAGAAGCTGAGCCAAGGTGGGGAGAGGTGGCTGTTAGGTATGATCAGCTTACCCTGCAATTTATGCTCATTTTTTAAATTTTTTTTTAATATCCCTTTGCAGAGCAGGTTCCTCTCTGCTCTCTCCTTTGAATTAAACCTTCCACCACTCCCATGGCTGCCAACACCCACTGGTGAGGAGCACTGCAGAGAAATCTAATCAGAGAGGAGATCAACTCATTACGCTGAGAAGTAAACGTGTCTCTCAGACAAAGCAGCAATTTTGTCTGAGTCATTGCAGCATCCCTGAGTGTATCCAAAACAATCAAAAGCTGGCTAAACCAGTCCACTTGTAGCAGAGCCATCACCTTCTTTCCTCCTGCAAAGTCCCAAGGAGACGCCATGCTCTGCTTGCCTTACTCCTGGCCAGAAAACCTTTGTTAATTAATAATTCAGAGAAATCCCATACCCTGAGCGTTCCTGTTTCCTCTTTGTTACAGGAATTTAGGAGAGGGGACATTTCTAAATCCTGGCCCAGCTGGTGAAGGACTGGGAGTGGTGTAATCAGCGTGGATGGAGATCAACAGCCCAGACTGGTGCGTGCACAGGGAGGAACACGAGCAGGAGGAGGAACACGAGCAGGAGGAGGAACAGCGTTACCATAGAAATGAGGAGCTGCCTGCACAGACCTCGTTTGTCACAGCAGCATCCCTGCCACGGGGGCTGGCCAGGCTGGGCGGCCTCTGGGTGTGCAGGGGTTCAGCTGCTCCCTGCAGCTTCCTGGGGCACCTGGGAGAACTGATCCTGAACTCCGAGAGTGGCCCGGGAAGTTTGGGGAGGGAGCAGAAGCGCTGGCTCGGGTGCCACGCAGGACACAGGGTTTGGAGCTGTGTTCCCTCAGGAGGCTGGGGATGGAAGGGGATGGAAACCAGCAGCTGAACACCTGAGCAGAGCGGGGCTGAGAGCTTTAAATCCCTCCCTTGGTTTCACAAAATCATTTGCTGCAGGTGGAGGAGGGGAAGTGGTGCAATGAATTAGGATCACGGAATGGGTTGGGTTGGGAGGGACCTTAAAGCCCATCCAGTGCCACCCCCTGCCATGGGCAGGGACACTTTCCACTGTCCCAGGTTGCTCCAAGCCCCGTCCAACCTGGCCTTGAAGGTTTGCCTGGGGATTTGCCAGCCTGTGATGCAGCTGGGAACCTGTGCCATCCCTAGGAGGGGCTACATCAATAATTCAGCCTCTTTTACACCGAGGTTTGGGGTGCACCACTGCCCCGTGGAGGTACAAACCCTTTCCCTTTGTTCTCCTAAAAGATCCTTGGTTCATAGGAGTAGAAGCCCAGCCAGTGTTTCCTCAGAGCCCTCCCCAGAGAATGGCTGGGGTTCACACTCCCAGCAATTTTCCTGCAAGCCTTCTGGAATTTGGTATTTTTCATGAAGTCTAAACTGCTGGAGCCTTCTCATTAACTAAAAGTCTTAGCTTTCATTTCTTCCTAGATATCATGACTGCAAAGAAAAGCTTAGAAACATGACCCTTAAGCCTCATAAATCAGAAGTTAAATAATTTCCTTTTAAACTCAGCCCAAACATCCCTATTAAAGAAAAAAAAAATAAAAAGGGAGAAGCTAAAGCTCATGACATTTTTTAACCAGAAGGTTTTCATTTCGGCAGGAGAAGCTGGGGGCTGCAGAGCTAAGTGTTGGTGTTTCAACATTGAGAATATCTATGTGTCACACACAAAAATAAACATAATGCAATCTACATAACAGATATTTCAGGTCTGACCTTGCAAGGGTTTCTGACAGAGAATTTATTGTCAAGACGTGGTCTCCCCTTGGCCTTTGTGAACACTGCCAGCAGAAGGGGACATTCTTGGAGAGAGCAGAGGAGCTAAAATCATAAACATCCACGACACAGCCGGCACAAACAAGCCTATAAATAAATCTACCTGAATGCTAACAGCTTTCAGTCAAGAAAAATTGTAGTTGACCATTGGCCAGCAAGGGGCTGTGGAAAACAGCCCTGTGTGACCCCCCCAGCCTGAGATCCCTCTCACACCACACCAGCAGGGACCAGGCTCCAGGACGTGGTTCTGTCCCTTTGGATGCTGCCCCAGTAAATGATCTTCCTTGATCAAGCCCTAATCCAATAAGGAAGACACAATAAGAATGGAAATGTCAATTGTAGTTGAGAAATTTGACCTGCTGGTCAGGGAAGCAGCTTAATTTAATTAGAGCCACTCACTGGAGTCAAATGGTTGCTCGTTTGTAGTGAGACTCGCAGGCAGCTGTGTGAGGGTAACGTGAAGGAGAGGGAAAGAGGGATCTGACCCAGAAGTGAGAAGCTGCAGGGTCAGAGGCAGGACAGACACCTCTGTTTGCTACTCCTGCCTTCGGGCAGCAGGAACACCCCACGCTTGGGAAGCCTTTTCCATGGAGAGCTTTGCTGGCATTGACTGAGGCTCAGGCCAGCACAGTTTGGATGGAAAAGCTGGAGCTCAGAGAGGTGATTTGGTCACCAGCACAGTTTGGATGGAAAAGCTGGAGCTCAGAGAGGTGATTTGGTCACCCAGGGAGCCCTTGGAGCAGAACTCTCCTGAGCTGGCACCTCTTTGCTCCAGCTGACGTGTGCTGGCTTTGGGAGGCAGCACAAGCGCTCAGAAGTCAAATCCTCTCCTCTCCCAGTGCAAATTAAACTCAAGTTTTCCTGCTTTCAGCTCTGTGTGTAGAGTATTTGGGGTTGGTTGTGCACATTTCCTGCTGCCTTAAAGGTGTGGTTAACACCCTGTGAAGGGCTTGGAGTGTTTTAAGCCTTGACACGGCCCTGGCAGACCAAGCATTTCAGCCTCTAAAACCCTGAAACCAAGAGGGTGAACTCGAGGCCAAACTGATTTGGTCTTACACAATTGCTTAGAGGTACTAAAGCTTGGTCTCCATGCCAAAACCTTTCGTTTCTCTCAATCACTGAGACTTTTCAAAGTTTTAACTGTTCCTTGGCACGGCGACTCTTGTAACACTCAGTTTTCAAGTGTTTATAAACAGCCCTTCAAAACCACCTGCAATTAAGTAAGCAAGTTTTCACACTTACGGGTCCAGATCTCTGTTTCGCATTTTGATGTGGTCTCAACAAAACAGTCTCAGAAAATGTGAGTGCCAAAGACAAAGCAAGAGTTTTGTCTCAGCTTGGTGCTCAGCACTCAGGTCTGCACTCCTGGTTCAATGCAACTCCAGAAAACAAGATGTCCAACTCTACATTTAATCAAGGGAGCTGGAGGAAAACTGCTTTTTGATGCTAAAGGATGGGAAAAAAGGATAAAAATGCTTATTTGAAAGCCAAGGAAATAATGGCAGCAGGGCATGGTAAGCAATGAAAAACATGCCTGAGAAAGGGATTCCAAGACGTGGCTTCCACCCAAGAATCCTACAAGCATGGCACAAGCAAACCCAGATAAAGACATTTTTAAACAGCCCCTCTAAACGAGAATTAACAGAAGGAGCTGAACTAGAAAATGTTCACATGTAGTTCCAGAGCAGATGGACTGTAAGTCTCAGAAACAGAAGGTCTCACCCACAGAAGTTTCCACCCTTCCTTGGAGTACGAGCGACAACAAAAGCAGCGTTTGTGGATCTGGATGTGCTCGTGTTCTCTCACCTCTGTGAGGCTGAGAGCCCCAGCACACCAGTGTGGAGGTTTAACCTCTTGGGCTGAGTGCTGCCAGGCCTGTGCCTGTGACACAGAGTGTCACTGCAACCCACCTGGGGGTCGGGGTCGAGGTGTTCTGTAGGACCAGTGCCCAAGGGGGGACCCTGCCCTGCTCTGCCAACTGAGCTTCAGTCATCCTGGCACATAAAGCTGCAAAGCAGGGGTTTAGATCCGATATTCCTCGGTGTCTGGAGCTGAAATCACACTTTAAACCAGCTCTTCCATTCAGAGAGAGCTGCACCATTGCTGTGCAGCCCAGTTTGGGGAGGCACGGCTGGGAGGGAGGCACAGCCAGGCTCTGAACACTGTTGCACAATAAGGGTGCTCCGGGGCTCTTGTGCAAAGCAGAAAGAAAACATGTTTTTTTCATTCAAGAAGGCTCCCCATCAACAGGGTTCTGTTGACCTGGAGAGCAACCTCATGAAATGAAAACTTTCAGGTGATATAAACCCATGGTATCTCACCAGGAGGACAGATGGGATGTGAAACATCCAAACTTCTCTGGGAAGCTGCCTGGGTTTTTATCTTTCCATATAATTTAATTGCAAGAGATTAGGTAAGATGCAGACCTGTGGTTTGGAAACCCCCAAATCCTGCATGAATTCAGTCAGCCCTGGGCATCTCAACCTTGTAACCAACCAAGTTCTGAACAGGTGGATGAAACGTCAGTGCTGGGGTGTGAACAGGCAGGACCCTCACTGGGAGTAGGAAAATCTGGATTCCTAAAGGATGGAGGAGCTGGATTTGGGGCTTGCAGGGAGAGCAGGAACTGGTAGATACAGATCTATTGAACTGGTTCTTCCAGCACAGCCTGAGTACCCGGACAGCTGGCATTTTTGTGTGGAAAGCACATCCCTGAGTGACAAGGAGTGGCTGGCTGAATGAAACACTGCAGCAGGAGCAATAATTCAGGAGTCCATTTGACAGATGATGGCTTTCAGGGCTGTGAATACCTACGAAAACTTCTGGTCATGGGGCCAGAAAGCCTCAGCTGGGCTGGGCCAGGCACTGCAGCAGCTCTGCTGCCCCAGAAGGGCTGCAGGAGGAACACGAGCCTGAGCACCCCAGAGCCACACCAGGGACCCTCACCCAGGGCAGCCCCGTGAGCTCTTCACACCTCATACCCAGAGGTCAGAGCAGCAAAAGGCTGTGGGGGAAGGGAAATGCCTTTTCCAATATTCAGGATGATCCAGAGGAGAAGTGATTGTCAAAAGAAATAATTTTCATGGTTTGGGTTGGAAGGGACCTTTAAGCTCATCCCATCCCACCCCCTGCTATGGACAGGGACACCTTCCCCTAGCCCACGTTACTCCAAGCCCTGTCCAACCTGGCCTTGGGCACTGCCAGGGATCCAGGGCCAGCCACAGCTGCCCTGGGCACCCTGTGCCAGGGCCTGCCCACCCTTACAGGGAAGAATTTCTTCCCAATATTCAATTTAAACCTACTCTCTGTCAGTTTGAAGCCATTTCATAATTGCACACCTCAGCATGGGCTGTCAGACTCATCTGGGAGCCTCGCCCACCCTGCCTGTCCCTGGGGATGCTGGAGGCACCTTCCCACTGCCTCCCCAGCCCTCGGGGATCCCCGGTGCCATCCACCTGCAGAAATCAGGGATTCACTGCTGGGAAGCCGAGCACAACTGCTCGAGCTCCACACAGCTCCTGCCTAGAACATGGCAAGAATCCTCCCCTGCAGGGACTTCTAAGCGACTGCCAATGATTTCCCAGGCTCCCGGTGCCAGTAATAAAGAAATAAATAAATAAACAGGGGAGGAAATGCAAATGGAGAGGACACGTAAAACTGCCAAACCAAATTCAGGACGCGAAAGAAAAAGAGAGGAAGGGAAAAAAAAAAAAAAAAAAGCTTAAGGAAAAGCGTGAGACAAAAATAGNATTGAGAAGAACACAGTCTAGCCAGTAACACTTTCCAGTGCCATCCATAGCTGAGCCCAGAACAGTAATTCCTTGTTTGCAGGCTCCTCTGTTAGAAGCTAAATGTGATTGCAACTGAAGTACATTGATTAACCCAAAATAACTTTCCCTCAATTTGCTGGCTGCTCAGGAATACTCAGGAGAGCTGCTTTTGTTCTGAACTAGTCACTCAGGAGCTCTGGCTCCGGTCCTTGTGCATCTATTGAAACTGAGTGAACCAGAAAAACGCCAGGAACTGCACAAGGACACATAGTACAGTTTAATTAGTTTAGAGAGAGGAATTTATTTTTTTTCCAAGCATCACTTGGGCAAATTGTTGTTGTTGTCACTGTCCTTTTTTCCTTTTTTTTTTTTTCTTTTTCTCTTTTTTATGGTCTTGTTAAAATCATTTCATGGTTGCAGTTTTTGTTCCTGTGCTTAGCAAAGCAAACTGTAGCAGTCAGAGGCCTGAGGGGGAGGGCTGGGACAGGCTCCCTCTTCCTACCAAAAGAAAAAATTACAAAGTAGTGCAGCGTTTTATCACTCTGCTTGCAAAATGATGCGTTTAAAGGGCAGAATTGTCAATGTCAGATGCGAGGCTGAGGTACCTATTAATAAACAGCCTCTGCATAGGAAATTCTTTGCAGACTTTAATCAGGAATTTTCCATAGTAACGCCGTGTTCCCGCAGTTAGCTCAGTGACAGCGGTTTAAATTCCACCCAGTGGACTTTGCATTCGCCTTTGAAAATAGAAATAATACATGGGAGATCACAGGTGCTTCGTTCCCTGATTAACAAACATTTCATGAGGGCTTTTTGTTCCCCCGCTTCCCTCCCTGTGCGTATGTGTGAGCTGAAAGGGGGAGTTAATTTTAGAATGACTGAAAGATCTGGAACCAAATCTAGCCTCAAATACAAGTTCATCTTCAGTGCTGTTATTATCATAAGAGCTGATCTGAGAGATCCTTCCAAAAAACGATGGAAATCTGGACTGTCACCCCTGTAAGTCCCACAAAATGACGTGTCAAGTCTTGCAGGAGTGGCTGCTGTCAGGAGGTTTTGGCCACATCCAGACAAGGAAATAAGCAGCTTCTGCTTTGGGATTGGAGTGAGAAAATCACATCTCAGGACTCTGCAGAACATGTCTCCCTTGACCCCAACTCCAACAGCTGCAGGGTTTTCTCCATCTCCAGTTCAGCCCTTCTCCAACTCACAGCTCGCTGAGAGTGCTGCAGGTGGACGAGCCCTGTGCACAAAACTGCCTGGGAAAATGTTTGCTGCCTGTCCTGCCCCGTCCTCCTCGCTCCCTTATCACTTTCAGTTTCTTCAGCCAGCTTCCTACATCTCTGTGAGTGCTTTCCTTCACCCATCCTGAGCAAGAGTGTCCTTGTGTGGCCAAAGCCTCCTTCCCTGGCTCTCTGAGACAGGAGATGGATGGATGGATGGATGGATGGATGGATGGATGGATGGATGGATGGATGGATGGATGGATGGATGGATGGATGGATAATAAATAGATAACCCTCCCTGGCTTCTGCACTGCAGTCCCAGTTCATCATCCTGCAATTAGCAGGTGAAGCCTCCTCTGGTATCACCTGTCAATCCCAATAATTACCTTCCCTGCCACCTACTGCAAGACTGAGTCCTGAAAGTCATCCCTCCAGTGCCTCAGATCCAGCCCCTAAGTTATCCACCTTATCCCAAAGGCATTTTGTTTGCCAGATGGGGTCCCTGATTCTTTCCTGCTGAGTTCCGTGTGTTATAAGCCATGCATGCTGCAGGACAAATAAAAGACTTAATAGCCTCTTACTCCAAGGATAGATGTCTTTCCACTTTACTCTGTTTTTTCAATTTTATAGACCCAAACCAACTGCAGGGGATTTATACTCAGCCACAATTTGCTTGAGGCTAAAAGAAGGTACCAGAGAGCTCTCACTGGCTGTCCAGCCTGCTCATGTACTTTTCTCTGCATGTTACATCCACTTTTGAAGCACTGCTGAGGAGAAGCTGGGCTGGATGAGCACCTGGCCTGATCCAAACTGCACTCTGTTCTCAGGATTTTGCTCTCTGGCACAGCAACAAAAAGCTGGAGGTCTAACCAGTGTGGACGTCATGGAAATCTACCCAAAGTGCTGAAGAAAAATGACATCTGGAGGAAATGTTATAATAAATAATCCCGAATCGTGTGCCTTATCTCACATGACAGTATCACTGCATTTGCAAAGCAGGCTGGAAATAACAACTATTGAGGCAACCTCATGGAAGTGCAATGTGCTTCCCATGGCTTTTATTTCTTTTTCAGGAGCAAGGATTAACGAATTCAGCAGCAAACCCAGACCCCGCGTTCAGCAAAACTTCCACAGGCAGCTTAAGGAGTGATTGATGGGTAATTTTCCAGATCTCCACAATAATAAGAACAGCAGCAAACGTGAAAGGGTGCAGCAGCATTTTTGTGGAGCAGCGTTGGGTGGCTCAGCGTGCCATTGTGGCGATTGTCCCGCGGCTCCGCGGGGGGAGCCCGCTGTCATCAATGGAGCCCTTTGGAATCAAATGCAGGTATTTACTCGAACCCAACACGCAGCCCAGTGTTTGTCCAGCTCCCAGTCTGCCTGTGTCAGCTAATGCTGTGTTTGGAAGAGGTTTCTGACTCTGACAAAGAAATGGATAACCAGACATTTCCTCATCGTGCCATCTGAAAATCTGGGAGAGAGCGGCAGCCGTGAATGAGGGGAGAGGCTCTGTGCAATCAATAAAATGGAGCTGGCCTCTGAATCCCAGCAAATCAACCAAGCTGGGATCCCAGGGCAGCCCTCAGGTTTTCAGCAGCGTAAAGAAGAGAAGACAGGCTGGTGATTTTCAGTGCTTGGCTCTAGGTCTGCTTTTCACTCCTGGCGCCTGTGGGAATGGCACCAGACGAGGAGGTCAGGACAGGGACCACCTCTTAAAATAATGACTGTGAGACTCTCAAGGCTCCTCTCTTCACAAAGAGGGATGAATGTCTCCTCTCTCCAAGCACACTGACGTGCCCAAGGTCGGATCCTAAGGGACAGAGCCGCAGTTCCAGAGCCACACTCCTGAGGAAATGCCTGATCCAGCTCCTGGCCTCAGCAGATCAGCTTCATGTGACACACTGCACCAGTGCCCCGTGTCCCTGCCAGGGAACCAGAGATAAAGCCCTGCCACAGCTCCTGACATCGATTAGCCCGGCATTACCACGTAATGATGGTTATTATTGCCTGGTGTCTGATAAGGACAGGATCCCATTGCACTTCTGAGGCATCTTTGGACTCTGCTACAAGTAGACAGTTTGTAAAATAAAATAAAAAAAAAATTAAAATGAGCATCCCTTACACCTCCTAAGTGAAATCAAGTTGGGGTGAAACCCTGCCTCATTCCAACAGTTGTCACTTGGTTTTTAAACTCTGCATTAAACCAGCATTTCAGCAAGTTAGGACGGTGATATGAACCCAGAATCAGAGGCTATGAAATCCTTTGTATTTGTACAGCCTCTGCCAAAAGTGCTTTATTAGCAGGTCACAAAGTCTCATAGGCTGGAATTTCTGCAGTAAATCGCATTCAGGCTGAGCTCACAAATCATTAGCTGTGCAATCTTGTTTATCCTGCTAGGACTTGGAGTTTGTCCTGTTACAAAATCAAAGCAGCAAGGTTGAATGGTTCCCAGTGAAAAGCCTGATGAGTGAACAAGATCCTCTGAGGAGGGATGAGGGGGCTGGAGGGACAATCCCTGAGTGCAAACACTGGGAGGGTCCTGTGGAGGAGAGATCCCCCTGAGCAGCCAGAGAACCACACCACAGTTACTGGGGGCCCTGCACTGCTGTTTGCTCTGCAGCACACTGGGGAGTTTGCTGTGGACACCAGCAGCCCCTGAAAGAGGTTTACAGCCATTTTTATTCTTCCACTAATGCAGGTGATCAGGACGTGTACAGAAAGTTCCCTGGGAAATGACAGCATGCTCCAAGTTGGGGAGCTCTGCCTGCTGGGTGCAAGCACAGAGAACTGGTTTGTGGGGATGGCGACTGCATTAGCAAAAGCTCCTTAATTCACATTATTTAAAAGACAAAGAGATATTCTCTATTTTTCTTTCCACGTGACAAATCACCAGACTTTGCTCTGCAGGGCTGAGGGGTGACCACAGCGTGCACAACCTGCCCACGACCTGACCCTGCAGCTCATGGGGTCTGCCCAGGGCCCTCTGGGGCTGTGTGATCCAGCCCAAGTGCAGGATCCACACAAGGAGGGGTCTTTGGAATCAGGCAAGGCCGACTGAAAGAGCTGAGGAGAAAAGGATAAGGTCCCAAAAAAGCTCTTTTCCCTCCTGATGGTCCCTGTGATGGGCACTGGCCAGACAAAGCTTCCTTGGGTCTGGGTCAAACTTTTAAAAGAAAAATGTTTCAGAGAAGCTTTTGCTCCTCCAAGAGAGCTTCTGTCATTTACTGTCAAACACTTCATTGCCAGTTTTTTGGGGAAGTTGAAGGTACCACCTGGAGCACTTAATTCTCCATACCCTCCACTTCACCCTCTGCAGCACAGGGCTTAACTTTGGCCACTTCTCCATTCAGTGCCAAAGGCCAGCCTCTGGGCTTGTTGGGACCCAGTGTAGCACAGAACAGAACCCAAATAACTGTCAGAACCCAATACTCTTGGAGTATGTGAGACAGAACTGCCCTCTGTCCCAGTCACCTGCTGAAGTCCAACAACATTCTCCACTTTAAAGCTTTTTTTTGTAGCTGCTTTTCCAGGGAGCAGCATTGAGATTCTGGCAGCCCATCATTCACCACAGATCATCAAAGCCCCCAATTTGCAAACAATTCAGAGGCTAAAGTGTGCTTGCTGCTGTTCAGCAAACTCCTGCCTGAAAATCAGCTGAATCTGGGGAGCGTATTTGGCTCGGGAGAGAGCAATGAGGAGCACTAAGGGTTGAGTTGGCACATTGTTTTAGTCACAAAAGTAATTTTTCCACTTCCAAGACAATGTTTTATAAGCTCAGGCTAACTTTGCAGAAGCCAGAAGATCACCAAGGCGACGCTAAATGTCAAGCCTGGCTGAAAGCAGCCGAGGCACCGCAGCACTGCACACGTGAACAGGGCTGTGCCACCCCTGCAGCCTGGGAGCAGGGAAAGCTTCACCTCCTGCTCAGGAATGACACACAGCACACTCTGCCCTCAGCAGTAAATAACCAGGAGTGACATGGTGCTGTCTGTGGATTCCCAAGAGCTGGCAGAGGGTCAGCAATGGGGTTCAGGTGCAAAGTGTGATCAGAAAACAGTTCCATCTCCGATGAAAACTCAAAAATTTTCAGTGTATATTGGCATTCCCAGAGTAAGAAAAGCCTTTTGCTTCTTCCCATTTGATGGAATATTGTTTCTGTTACATTGGCATTCCCTGAGTGCCTGGGAAAGGCTTTGCATTTCTATGAGCTCGCTCAGGAACTTACTTTGTGGTACCCTCCAAGTTCAGTACACAAAACACAGTCTGATTTTACAGCAATTGTATTAAAATGACAGATTGTATTTATTTTTTAATGGCAGACAGTACCCTTTGGATTCTGCTTGCTTGAGTGGCAAATATACTGGGAATAAGTGAATGCCATGAGCGAGTATTGTCATGCTTGCCTCATGGGTTCCCAGGTGTATTTTCAGCTTTGCTCTATTATGTTATATAAATACCTGTTGAGGAAGGGGAGTTGCACATCACTTTTGAGGATCATTACTAAAAATGGATTAGATTTCCCTTTTCATTTTTCCCTTTTCATTTTTCAAACCCATCTGCCTCTTTGAAGGAGCCTGTGGAGGGGATAACCCTTAGCTGAGGGAAATTACAGTCAGAACCACTTTTAGAGGACTGTCAAAAGTGATCAGGCCTCAATTCTGCTGCTTGATATAATCAGTCCAAGGGCTGGCGTGGAAAGAGACAATCTCTGAACAAACAGTTGTGGGGGCAAGGCTGACATTTCAGCCCAGCAGCTCCAAAAGCAAAAGTACAACCTCTCTTGTCTGCAGCCTCCTCTGGCAACGGTGTCACAGCTCTCCTGCCTCCCACGTGAGCCCAGCCCTGCACTCATCCCATCAATCCTGCCATCAGGGTCTGCACCACAGAGCAGGAGCAAGCCATAAAATCATATCATAATACCAAAAGAGGGGGAAAAAAAAGTCCATATTACAGGCCAGCTGGCATTAGACAGGATGGGCAAGCAGGAGGAATTGCCAGTTCTCTGATGCACTGCAGCACTGAGCGGTGGCAGCCACTGCACAACCTGGTTGTCTGCTCCAGAAAGAGCAAGCAGCACCAAGCATTGCAGGTAAAGACACTTTCTAACTCCTATTTTCCAAGGAAATGACTCTCTGAGGGGTTTAAAACACAAAGGCATTGCAAGGACAGCCACGGGGAAAAGCTGCAGTGGAAGGGAGGTGGAGGCTGTGGATTTACTGCTCCCGTCCTGCCCCAGCTCTCCCAGGGGCATCTCAGGCAGCAGAAAGGGCTGGGGCAGGACTGGGAAAGGCAGGGGGAAGAGGCACCCACGTGTGTGCAGGAATCATAAACAGGAGCAGTGGGGCCTGGAGGAAGAGCCAAAGGTTTCCATGAAATCCCACAGGGATGATTGGCGTCGGTTCTCGGATGTGAGAGAGGGAGCATCCCCAGATCCCAGAGCTGCTGGAGCTGTGGGCTCCAGCACTGCCAGGGAGGATCAGCCAAGTGATCTGGCACCAGCAGGAGGGCTGCAGCCTCACAGCTGCAGGAATCAACAACGTGGGACTCCTGAAACTCCTGGATGTTCCTGGACACAGAGTGTTCAGACGGGCTGGGATGGACCCCACACCCCAGACCAGGGCTAATTCAGCTTTGTGGCTTTGCTGTCACACACACAGGGGAAGGAGCAGAGCAGCAGCCAGCCCCAGCTGGGCCCAGGGATGTGTGTTTGGCTCTGCCCACCCAGCACATCCCAATCCTGAGCCCAATCCTGAGCCCGCAGAGCCAGAGCCACGCTGAGCCTCAGCTGCCAAGCCCCGCTGCCAGAGGCTATTCTGGGAGCTGGAACAAAAGACACTATCCTCTTGCCACCCAAATAAAGCCCCCTGCAGTTGTTCAGGAAGGTTTTCCAGCTGAGGAAAGGTTATGTTTTCCGTGCACCTGCTGCCGTTTCCCCAAAACATGGAAAACATTCTTTGGGTGTCCCCAGTGAATTCTGTACCTGCCAGAGCCACCACACAGGAATGAAATCCTTGAGAAACAACTGAGTTCCACAGACTGATCTACACAACAACAGTGCCTGTGCCACCCACCCCAAACCTGCTGCTTCCTGCGGGTTTGTGTGGTTAAAGCAGATTTAGTGTTCAATTATGGCTAAAACTCAGGTCTGTTTGGTGAAGATGAGTGAGGAAAGGCTCTGGGAACAAACACTGCAATGCCTTTGACTTGGGTCTGTGCTGAGTGTGTATTTCTGGAAAAAAACAGCCAGAAAAGCCACCTTTTTCCTTGCATTTCCACAAATTCCTCATGTTTTGGCAGCTCACCTCTGGCCTGGGAAGAGGTGATTCCAGCCAGCCAGGAGGGGAAATGTCTTGGGCTGTTTTCTGCCCCCTCTGCCTTCAGAGGCTTTTGGGATTTTGGTTTTCAGCCTTTTGCCCTGCCCTGCTGAGGTGCAGAAGCACTTTGTGCTGAAAGGTGGGTTCTTAACTGCCTGTTAAGGCAGTTTGTGGCCTTTGTGACAAAGTTAATGCCATGGCTGTTAGGAAGAATAAAATATTGATTTGTCTGTGTTTTGAAAATGACTTGAGACCGTGATATGGTTCTGCCTTAAAGCAAAAATCCTGCCTGCATTTCATCATTCTAGAAAGGGGGGGACAGAGAGATTCCTGCAGAGATTATTGTATTTGTGAGACTGGTGTTTTTTTCCTCTCTGCACATGAACAGCCCATGTGAGACTAAGTACTTTCCATGTGACTAACTCATTCCCATGCTTGCTGTGTAACAGGGCATTTAAAGCATCAACAGGCAAGGTCAGAGCCTGTTTGTTGATGCTAATGTGAGAACAAGCACTGCAGAAGAAATTAGGATTATGAAAGTGCATGCGTGTTGCCCCCAAGACTGTTCCCTCCTGAGGAACAGCCTGGGATTGCTGGGGACTTTCTTCCTTCTGTCCCTCTGTGTCTGGGACAGACAGAGCCCCTCTGGAGCTGGAGGGAAGGAGAAGGATCTGGGCTCAGCTGCTGAGCTGGTGTGGGGTGCAGGCCACATCCTGCTGCCCTGAGCAGCTCTTATCTGTCCTGCCCTGTTAATGCAGCCCAGTATCTCCAGGAAACAGGGAGATTCTCACTCTGGCACCTCAGCATTTACTGGTGTGATCATTTAGATCTGGATTTTGTCAGGTCTTCCCTCTCTCCATCCAGCTCTGTGCTCAGGACAGCAGGAGCTGGGCAGTCTCTTGGTGATAAAAGCAGCCATGAACAGTTCATGTCCTGTCTCCAACCAAGATCTGAACATGGCTTCATTTTGGTTGCGTTGTTTCATTTTTTGCTTGTTTGTTTTTTAAACTTTCCTGTGTTCATAATGGTGGTTGAAAAGAGAGGAAGGGTCAGATACATGTGTAGGTTTCAGAGGTATGAATCTTTTGAGGAGGCATTGCATTTTTAACCCAAACTGGGCCCATTTCAGTGAGAAATCTTATTTGACTACTGGAGGAAAGTGGGAACAACGCCCCAGGAGTGATCTACCAGTAATTTCTGCAGTGTAGGGAGACGTGGCAAAGCCTGGCTCGATCACCAGCCCCTTCCACACCTACCCCAGTGCTGCCTCACAGACCCAGGACAGGCTGGGCCATCCAGGGCTGCTTTCCAGCCTCTCCCTGCCTGCTGTGAGTGGCACCACACCGGGTGAGCTCTGTAACCTCAGGTGCTGCTGACACATCTGAAGGATCAAGCCCCAAGTCCCCACAGGATCAGAGGAGTTAGGGCAGAGCCCAGCATGGCCAACCTGTCCCCACTCAGTCCTTGCCTTTCTGTCCTACACCCACATTACTGCTACAACACCTTTAAACAAGTTTTTGTTGGGTTGGGGTTTTTTTGCTTGGTTGAGTTTCTGTTTTTAATGACTGCTGGAACACCTTTCTGACCTTCCTTTAAACCTCAGAACTGTACAGAAAGTGACAGTGCAGGAACCATTTCAGAGTGTTTATCACTGACACAGCTCTGGGCTGCTGCAGCTTGAGCAGCCCTGGGGTGAGGTCCTGCCACCTCCAGTTTTGGAGGACAAATGTGTGAATGGGCAGACAGCAGGGAGAGAACATTTATTGATGCACCACTGGAAGTCTAAACAGGCTTCAGCAGCATTGCTGCCAGTGACAGGCTGATGGTGCTGATTAAAACAAAGCAAAATGAGGAGGAACTGATCAAATATCCCTCAGCAAGAAGTGGTGAAAGGGCTCAAAGCCCACATAACAGAGATCCTGGTCTGCAGCATTTCTAATGTTTGATTGATCACTGGCATAAGCTTGCAATTAACACTAATGAGATGTAGCACTGAAATCCTTGAAAACTGTTCAAATCAACTTTCAGCTTCTTTCTGATCCGTGATTTCCAGTGCAAGCAAAATCCATTTTCTCTCCAGCTGCTGGTGGTGCACAGTCAGTCACTCCCCAACACACTCCCAGGCACTCAGCAGCAACTGCATTTTGCTGCAGAGGCAGCGACGTCCAATCCTGGATATTGACATCCCAAGAGATGGGAACGGACAGATATCCAGGCTTCAAAGTCACCAGGGCACCAGCACGGCTTCCAAACACTCCTTGGTTTTGCCAGCCAGTTTGATCACCGGGCTAAAAGGTCAGGAAGTCATTTTCCTCTGACTTTAGAATTCCTCAGCCACTTTCTTCCATCTCAGTGCATCTAAAATCCTGGGAATGGAGAGCCGGCTCCCTTTAACCCCTTGTATGTTTGGCTCTGTGTAATTCCTACAAAAACACTTTAAACCTGAATGAGTCTCCCCGGCCTCAAATGGCACGGACAAGCCTGCCTGCCCTGCCTTTTGCTTTTGTTCTGCTGGAGGATCAGCTCTGGAGCCGTGCAGGAAATCCGTGTGCTCGGTTTATTCACGGCGTGTTTTCTGCACGTTGAGAGGGGTTTGTCTCTTCTAGGCTGGGAAGTAAAACTGAGAACACTGAGGGGGTAAAGCACAGGACAGGGAAGGAACTGGATGTGAAATTAAGAAATGCTGTCACCCTTGGACACAGTGTCTGCAGCGAGGGGAAGGTGAGGTTACTTGGCAAGCAACGAGCAAAATGAATGGCGGTTGAAAGGCAGCGTTTTGATAAGCACTAATTATTAAACCGTAATTAGGACAAGGATGCAGTGATCTGTCCAAACCCCAGCTAAGCAAACAGGTAGAGGTTAAAGACAAAAGGAATTGCAGAGGCTGAGGAGGCAGACCACAGGCAGTGCCTTTAGGACAGCACACTTTGGACCCCTGTCCTGTGATCTGATACCACGGGGGGAAAACACAGCCAGGAGGGTTTGGAGAGCCACAGGGCAGAGCTGGATCCATGGGACACACCCTGAGGGACCAGGATGAGCAGCCAGTGGGCAGTGGAGCTGCAGGACAGGCCTGGGTGGGCATCCCAGAGCTGCTCAGCACAGGGACCCCGAGGCTGTGCTGGATCCAGACCCCTGCAGGCTTTGGAGACCGGGATGGGACGCAGGGCAGGGATGTGGTGGGGGTCAGAGATGCTCAGCCCTGAGACAGCTGCAGCAGGAGAGAAGCACCTACAGCCCAAGGACCTCTGAAAATCAGCAGGAAAAGGTTTCAAACTGTTCCCTGCACTTTAATGACAGCTTCAATCATGTTTATCTATTAGTGAGACGTCTGAAAACCTGAGCTGTTAGGAGCAAACTACGCTTAAAATTATTGTGCTGTTGGAAAGTACCATTTTCCCTCTGCTACAGAAATATTCTGAAAACCCACCAAGGGCTGAGAGAGACCTGGAAACGTTTCCTTCTGCCTTGAGGATGTAGCCAGCCTGTCATTGAATCTAAAAATAGCCTTCAGAGTATTGATTAACCTGTCTGAAGGAAGCAACAATGAATTAGAGAGGAAAAATGAAACCAAGCAAAGCCTTAGAGTGTATTTGACAGCAAAATCTGGGTTAGGAGTAGCAGAACATACATTATTACCAGAGAGTGACTGTTGCTTTGTAAAGATAGTTTTAATTATTCTCAGCCAGCAACACTGTACCCATAGAAATCCACTCAGCCTGGTAGGAAGACTTTTCTTCTAAGAGGGTGATTTATCTCTTCAGTTATTTGCTCCTGACTAATTTTTTTGTTTGTGTCCTTTTTAATTTTCTTTATCACAGGATGGTTCTCCAGTCTGTGGTCTGGAGACTCTTGGCTATTTGTGTAGATTTAAGCAGATGAAAGTCATGAAGATTACCAAGAAGAGGAAGGATCCCTACCCCCCTTCTCTCTCACTGAGGGAACAGATCCAGCCACACACAAAAAAACTCCAACAAAAATAAAACTAAAAAAATACTGTAAAATCCAGCTGAGCACTCGGGGAGAAAAATTATGACAATGCTTAAAAATAGGAAAAATAAAGTCTTCTTTCTGCAAGTTTTGCTAATAGATCATTAATTAACCTTTTTTTAACCCTGAGAGAGCCAACAAAGGGCAAACCACCCCTCTTAATATCCCAGTTTCACTGGAGATCAAAGCAAATCCACGAGCACATGGAGCATGCAGAAATGCAGCACCAAGCGTGGATTCCTTGGCAAACATTCCTGTGTGACCAGGAGAAACCCAGTCACAATGGGCAGATCCCAGTGATCACATCAGCTTGGGGAGAACTCTTCCTCCTGTGCCCCAATGCCTGCAATCAACCAACAATCAGGGTGTGCAAACAGCACGTGGTGGCTGAGCTCTGTGCTGATGACCTTTCCCGTGGTGAGCCATCCCATCTGCCCTCACCAGGGAAGATAATTGCTAGATTAGATTAATGCTCCCATATTAGATTGCAGATCTCAGGGAGAGCTTTTTTCCAGTCCTGTGGCTGCAGGAGGACGGGCTGGGAAAAGCTGAGGAGGGAGAGGAAAGGGATGGATGGCTCCAAAGGCTGTTAAAGGGTAAATAATGTCATCAGGGAGGTGCAGATTCACCTCCTTATCTCAAAACACCTTCACAGGCTTGGCTGAGCCAAGGACTCCGACAGGAGCCAGCTGACTGAAAGGTCAACAAGCAAAATGCACAGTCTGGAGAAAGAAAAAGTTCACAAGGGGGAAACAATTCTGTGAAAGGTCTAAAAACAACCCCCAAAAAGTCTCCCTGGGCCAGAACAGACCTGTGACGTGGAAACAGGGCAGGAACTGCAGGTCTTTCAATGCCAGGCAGGAGCAGAAAGGACCAAAGCAGCCTTGGGAAAGCTGCCTGTGCACGAACCCTGGGCACAGGGAGCACAGCCAGGGCACCCACTGCCTTCTCAGACAGTTTTTTTGGAAAAAATGCCTAGCCTAGAAACTTCTTAAAAGCCAAACTTTGGCCACTTTTGGCTACTGCCACAGCAGCCCAGGCTCCCTGGGTAGGTCTGTAAAGACAAAAAATTCTGGCCGCACGAGCCCAAGCCTCCCTCCCTCCAAATCTAAATTCAGCCTATCCAGAAAGTTGGGCTGCAAGTCCCTGCTCAAGCAAATGGGGTTTATTTTTGAAATTGCACGAAGTCTGCCACTCCTCAGTGTGAATCCTTATGGGCACAGGGAGGTGTTCCAAGTATCCTCACTCCCACTCCCTCCCCACCAGCCCTTGCACTGGTGACACGAGACAGACACACCGACTGTGAGTCCTTCCTGAATCCCAAAATATTCCATCCTACCGATTTAGGCTGCTTGTGATCTTGGTCAAGGCTATTCTGGAGAAGCAGCTCTCCTTTCTGGGAAGCACAGCGTGTTTCTGCTGACAGAAGTCGGAGCAGATGCTCCGTGGTTTTAGCTCTGAGGATGTTTTTGTTTCCTCTCTGCCTGGTGGATGCCGTGCCTCACATGTGCCCAGGTATTGGGAGACAGGCAGGGTGAAAGGGATCCTTGCTGCAGCTTGTTCTTTTCTCTTAGAAATTGTTTGTGGTTTAATCCTGGAGGACGAGCTGCTGGATGGAGGGGAGGCCCAGCAAATTTCTGAATGCAGCATCTCTGCAAGGACAAGGATGCTGTGAAGAGAGTGGTCCTGCAGGGGAAACATTTGCTGTGGAGGGATCGACACCAGCAATCCCAGTGCCATTCCAGTGCAATTCCAGTGCCATTCCTGTGCAATTCCTGTGCAATTGCAGTGCAATCCCAGTGCAGTCCCAGTGCAATCCCAGTGCCATCCCAGTGCAATTCCAGTGGAATCCCAGTGCAGTTCCTGTGCAATTCCAGTGCCATTCCAGTGCCATTCCAGTGCAATTCCAGTGCAATTCCAATGCAATTCCAGTGCAATTCCTGTGCAATTCCTGTGCAATTCCTGTGCAATTCCTGTGCAGTTCCTGTGCAATTCCAGTGCAATTCCTGTGCAATTCCAGTGCCATTCCACTGCAATTCCAGTGCAAGTGTCCTCTACAGTAACTGCAGCAGGAAGGCTACGACACTGAGCACAGATTTGGCACTGAATGGTAACTAATTAATACAAATTGTGCAATTATTTCTTTCCTGGTTTCTTTTGGAACAGATCCTCAGGTGACCCTTGTACCAGCAGCAGGCAAAGAGACCCTCCCAGAGTTCCAGAGGATGTTTGCATCTTCGTTGTATAGAGAGGGAAACTGAGGCAACAAGGCTTTAACTGGCTCTAATCAGTGCCAGAAAGATCTTTTGGATGTCACTACAGCCAAGGTTTACCCTTAGGAGTTTTAAAAGATCGTCCCAAAGTCTTAACAGAGGGAACCTGTGGCCACAGGAAAGCTGCAGCTGCAGCATCAGCAGTGTCACCTCAGATCATCCAGAAGAAATTTTTGACTTATGGAATAAATCCTTCCCTGTGAGGGTGGGGAGGCCCTGGCACAGGGTGCCCAGAGCAGCTGCGGCTGCCCCTGGATCCCTGGCAGTGCCCAAGGCCAGGCTGGACAGGGCTTGGAGCATCCTGGGACAGTGGAAAGGCAAGAACTGGATGATCTTCAAGGTCCCTTCCCACCCAAACCATTCCATGATACAACAGAGGGAGAAGGGAATTTGTTTTAAAACACTGATGTCTGCCTCACCTCATGGAGCTTGGTGGCAAATTCAATAAATCCATGTTTTACACTGCAGCTGCAGAGGTTGGTCTCTGTCTGCAGTGGGGGTGAGTTTTGCTCTGTGTGTTGAGGAAAGAGAGGTTAGCCAGCCTTTTTCTAAGTTTTGTTTTCTTCAAGGTGAAGGGGGAAATACACCTGCCAAAGAAATGAACCTGGGTTGTGAATAAATGAACTCGCAGAGGAAGGAAATATTTGTTTAGCTCTTATTCTCATTATGCTACACCTGGCTGCCACAGCCACTGCAAGATTTCTAACAATCTTACCAGGCTATTTGCATTTAAATCGCTTTTCCTGACATTATGTAAATCCCTCAGCAGAGCTGAAGTTTTCTTTTTCTCTCTGCACTCCGTGGTTTGCTCAGTCCTAGCCCGTTCTCCTCTCTCTGCTCCACTGGGTTACAACAGCACCACATGAAACCTCAGCTCTCACAGTTCTGTCTGGAGCTGGGTCAGAGATGATGGGTTGCAGATTTCCGAGACTTCCATGGCAAAATCACATTACAAATGAAGTTGGGTCTAAAAGAGAACACGTGCTTGGGTCCAATGCTACCACAGGTCAGAGCTGTTCTCCTAAGGCTGTGCTTCCAAAGGGATTATCCAGTGGTATTTTCACTGTTTAAGGATTCTGCTGCCTTGGACTGCAGCAGGAGAGTCCTCTTACCCGTTGGGAACTGTGGGGATAATTTCTTAATCCAGAAGTTTTCCTTTCCCCCTCTGTGGGTTTCAGACAGCTGGAGAAGGGGGCTCAGGTTTGCAGGTTTAGCTCCAAAGCCACGACTCTGTCCAAGCTTGTGAAATAACCACCAGCAGAGCAGACACTTGATGCCGAAATTCTGCAAACTTGGGTTTGAGTGGTGGATGGAACGAACAGCACAACAGCCCCAGGAGCCTGGCAAGTGCAAACAGGGGCAATGTCAGCTCTGCCTTTTACAGGCTTCAGCTGCAGACAGGAGGAACTCGAGTAGGAGCAACCAGGAAGACACAAGAAAATGGGCTCTGCTCTGATTCTGGACCTGACTGGAGGCTGCTCCAGTCCCCACCTCCAATCTGCACAACTCCAGGGCTTTCCTGGTTAACTTCCCATGGTGGTTGTGGAGGTCAGAGCCTGGAGGGGCTGCAGCTCAAAGCCTTTGGACACTGAGCATCGAGGCACTCACTCCTGACACTCTTCCCCTCGCAGATGAGGGGGGTTTGCAGCACAGCACCATTTGCCAGTCTCAGGTTACCCAGAGAATGCCCATGTGTCAGGAAATTCCCAGCTGGTTGCTGGGATGGGCTGCTTTCCATGGGGAAAGGGCAGCAAAGCCCTGGATGGGAGCCAGGGCTCCCAGACACTGCACTGGAGCTGTCTGGCTCTTTGGTGGGCACATGCACCTTGGCTTGGGAAAATCAGAACCTCACTGTTGTATTCTCTTAGTGTTGCCATAAATGAGAATAGAAATATCTGGACTTTGGCAGCAGATACCCCTTCAGAGGACATCCCCTGGTCTTGGGCAGCCACATCAGCTGAACAGTTTGCAGCCCTCTGGAGCAGTTGCAGGGGATTTTTCACCCTGCTCTCCAGGTACTGGTTGTGCTGCAAGGTTTGGTCTCTCCCCAGCAAACCACTGATGTTTGCCAAGTGCTTGGAGATCATCTGATGACAGGCTCCATAGAGCCCCAACCCATTATTTCTCAGTCAGAAAAACACATTTGCTGAATAGGAAAACAAAAGAATGAGCCATGGGCCCCCAATAAGCATTCAACACAAGTTAATTTGCTCAGCAGCTGTATTTTGCTGAGACAGATTGCATATTTTCATTGTTAGAATAAAAATGTCCACTGGGCTCGTATCCTTCACGCTTCCCATCTCTGCCTGTCGCACTCCCAGTCTAGTCTGGAGAACAAATTCAATTTCTTTCATAAACAAGAGATCCACTCAAATGATTTTCCCTTTGTCCAGGCAGAAATTAATGGAGCCAGAAGAGCACACAAGGCTGCAGAAGACACACAAGGCTGCAGAATCTTCCCCCTCATGGAAAAAAAAAAGGGTGGAAATCTGGCCCCTGGCAGGGCAGGCAGTGTGTGTGAATCACGGCAGCCTGATTCAGAGCAGTAAGGACAATAATCCTCAGCTACACCAACTAACCTTCAAGCTTAGTCACAGTTTCACACAGCTAATGAGCAGAGGGAGCAATGAATCCTGGATTTATGGCTCTCTGTTCCCATAGATTTCGCCTGGAGACAACAGCAGCATTTCCTTGCATCTCTAATGACTTATCTTGTCTGGAGGTCTTTTTTCCCCTCCCCTCCATCCTTCCCTACACCGATGAGGGTTTGTTTGTTTGATTTTTTTTTTTTTAATCATTATAGGATTTTTAAAAGCCTGCTGGGTAAATTCTTATCATCAGCTGCTACAGTAGAAATACAGAGTAACACCCATGAATCTGCCAAAATTGGCTCCTCGTTGCTTTCCCTCCAGATTCTGTTCACACAGAATTATCAGGGCTGTCGTGCAAGGCTCTGGCTGTGCAGGAGAAGATGCTTTGACTCCAAACCCTGCTTCCATTCCTTTGTAAATTACCCAAAGTGACTCCAGTTTTATTTTTAGCTCGGAGGTGAATCATTCAGGAAAATCTGATAAAATCCACTTAACCACAGTTAAACTCTCAAACCTGAGCAAGTTCTAGCTCACTTGGATGAAGTTTACACGTGATTATTCGAGCTCACGTGATTAAAGGGGGCGCAGGTTTATTTTAACTCCCACAAAATGACTTTGGACTTGAAAACCCTGGAGAATCAGGTCTGTAAATGTATCTAGAGTTTCTTGATGGAGACAAAATGAAGGGAGAACTGGGGGAAAAATATGCCAAACATAGAAGTGGGGTTTATTTGGAGCACAGAAGCGATGAGAAGGCAACGCCAATGCCCATATGTGAGGCACAGTTTCCTCCCTGAGATTAAACATTCCTCCTGATCCAGGTGAACCTTCAACCAAGAGGCTGATACAGCTACAGACCGAATTTCTGTGATATTTAATTACAAAAAAAAAGAGAGAAAATGAGCTCCATGCTGTTGACAGCCAGCATCTGGAGAAGCAAGTTGAGCAAAGGGTGCTCTGCACCCTGGATGTGACCCATGAGACAACTCTGTCCAGCCTCCACCCACGTGTGACATTTATATATAGCCCCAGAATAAACTCTTTTTTTATAATCCTGCCACAAGCTGTCAAGCAGGGCAGCCCCAGATCAGATTTTGCTGCTGCTGTATAAAAAGGAAGAGCGTGTCTCCTTTTATTAAAATACTAGATCATAAAAAATTAAAAATAGTGCAGAGTGCTACCTTACATAAAGCACTGCCCTGAACTGCCTTCTATTCCCAGCATCCCAAATATGCTGTAATCCCAGGGCAAGCCACAGCCCAGCACAGGGAACTGAAGCTGCTGCTCCAGACACACAAATGGACCCCTTCCACTCCAAGTCTACCTGAGAAACTTCAGCAAAATGACCAGTGTTGGTGCAATTTAACAGCACATCCATCTGCCCACAACAGTCTTTCATTCCCCTCAATCCTCAAGCAAGTCTAATTTAATTAACTCTGTTTTCCAAAGATGCTCAAGGGAATGATGTGCCCTTCGAAATAAAAAAAAAAAATCAGTGGGGCTGAGCTTCACCCCCCATCTGTGCTTTTGAAAAGCCTCTTCAAGATTCTCACGTGGGAAAAAGCAGGAGCTGCAAATACCTGGGATGCATAAGAGACTTCTCATGGCATTGCTGAAGCCTCCTGTTCTGGCTTTTCCATATTTCAGAGGCAAAGGCTGGAGTTTTTCTTGCCTGCAGGCTCCCATCCCCAAGGCAGCTGCAGTCCCTTTGTCACCTTCCTATCTTGTCTCAGCCAGCAGCATCATCTCCTTCCCCTGCACTCACACTAACCACAAATATTTTGACAGAGCTGAGCTAGGAAGCAATTACACTTTCAGTTTGGCTGGCACGTCTGAGAGGATGGCAACCTCTTGTCCTGACACAGCAGCACAGCGTGCCTGACTTCAGGTTTCAGTTTTAATTCCCATTTCTTCTCCAGGGACTGATACCTCCGCAATCTTTACAGGCACTGGAGAAAAAGCTCTTGGCCTGACCAGAGGATGTGACTGTCACGTGAAGCCCTTGGAGCTGAACTCTCAAATGTGAATTTCCAAGGAATATTGGCCGTGCAGAACTGAATCCAGAATCCCATCACAGTCTGGCAGTGGTGAAGGATAATTTTGGCAGGCTGGGGTCTGATTGTGGAACAGAGAAGAGGACCTGGCATCTTGATGGATGTTGAGATAAACAGAAATTCACTGTGTGCCCTCACAGCAGTCAAGAGTAACCTTTTGGGTTTTATTAACAAGAGCATAGCCAGCCAAAAGGTGGGATTATCCTTCTCTCCTTAGCACTTGGGAGGCTGCATCCGAGGTGCTTGGGGCATTTTGGGGCTCCTCAGGAGAGGGAAGAGCTTGGCAAGCAGGAGAGAGTGGAGCAGAGGAGCACTGAGGTATCAAGGGATGGGGACACACAACCACGGGGAGGGGACCCAGGGGTTTTAGCACTCCTGAGAAACTCTGGTGGTGTTCAATTCAATCTTCCACAACCCAAATAAAAAACCAGAGCTGTGTCCTCTCAGAGATGCACAGGAAAGAGAGGAGAGCTGTAGCAAGGACAGTTCAGATGGGATATAGGAAAAAATTCATGAGAGTGTTTGCACTGCTCAGAGACTCTGTTCAATCTCCACCTTTGGGGATATTCAAAACTCCACTGGGCAAGGCCCTGAGAAACCTGATCTAACTTTGAAGCTGACCTTGCTTTGAACAGGAGGCTGGACAAGGTGACCTCCAGAGGTCCCTTCCAACCTAAATTATTCCGCGATTTTCTGGAGGAAGTTCAGATACAGAACTGATCTTTACAGCACTTCTCTGAGAGATTCAGCTAAAAATGCAGCAGCTCCCAGGGGGCTGTGGCAATTCTGATAAGGTGTCTGGTATGCACAGCTGGATTCTCAGGGGAGCAGCTCGTGGGACTGCATGGCTGCAAAGCAAGAGGCTGAGCCCCAGCTCAGGCCTGAATGCTGAATCCTATCACCCAGACTGATCCAACTCAATCCAAACACTGCTCCCTCAGCTCTTCTCTAATGACAATAGGGGTTTTTTTTCTTTCAGGAGTCCAGTCTACAAGCTGTCACAACAGCAGTGCTTCCTGCTGTCTAATTCACTTTTTTAAAGCCAGGAAAAAGGGAGGGGAGAGATTATGGAGGGATATCTGTGCACAAAAGCAGGACCAGAGCAAATCTGTTCCTGGGGCTGGGAGGGGAGCTCAGGCTTTTAGGAGGGATAAAGAGATCCCAGTTCTTTGGAGAGAGCCATGGGTTACCTGAGAGGACTGTTTGTCCTTTTCACCTGCTCTGGGACACGCTGGCTCTCAGCTCCTGGGGAGCTCTGCTCCCTTGGCACCAGGAGAACACCAGAGAATGCAGGGCACGCACTGCCCGAGGTGCCCCTGGCCACTCCCTGGTCCCTGCCCTCCTGAACTGACTTTCCTCGAGGCACAGGTCACGGGAGCCAGGAGTGTGGCAAGTGGGACTCCTGTGGCCAGGAGTGTGGCTGTCTGGCAGGTCCCTGCACACAGAAGCCACACGTCCCACCCTGCAGGGGACAGCTCAGGTGGCTCCTCCTGTGCCAGGCTGGCAGCAGAACCTCCCCACACCACGTCCCCCCCTGGTGCAGGAATTCTCCACCTGCCTCCACAGCCTTTTGCTGTAAATACTTTCTGCCTTAACGAGAATTCGCTGCTCCAAAAATAACTGTAATTACCCAAGAAGCAGAGGAGCCTATTTACAAGATTTAAAGGGGAAGAAGAAAGAAAAATCTCTCCGAAGAAAACTTGGGCCTCAGAATACAAAACTGAGTTGAAAAGGGGCAGCTCCTTCCTCTGGGAGAAGCTCAGCCCCTCTGGAAGGGCAGGGGCAGGGGCTTGCTTGGTACTTTGCCCATGCCAACCAGCAGGAATTGCTCAAGTCAGGTGGTGATAAAATAGTCCATAAAAATCAATTACCCCCCAGGAGCAAAGTGTTGGAATGAGAGGAGGGGGAAAATCTGGCAAAACTCACACCTGTGAAAGTTTAAGAGTCTTTGCTGAATGTAAGGGGGGGGAAAAAAGAAAGAAGGCATTAAAAAGGCAGGAGTGTGCACAAGAGAGGAGCAGAAAATAATAATTTAAAATAATAAACTTGTTACAACAGCAGCAATGATTGCTGTCTATCCAGGCTCTGAATAATTCAAAAGGTTCCTGCTTCACTTAGGATCTCAGGGAATTTTCAGACCTGCCAGAATTTTCTGCTGGTAAATAATGCATCTCTAGTGTTCAAACACTCACAGTCCCCAATTAATACTATAGACTTAACACTGCTGATTTTGAAATAGGAGGAAGTCTGAGGAAGGCAAATTCCTACTGAGCTGCCTGAGCCTTCAGTCCTTCCCATTTCCGCCTTGACCTTTGGGTGCTAAAATTCTGGTGCCTGTCACAGTTGGCACTTTCACAGGTAACAAGGAGTTAATGCAGCTGAATCTTTCAGCATTAACCTACAAAATAATTCACAGTGGGATTCCAAAAAGGGGGAAAACGTAAGGAAAAAAACAGGTGCACCAACGTGCAGCTTTCTGAGCTCTGTTCCTGCACTGGGGGCTCTCTGCTGGTGCTGACACAACTGCCTGGGACACCCCAGGAGCTTTGGGCAGGGCTCACCAGGATTTGGCTGGTTTAGAGGAAATTCCTGGATCCAAATTTGGAATCCGGCTCCTGCTCTACCTGAACTCAAAGCTGAGTGAATTAATGTACAGCACAGCAGTTCCAAGAGGGACTTGGAGAAAGCCTCTCCAAACATCCTCCTCCTGTTTCCCTGATCATTTCTATTCTACTCCATGAACACTGAAACAGAAGGACAAGCTGTTCCTCTGACTGATATGGCAATTTTAGGAATTTTCCTCCAGTGGAGATGCAACAACCTCCCTGGAAATAAAACCAAAGGATTGATAAAGGAGGCAAGAGCCCAGCCCAAGAAAATCAACAGTGACCTGGGAAATGAATTAGTAAAGGCAAGGAGAGGCCTACTTTTTTTTTTTTTTTATGCAGTATCAGGACTTTTCTTGAACACAGACTGTATTTCACATGAATTTCCTTCTAAAAATACCTGCACTTTTCACTGCCTGTGCTCACCACGGGGAGGGTGCACGCAGCCTTGTACCAGCAGGACCCTGCATTTTGGGAGCAGCCACATGCTTCTCATATCCCAGCTTTTAAAATCCACAGAATTTCAGGATCAGGAGATTCTGGTGCTGAAATTTAAGAGCTGCAGGAGAGCACCCAGCTCTGCTCTGCTCTGCTCTCCCCAGCCCCTGCTGGGCTCAGGTGCCTGTCCTGGTGGTTTTCCCCTTGGTGCTGGTCCCAGGACACCCCAGCATCTCTGATTTCAGGGCACTTTGTCCAAACTTTTCTCTCCCTGGACTTTTAAAATATTTTGTTTATCTTGCTGCTGTGGTTCCTATTGTTCCTAAGCTGTTTTTTCCTTATTAAATTACAGAGGTTTCGAGTTGGAATAAACCCTCCTTTCCCAATGTGCCCACTGTCGATTGCTGGGGAGAAGAGAGAGCAGAGGAGAATGACAAGGTTTCAGATTCCTGTAAACAGAGAAACATTTTTCCAGTCATCAGTCTGAGCCCAGTGGAAATAGGGCTTCAGTTTCCTCTAGTTAAGGCTGGGGATCCGGTGGCAGAGCTGTTGACAAGCCTGCTTTTTCTCTGGCAGGCCCTGCCTGCTGTTTGGTCTGCAGCTGAGCAGCAATTCCATGTGCTGGCATTCCAGTCACTGTTGGTGTTTCCTTCTCCTCCCACACAGTGTGCCCTCCCTGCAGCCCTGAGCAGGTGTCTCTGCTCCGAGGAAAATCCTGCAAAGGCTCCTGTTTTCCTCAAACTCTGCCTCTGGGGAAGCAGCCCTGAAGTGGCTTTGGGGACTGAACTCCCTTAAAGGGCAGGATCACATTCCCTGAATCACAGAGAATCCCAGGATGGGCCAGGCTGGAAGGGACCTCAGAGGGTCCCTGGTGCCACCTCCCTGCTCCAGCAGGGCCACCCCAGAGCTCAGGGCACAGCCAGACAGCTCTGGGATGAGACCCCACAGCCTCTCTGGGCTCTGCTCAGGGCTGGGCACTGCCCAGGGCAGGAGCTGTGCCTCCTGTGCAGGGGGAATTGCTGGGCTCAGTCCCTGCCCCTTCCTCTGGTGCCATTGCTGGGCCCTGCTCTGACCCACCCTGCACACAGGGACACCCAGGGACACCCAGGGACACCCAGGGACTGACAGGGACACCCAGGGCTGAGGGCCCCTCTCAGCTGGGGCTCCTCTCCAGCCTCTCCTGGGCATGGAGATGCTCCAGGCCCTTGCTCAGCTCCAGGAGCTCCTGTCCCTGCTGTGCTGAGGATCCAGAGCTGGACACAGCACCCCAGATGTGCCTCCCAGGGCTGAGGAGAGGGGCAGGATCACCTCCCTGACCTGCTGGGAATGCTCTTCCTGCTCCTGCATGATCCCAGCTGCCCTTCACTCTGCCCACGACAGCTCCTGGGCTGAGCTGTGCCTGCAGTGGGCTCTGGCTGGGGAAGGGTCTTTGTGCTGTGTGGAGTGACAGCACCCAGTGCCCAGGGGGTCACACTCCACCCTCTGCTGTGTCTGGTGACCTCTGCAGTGCAGACACCCTGGAGGCTGTAGCTGGGCCACCATCACCAGACTCACACATGCCTTTCCATCAGTCACTGGCCATATTTTCCCAGTGTGGCCATGCAAACACTGCTCATTGCAGAAGAGTATCCTCTGACTGGCCAGTGGTGACATCCTCGGTGGTTTCCCAACAAGCACTGAACCAACTCAACCCAGATCTGCCTGCAAAAGTTGATCAACAGCCTGTGCACAGGCACAAGTTCTCCAAAAGCATCACTGAACACCTCTCCAGGAGGAGCTGGGCATAAAAGAGCCCTGTAAATGGCTAAGAGAGCAAAAACACAATGTGCAGACATTTGCTTGGACATGTGCAGCAATAACATTAACTTAAGCCTTCTGCATCTGGCTGCCACTGGGGTTTGCAATTCCTGTGTGTGCCATCCATAAATCCTGCCTGAAAGAGCAGAGAGTTCCAGTGCTGCATTTGCAGCTGGCACACTTAGCAGGAAGGAGTTTTGTGGTCCAAGCTCCCATCTGGGCACCAGGGCTGGGTTTGTCCTTGGCTCCCTACGTCACCTGAAGTCACTTTGCTCAGTTCCCTCAGCATGATGCCTCTGATGGTGGCTGAGGTGCAGCCCAGCAAAGGATGGGGGCTCTAGAAGTGGTAATTCTATATAAATATATATTTAGAAGCACCACAAATGCCTTGCTAGAAGGCCATTCAAGCATTCGAGTCACCTCCTAGAAACCTCTGTTTGTTTGGTGGCTTTGCACAGTGTGTGACAACATTGCCCTGCTGTCGCTGTGGGCACAGATCTCCAGATGCACCCAGGGCAAACAGCAGCCTCTCCAAAAGTATTCCTGGTGCACCTGTCAGAGATTACAATTAATTCATGACTGTTTGATGGCTTATGCTAAATGAGCTTGGCTCCAGGCCAGTTTCCATTGGGCAAGTGTCTCCATCTCAGGAGCACCATGACATTTGGCATTTATTGTCCTCGTGGCTGGCACTCCCTCGCAGGGCCACGTATGGAATGTGTCAGGGGAACAGACTGGCTTTTCAGGCCCCAGTCTGCATCGAGGTGGGATGGCACAGAGGAGCCTTTTGTTGTTGTTCACATTTAACTTCCCTCTTAAAGGCAGATGGAAGAGTTTGTGTTTGGTGGCTGTTAACACAGCACCTCTCGCTACCGCAAAATCCTCGTCGTGCTCCGTGTGACAATTCCCAGCCCAGCCTCCTCCTGATGTGAGGTGTTTGTTCACAAAGACCGGCCCCTGAGCTCTCCAGCAATGCTTAGATTGGTGTGATAGAGTCAGTAATTTCCTTTGTTGCCATCCCTCTCGCCCTGTCAGCACATTCACTGGGTGTTGCTTTAAGCCGGGTCCTTGTGCGGGGTGACAGCCTCTGTCCCCTGCTCCCCCCAGCTGCACAGACCCAGCCAGACAGCAGCATGCCCGTGCCAGGCAGCCTTGTGGCACTCCTGAGAGCCGTGGCAATGTGGCTTTCCAGCAGCTGACTGCCTCCAGCCCCCTCCTGTCCTCATGCCCCGGGGTTTTTGGGGTGCTGGTGCCACCCCAGTGCCTGTGGCCATTGGTGCTGAGCTTGGCCAAAGCTGCCTTTCCAGAGATTCCAGCCCAAGGAGAACAGGAGCTGGCAGTTGCCAGCCAAGCTGTCCCTGTGCCACCAGGCTGTGCTGCTGTGGGTGGCAGAGAGTGGCCAGCATGTCACTGACACCCTTTCTTGCAGGACACGGGGTGGGTGTGAGAACCTGCCTGGCTGGGTGGTGCAGGATGCTTTGGATGTCTGGGGGCCAAAGTTTCCCCCAGGAGCCTTTTCCTCGTGTGATGCTGCAGACTCACTGCCCAGCAGGGGTCCTGCAGGTGTCCTGCCCTGACCCAAACACATCCCATGGGTCACCTGTGCCCTCAACAGGCTGCAAATACCCACCAGAGGAGCAGGACAAGGCCGTGTCACTGCTTCATCTCCAGAGACAGTCACACTACGGGGTCAGAGCAAGCCCAGATGCACTTATTCCTCTCACATTTGTGCCTTGGATACATCCATGGACTGCTCCCCAGCCCATGGGACAAGCTGTGCTTCTCACTGCCATCCCATGAAGGCAGCAGGCTCAAGGTTTCATTCCCTTGGCTCCAACCTGTGACCCAGAACTGGGGAAACATGCTCTGACCTGACACAGAGATTTGGGGGCTGATTTCAGTTCCTGCTCCTGGAGAAAAGCAGTCACTGTGTGGCCCAAATCCCTGCAGATGGCACACACTGCCAGCCCCCAGAGCCCTGGCATGGCAGGTCCCTGCTGTCCCAAAGGACAAGGACATTCTCTGTGATGCTGGGCAGAGTGGGGTGGCCCCTCCAGCACCCACAAACCAAACCTGGGCTCTTCTGCCTGATCCAAACCTGCCTCCTACACCCCAGATTCCTGAATTCAGAACCCTTCTAGAGGAATGTGTCAGAACCCAACCAGTGGGAGTGAAATGCCAACTTTTGTAGCAGATTGGAGTTTATTTTTAAGTAGTGTAAAAAAAAAAAAAACACCATCCAAACCAAAGCAACCTCCCCAAACACAGACACACACACACACACGAAGGAAATCAGCAGGTAGAGGCAACAAGCCCAGCACTGCTGGCTCCACAGGCACGATCCCAGCCCACCTCAGCCACCTATTTGTGAAATTCCACGAGGAGAAGTGTGGAGGAGACGGCCTGGCAGCTGCTAGGGAGGTGAAGCACCATTTTTGGGATCTCAGTAAACAGGAAAACAGGGAGAGGAGCTGTGGGAAATGTTTTCATTCACTGGGCAGGCAGCAAGGGCAGAGCTGGGGAGTGCACTTGTGGCTATCCAGGTCTCCAGCATCCCTCCTGCTTTGCTCCAAGCTCAGCTCCCCCAAATCCTCCCTGTGTTGAGGCGCTGGGGGCACTCAGCACCACACCAGCTCAACCCCAATGTTTTGGGGTCTCTCACTATTCCCTGCTGTGAGGTGACAATGTGTGGCCTCTCCTCATTGAGCATTTCACCTGTACCTGTCCCAGGTGTACCTTCTGTGTGTGTCTGAATGCTTCCAGTTCACCTCTGCCAGGATAAACCAAGTGTGTTTAAAACAGTCTCACCATTTATAAAGCACAAAATGCCCTAACCACGAGTCCAAGACATTATTCCCTGTATTATCCTCTCAATGGCAATCTACAAATGATGTAGAAGAGACAAAAGCTTCGTTGCATCACCCAGTCCACCCCTTTATGTTTTCCCTCCTGGTGTTGCCTGTTTTCTCCAGGATACTCAAGACCCACACAGCTGGAAAAGTGGTCACAGATGGAGCTGCTGGATAGGGCAAGGCTGTCCACAGCCTCTGTGGTACTCATCCAGGGAATGGGGGTGTTTCCTCAACTGCAGAACTCGGGTATGTGCCAGGGTGAACCCTATCTGTACAGTTCCTGTTGTAAAGCCATGGCAATAACACAGAATCCAGAGGTGCTGGGCCCCTGGAAGGATGGGAGGATGTTTAAACGAGGAGAAGGGCTGGCCCTTTGCACGGGCACTGTGTGGGAGCCAAGGTTTGCTCTGGAGCTCTGTGCTGGAGATGCTGAGGAGGAGCAGCCGAGCCACAGCCCAAACACCTCCAGTGGGAAAGAAGGAAAAACACACCTGGAAGTGGCAGGATGGGGGCCAAAGAACCACCGGCTGCCTCCTCATCCTCCCTCGTGTGGAGAAACCCTCAGAGAGAGCTGAGAGTGGCCACAAGATCGATTCTAGAGGTACCTGCAGACGGGAGGTGAAAAATGCCCTCCCTGAGCTCCTGCCTTGCGCTGTTGAGGCACACAAAGAGCCACCGACACCTCCGAGGCAGGCAAAGCCGCCTGTGCCGCATAAATCATGCATGGCCACATCATCTGCTCGGGAAGCACAAAGGCAGCAGCGCTAATTGTGCCGGGGGGTTGTTACCTGCGGCGGGGGCTGCAGCACACGCACGGCTCTGCTTCTCCCTGGGAATGTTATCTGTGTTTCTCTCCTTCCCTACGTGCTGTTCCTGCATCCCCGGGCCGGGGCCGGGACTTTCCATTAAATGAGCACCGATGACTCCTGCCCTGTCACCCCAAAAAGGAACCACGGCACAAAAGGGCCCGTGCAAGAGCCCAGATGAGTAAGCCCCAGATGTCTTATTACACACAGGCTTTTCAGAGATTATTTCCCGCTCGGAAAGCAACTTAGGGAGCTAAAATTATACCCCTATCTACTGATATTTTGTGACATCTACGACCCAGGCACAGAGCTGCTGTGAGGAAACCAGAACTGGCATTTCAGGGACTCCTGAGGCATTTTAAAATGAAGTTCAAAGAGGGGTCTGTGTAAGGGCACAGGACAGGCCCCACACAGTCTGTCCCTGACACAAATGCCAATTGATTGGTGTAGTGGCACTGCCAGCAATGCAGGAGTCCAGTTGGAAACCTGTAAATCCATTTGAAAGCTGTGGTAAGTGGCAGCAAGGTCCACTGTTCTCCCATGTTGAAATATCATGGAAAAAAGTATCTCGGGGTCAACGGCTTCCCCTTGTAGCAGAATTTGCTTTAATGCTTCTCCCTGGCATCGTTCACACTCTGCTGACTCCGGTTTCCAGGCTGTGGGTAGTGCTTGTGCTGCACTAAAACAAATGCTCTGTAATGCACAAGGAGTTCTGCTCTCTCCTGGACGTGCATTCACCTGGAAAGTTCATTACAAAGGCAAGTGATGTGGCCGAGATAGCGCTTCCAGGTTCAGACCTGAAAGCTCAAAACAATCCGGAGAGTGAAAGGAGCTGTGTTTAGACAAATAACTCAATCTGCTGTCAAATTCCCCAAAGTGCCTCACCCCGGCTCACCTCTAGCGTGCTTCAAGCCTGCGATTGCTCCTGGAATTTCACAGCACACCCCGAGGGTGCCCGAGGTGGCCAGGACTGAAGGCCCAGCCCAAAACATCCCTGTTCACATGAAAGGCAGTCCCAGAAGCTGCACCAAACCACTTCGTCCTCAGCTACCTCCCATCTAAACCTGATAAATGTCTGCTTCACTTTCAGCCCCTGCTGCTCCTTTTCAGATTGCTGCATTCTGGCTTTGCAGCTACTCAGTTATTTTCTCCTCATGCACCTATTCAGAGCACAAGGCAGGAATGCAAAGGTCATCCTCTTCCAAACCTATAGGCAGAGCTATACATCTCTGGTGTTCCTTGGCTGCTCAATGTTCATTCTCATTACCCTGGCACATAAATCTCCAGAGAGTTACAGGGGAATTCAGGTGCTCGCTGTCCTCAGGCATTTCCCAGAGTACCCAATAAAGGGATGGCACATCTCTGATATCAATATATTTCCTGCGAACTTTGAAAGCAGCGTAAGGGATAAGCCTAAAGTTATGACCAAGAATCAGAATGGCAGAATGCATTTGATGTGCAGGTAGTTGAGAAGTCTTCAGAACTGATGGCTTGGGGTGATTAAGGAAGCTGACAGACTCCAAGGTGGGATTTTTTTTCTCCCTTCTCTATGGAGATGACATTGATTGACTGGGCTTGGACGTGGCACAGAGCTGGCACAGAGTGCCCGAATGCCCCACGAGCTCTGTGGTTCACAGGCAATTTTAACATGCTTAAAAATAGAAAACGAACCCAAGAGCTGTTTGATATAAGCCATGACCCCTGAAAAATGAACTGCAGGCTTCCCCAGGGGCTGTGTGTGCCTGGAGGTGGACTCTCAGAAAATGGGCAACCATGAAGCTGGGGAGTTAAATCACCTTTGTGATTTTGGAAAATGTCAGGGGGCTGCAAAAATTGAGATGAGCCTACAGACAGCAACTCCCTGAGTGTTAACTGTGCTCAGAAGGTCCAAAGGTGTGACCCCACAGTGGATGCTCAGCACCATCCTCCCTGTCTGTACATGAAGTGAGGACCCTGATAACATCTCATGGAAGTTCAGGACATTAACATAATGCTTGTTCAAACTCTGGGAGTGTGGCACAAATCCTGCCAAGCCGCCTGTCTGCCTCCAAAGCCTGATCTGCAATCTTGACCACACTTTACATCTCTCAAGCACCAGCAAATGTAAAGGAAGAAGGGTTTTTTTAAAAAAAAACCAAACTTTAAAGCAAAGCTTTCAGGAATGAGACAGCTGTTGCAGGAGGCAAACAAAGCCCAGCCCTGTTCCTGGGGCAGGTACCCACAACTGTGTGCACACACAGTCTTGGGTGACTCAGCCCAGCTGACCAGAAGCCCCAGATCCCAGTGCCCAGCCTGTCCTTGGGACGTGGTGCCAGCCCAGCTCCCTCCTGCCATCCCACCCCCTCCAGCAGCACGGCCTGGATTTACCATCCTCACCCCCCAGGTCCCTCTGAGGTTTGGGCAGCAGGACAGACTCGTTTGATGACCTGCCTTGGGGGCTGAGCAAATGAGATTCATTAGGATATGCAAAAAGCTGAGAGCAAAGCAGCCCTATCTCTCTGTCTGAGCTCTGCTGATCTGATAAGAACGAGTTGCTCCAACATGTCTGCAGAGGAAGATCTGAAGCTTTCTTCCTCCCATGCATTCCCAGATAGTCATTGCAACTAATAGACAAATAGGTCAGAATAAATAACAGCCCCCTCATTTCCCCCAGCACGCCAGTCTGGATGGCTTAAGTCAAGTGTTAATAAGAAACAAGGCTGCTGTAACAAGATGTCCTGATGCACTGCAAAGAATATGTAGCATAATGGCATCTTTCAGACATCCTTTTCACTAAAAGCTTGTCATTACCCAGACAGAGGAGACAGCATCTGCATAGGGAAGCCGAGGAAAAGCAGCTTGAATGAGGTGATCCAAAAATGGACTCATCAAATCACTGTGTTGTTGTATAAAATAATACAAAAGTGGATTTTGCTGAAGTTCAGCGTTTTCGTAACGGCACAATAGGCAAAGTAAAATTACTACACTGAGAGGGAGGGATGTTGGAGATACAAACCTGTTCTCTTATGGGGATCAAACACAGCCCTGTGGTGTAACTGGGTGATGGAGCAGACCCGTGTCAGGGTGTGTTGGTTATCCCGATGTGGGTTTTAGATGGGAATTCTGGTTTGCCCCACAGAAAATGAGAGGCAAGGTCTGGGGGAAGAGGGACCCTGGAGCAGGCAGCAGGAAAAGCTCCTGGCTTCAGCTGGCAGTGCTTCACCTGAGCCCAGCGAGAGCAGAGCCACTGAAATATTGATTGTGGCTCCTTGGCTTTTTGACAACACTTTTGGCCCCTGCGCTGGGGCGTTGGGCAGCGAGCAGAAGCTGTTAGCGAGCAGCTATTACTGAAAGCTCTCCTAAACCAGGGCAGGGGGAAGAACCAGAGGTGGGAAATCTAAATTTAGCCGGCAGCAGCCGGGCTGTTCGCTTGGGCACGGCTCCGCTCCGCTCCCACCCAGTGAAGGATTTTCGGTAGCAACCATCACCATGGTATCACAGAGCCGCTGCTGTGCAGCGATTTTGCCAATCCCTCTGGGTTTACTGGAACACTCGTGACATTTTAGGTGCAGGGAAGGGGCAGGTGGGTGGGAGGGATGTTTCTTAAAGCACCAGCTCCGGGAATCAAGGGAAAGCAGCTGCAGCGCTTCACACTTTCTCTATAAGTAGCATGTAGTCCTCTTGGCTGCAGAGCTCAGGAGGCTCAGAGCATCCTTGTCTGAGGGGAGGGAGGAGGTTCTTGCACTGTTCCCCTAATTTTGAGGGGAAGAAGGGCTGAACCACAGGATTTGAGCTCCTGGAGCTGGCTGTCGAGAGACGGTTTCACTTCCTGCCTCCGACTGTCGCAATGTCCGGGTTGCAAACAGCGAGAGCAAACATTTCTAATGTAATTTCCATGTTGATTTTTCAGCTGTGGCTCTTTTAACACCCTCTCCCCCTGGGCCTGTTCTGTTCTCTGTGCCTTTCCTGCTGCCCGTTCCCCGGCGATGACAAACCGCAAAGCGTTTCCCAAGAGCGAGAAATCCTCACAGGAATCATCTGTTGCAAGTCCTGTCTGACAAAACCGTGTCAGAGCTTTGGGGACTTTCTCTCTATTTTTAATCGAGTGCATCTTTTCCCTGCCATTTCCCCCTGCTGGCTCCTTCCATCCCTGCGAGTACAGCAGATCTGGGATGGGAAGCAGTGCTTGTGCCAGGACGGGGAAGAGCCGTTGCTCCCACCTGATTCCCTGCGAGGATTTTGATATAAAAGGTGCACACGGGGCTCCCTCTCTCCTTTCATCCCTCCCGTGCAATCAGCACTCTTGATTCAGTCCCTTTCTTATCATGGCCTTGCAGTATCACATCTTGGCTTGGTATTTAGTCTTCCAGAGGCTTGAAAGGGCAGCTTCTCCTTGAGTTTATCAGCTCAGATGGGGGACGCTGCTTGATGGTTTGCCAGGGAGCTTCCGTGCCATGCCTTTTATGTCTCGATCGAGCCAGGGCGTTCTATTTAATTAAAGAGATGGGGATACAAAAGGCTCCTCTTGGAAAAAATCTGGGGGGGAGAATGTGCTACTGCCTCGGAGGGGAAGGGGGGATGGATTCCCAAAGCCAGCAGAGGCTGCTGAGAGCTGAGGGCAGGGTAGCACGGGGTGGTTTAACAGAAGGGGAGGCAGCCGCTCTGCCAGCAGAAGCCCGTGAGCAGAGAGCCATGGAGCACAAAATTAACACACTGGCTCATCAGGAAATGTTAATGTGGGCAAGGTGGGGAATTGCTTCATATGGGCAAACAATCTGTGCAGGAGGGATAAGCACCATCAAAACCTGGTACAAATCTGGGCACGTTTCTCCAAAATCTGCCCTCTACCCTCAGCTTGAGGTTCAAGACAGGAAACACAAAGCCCTGATGAAGGTGTTAAATCCTTAGGGCAACAAAACAAACAACAAAACATTTTGTTGAAATAGAACAAAATTAAAAATTCAATGGGGTTTTTCTAGAAATGATTAAGGCACTGCTACACAGGTCCCAGGAGGGGAACTTTGCAGCCTGGAGTAAGTGGTTTGGACAAGCTGATTCTCTTCAGAACAGTCCTAAGCACAAATATTAACTGCTAATGAACTCATGTCCTCTACAAATGCTAGCTCTGCTTTCATCTGCCAACCTCTCCTGAAATTTAACTTGTTCTCCCTGATCTCCACCATTCCCCACTGCTCCCCTAATGGGAGCAGCTCCACCCAGCCACCACCTCCCCTCTTTACCCATCACACAGGGCCTATTTCCCCCTTTGGAATGATGGCAGGGAAGCCAAGATCCACATAACCTTATGCTGAACTTGGTCCCCTTCCATTTACAGTGCGCCTGGGAGGAGCAGAAGGTCCAGTGCTATGGATGTTTGACAGAGAGACTCCGATTTCAACATCCCAGATGAGCAACTGCTTTATAGCCTGCTCAAAGCCTGTCTGGATAGGGCCACAGGCAAGGTAATGCTCACAGAACTTTTCAGGAAGAAGGCCAGAAGAACATTAAAAAGTAATTGAAAGGCCTGGGGGATCAGGGGAAGAAGAAGACAAGCTCAAAGAAACCGAGGAAAAAACCCGAGGCACGGCAGTGTGTGAGTGCACTTGTCTGAAAAGCCAAAAGAGTCATGGTGAAGAAAGCGAGGAAACTGCCTCTGAAAGGATCCTTTGAAATGGTAGCAGTGGCTGGGAAGCAGTAAATGGGAGGCACTGGGAAAAGAAGGGAGTTCAGCTGGAGGATATGTCTCCAGATCCACCACAGCCTTGCCTCCTAAGTCAAAAACCACTTTAAGGAAGGGTGGAATGAACGTTACCAGTGCAAAAATAACCCCAAAAATATTAAAAGCTCACCTTAAGTTCCACTTATTGTATGAAAGGAATGCTTCCTCTTCATCCAGCGAGACTTCAGAATTACATAGATGGTTAAAACATATCTATAGTAGTGCTAGTAATTTAGAAATCTCTCTGGAGGAAAACAAGGTTTTAGCCTTTTTTTTTTCTTTTAAATGGCAGCGAGGTGAATTTTAAGGTGGAGTGAGTTTATTTCTGTCGTGGCTGACGCAGAGAAAGCTCCATCACCCACAGACAACGGCAGATGGTGAGCCGTGCCCAAATCCATCAGGCACAGGCCTCAAGTGGAGGTTCAGAGCAGGACTGGGGATGGCATTTCTCAATCAAGGGGCAGCCAGGATACAAAAATCCACGTGCTCCAAGCACCTCTGTGAGTGGCAGAGAAGCCCCTGAGCAGCCCAGGGGACAAAAGGTGACACGGGGTAAGAAAACATGCGCTCAGTGGGCGGCTGAGGGCTGGTTTTACCCCAGCCCCTGCGAACTCACTGGTACATCATTAAGGTGGATGAACATGGCTCAACAGAGCTGATAATCCCGTGCCCACGGTGCTGTTGCAGAGGGTAAAACATATTCTGGAGCTGGTGGAGGGGACTCTGAGGCACCATATGGTCTCTTGCAGCCCTTGCTCCGCGCCCGGGCTCGTGCTCTCATGTGACACCCCATTAGCGAGTCACACGGAGCAGAAAGCAATTTTATAACCAGATCCCCGCTCTTAGAAGCTATGATGACTAAACTAGCTAATCAAATCAGCATAAATTTGCAAACACCGTTTTTTTAGCAGCTGCGGCCGTAAATACCATCAGCAGAACGCGAATAATCCCGAGCACACACGAGGAGTTGAGTAATGGGCTCCCAATGGGCGTCGGAGCCATCAGCCGCTGCCTGGCAACTCGGGGAGGGGGCGAGGGGGCCACGCTGATGAGCCTGGAACAGCAGATGCAGCTATCACGACAAAGCAGCGAGAGCACACACACCAGAAAAGGGAAAAAAGGCAAAAAAAAAAAAAATCATTTACGGAGACAAACGAGCGTGGTGGGCGCCCCGTTCCCGCCCCATGTGTGCCTGCTCCATGTGGAGGGATGTGTTCCAGCGTTCCCAAAGTGACTCATTTGGCATTTTCCAGGGACCCGCGAGAGGCGCCCCGCGCACACGTTCCCGTTTTGTCAACAAGCCGTAAAAATAATCAGCCGAGGTGAAATTCGCCGCGAGCGCAGACACCGGGGCTAAATTTGTTTGTGGTGTGTGCCAGCTCCCGTTGAGGGGAGCCGGGCTGTGCGCGGCTCCCGGCACGAACAAAGGGCAGGGGGGAAAAGCTGCTGGGATGAGCAGCCTCCACCTCCCCTCTGGTGAGGACCAGCAGCTCGTGGTCCCAGAGCAGATGGAGCAGGGCTGGAATGGGCACGGCCCGAGCGGAAGGACTGTCCCATGTCCCCGTGCCAAGGGCCCCCGGGAGCAGGAGGCTGGAGGCACAGCCAGCTCGGCCCCCAGCACAGGGAAGAGGATTTGGGGCTCAGAGAATTGAATGGACCTCCCTGCACCTGCCAGCAGGAATTTGGCTCAGCCACGCAGATATATTTGCAAAAAAAAAAAAAAATAAATAAATAAAGCAGGGGAAAAAAAAAAGACCAGCAGTGATGTCTTTTTGATAGGCTGGTAAAAACACTTGGCTGGCATAGACCATATCCTGGCCTGATGAGGGTATCCCACCGGCTCTGAGGTAAAACCCAAAGGGCAGGACAAACGTTGCACTGCATAAAGGTAAAGCAAGTTTGCTGGAATAATCAAAATCTCGTGGAGAAAAGGCCCAAGTATTGGGATGTTTACACAACAGTCAGTACAGCTCCCACCGATAAAGCAACTTGTAGCTGAGCTCTAAAGCCAATCTGCAGCAGTGTAGAAACCAAAGTGAACAAGGAATGAGAGTATTCCCAAGTTTCCAAGGAGCTGGCAGCCCAGCCTGGCCTTCATCTTGCTGTAACCAGGAATGCTTGGAGATTAAAATGTGGAGATACCCCAGGCTGCTGCTTTAAAGCTTTCTTACACCCAAATAATGGTTTGCTGTGTTTTCTTGGTTATGGTGATTATTATTATTATTATTGTATTTTGCTATCAAGATTTTCTAAAAGACTGTGCTGTGCCCAGCAGAGTGGCAGCCTTTCTGAGCTCATAAATCAGGAGATTTGAAGAGACAGAATTCCCTGAGTAACTGGTAGATGTGGTGGACCAACACAAATGAACGTGGTGAATTCACTGTGCTTAGAAAATGGAGCTAAAAGTGGAAAAAAAAAAGCTCTTTCCTGGCCAAGAAGCAAAAGAACGAACAAGAGAGCACCTTGACATCTTGATGGAACACATCAAAGGCAGGGGTGGTGCCAGGTGCTGGTTCCTCTGCTCACAGCAGTCTCCATTTATGCCAGGAAAGCACCCTGTGCAGGGAGCAACCCAGAAAATGTGTGGAAACACTCGTATTAAGAATAGGAAAAGACCAGAAACAAGTGCAGGAGATTGAGCTGCCACCCATACCAGCACTCAGGTGTGTCCCTCAGCAGCTTTCCCCAGAGAAGGTCTGTGGTTTGCGTTTGTTTTTTCACTTGTGCAGCATTTTCAGTGACCTCTGTCCTCCTAAAGGGGAGTTTTCCAGCAGTGTCTCTCCACCAAAGCTGTTGATCACACGGTGACCTGAAACACTCCAAAGCTTTGTGCTCCTGGCACCAGCTGGGAATGAGATGGAAGGAGAAGAGCTGCATGTCTGGGTGCAGAGAACGACTGTGGGCAGTCAGAACCGGGCTCAAGCAGCAAAACCAGCACTGATATTTCTCCAGAACACAGACATAATTTGGAGCAAAGGGATGCACTCACCACATTGAGCTCAATCCCAAAATACACACCAAGGTCTCAGTCCAAGGCAGCTCAGCCACCGTGAGCCAGATCCGTCATGAATAACCAGTTTCTCCTTAAAAAGACACCCCAGTGACCAAAGCCAGGGTGGAGAATTCCTGTTCGAATCAGCACAAACTCCGGAACGTGGTTTAAAGCCTTTTTTCCAGGGTCCAGAAATTTCCAGCTCATTTTTCCCTGTGTTTCACTGCAGCATCAGCCTCTTGTCTGCACTGTGGCTGGGGCCAGGGCCAGGAGGTGCCAGCTACTACAAAAGATTGCTCTTGTGCTATTCCTGGTTTGATCCAAAACAAAACACGCTGGAAATTTTGGAAGAACATCTGTTCCCATCAAGCATCCAGCCCAAGCCTCCCAGACCCACGAGCTCTGGGTAATTCAGTGGAAAAGCCAGGGAACATGTCAATTCGGAGATGCAGAATTTTTGGCAGCATTTGCTGCTCTTTGCTGCATACACAGAAAGCCTCTCCTTTGTGCACACAAGCAGCTCAGTTCTGGGCCTTTCATGGAGAGTAAAAAGGACCTGCCTTTCCCATATGCATTTTTCCCTAAGAGACATAAACAACAAGCATACGTTCACCAATTTTGGGAATGCTCACACTGATTTTAATCGATTAAGGGGCTTGTTTGGAGGGGGGAAACAACAGGATCGTTACTTCTTTCAGTGCAAAAGAGCATCCAGAGCATCTCCCAGCCCAAGAGCTGCCACAAGGCCTCACGTGACAGGATCCTGCCCAGACTGCAGCCATCGGGTTCACGAGATAACAAACGCTTTCTGTGCCTGCCTGTGCCTCCAGGCAGGGCATGACTCGGAGCAAGCCCACCCACAACAAGCAGCAGGTCTGTGAGGAGCAACCCAGCCACGGGGCCATGTGATTCCTCCCCCTTCCAGGGGATTTGGAGAGCCAAGCATCCTCGAGCTGCACCGGGCTTGGGCTCCTCTCCAGCCGGACATCGCTCGCCCAAGTCCCACCCGTTGGAAGCCTCCCCTGCCCCAAGACTGGTGTCCAGCTGAAGTGTGCAGGGACAGCTTTCCCTGGGATTCCAGAAGTCCCAAACTGCATGAGGCCTGGGTATTGTCACACTGCTGCAGAAATACGGTGCATAAAGCAGTAATTTGTGGTCTCAGCTAAGAGCTGAAATAGATACGACAAACAAAGCAAGAGAAAATCTACTGCAGTTCCCACTCTGGTGTGAAAGCACTGAAAAATATAGAGGGAATCTCAGCTGTAGCTACAGCTCCAGGATAGTTGCTGTTGTGATATTAGCCACAGGCTGTACAGCCAGGATCACAGCCAGGCCCATGCAGAGGGATGGGGAACAAGCAGAGTAAAGCTGCCTCCATCTACCCTACCCCTGGAGCTGTGTCTGATGAGCAGTTTACAGCCAGCACCCAAAGACAAACCTAAATTAGGTGACAGTTTACCTCAAAATGCCATAAACCCTCACGGTTTAGGAGGGGGCTGCACCGACCTTCTCCTTCATCTCCACGAGGGGCTGCAGGCGGGAGCTGGGTCACACTGGGACCAAGAGAAGGGGTTGGTGGGTCAGAACCCCCCATTTTCCACACCAAACCTCCTGTGAGGCCCGGCTGGTGGAGCAGGATGGCCTCCTCTGCTCTCTGCCCATTGCTGTGACCAGGGAGCACACAATGAGGGGGATTGCTCCTAAATAAATCCCACTGGCAAGAAAGAGGTGTTCCTGCAACATCCCAATTAGAGAGAGGTACACACAGCAAAGTCATCTGCTTCACACTCCATATTTTTTCCCAGCAGCAGGAAAAAGGATTTCCTGTCACCCCCTAAATCATCAGAGCTTCTTGCCTGACTGTTTCAAGCATAGCTTTATTATCCCTTACATCAACTTCTGGGGGCACTGTCCTTTTTTTTTTTTTTTGTAAGAAAATACCAGAGTTTGAAGTTCCATGTGTTAGGGTTTTTTGGTTGGTTTTTGTTTTCTTCATCCGCTCTGGTTATGTTTCATTATTTTTCCTGGTAGGGGAACCAGTGACATTTCAAAGTAGCACATTTGCTGTATGGTCACTCAGAGAAAATCGAGGTCCTGTCTCTGCACTTTCCCTCAGAAAACGCCTCCCGAGCTTGCGGCGCCACAAAAAAGAAAATCTGATTTCACAGCAGCACAAAGACAAGCATTACTCCAAAGCGAGGCCATGCAAAATGAAACCTACCATTAAATCCAAGAGGCTGAAATCAGGAGATCCCATCTCTGATTATCCCCGCTCCCCCACAGAAGCTCTGCCCAAGCTGGAGCTGCCGGGTCACGTCCATTATTTTCTCACACGAACCATTAACCCAAGCGGGATCACCCGTGGGGCATCCTGAGCACAAATGCAGAAGGCTTTGCCATGGCATGGTTTTAATGCTGACACACAGCAGTATCTTCTCACAGCAGGGGTAAGTGCCCAGGTGTTGCTCTGAGCTGGAAAAGCATCTCAGAGCAGAGGCACAGAGATTTCGGTGTTTCCTGTCCACCCCTGCCTGTGCTTGACACCTCTGAGGCTGCAGGCAGCCCACACTCCCATCTCACAACCTCCCAGATTTCAGGGCTGGGAGGGTTTCACCACCACTGCTGCTGTGGGAGGGAGGATGCAGCGAGGTCAGGGAGTGGGACAGTCGTGCTCCGCTCAGGTTGGGAACAATAGGAGTAAAACCAAGTCTGAGCACAAGCTCGTCTCCACCCAAAGCAAAGCCATATGCAACCCGGCTCAGGAATGAGAGCTATGCAGCCAGAGGTTTCCTCTAGTTATTGTTTTGGGTTTGTGCTGCAGTGGGCAGGGAGGGGAGGAACAGAAAACACAGAGGGTGCAGGAAAGGAGCCGAAACCCAGCAGATCCACGAGAGCCTCAGCCTGAGCTCGAGCCCTGGTTTTGGGGTGCAAGGCACGAGGCAGTGATGCCTGTGCAGTGATTCCCTCAGCCCCCACTGCTCCTGGTGCCCCTGAGCCCAGCTGGACCTGCACAGCAGCTCGTGACACACCCGTGGCTGTGTGACACCCACATCTGTGTGACATCCCTGTCTGTGTGACATCCCTGTCTGTGTGACATCCCTGTCTGTGTGACATCCCTGTCTGTGTGACATCCCTGTCTGTGTGACATCCCTGTCTGTGTGACATCCCTGTCTGTGTGACATCCCTGTCTGTGTGACATCCCTGTCTGTGTGACATCCCTGTCTGTGTGACACCCCTGGCTGTGTGACACCCACATCCGTGTGACACCCCTGTCTGTGTGATGTACGTCTGTGTGACACACACGTCTGTGTGACACCCCTGTGTGACGCACATATCTGTGTGACACCCATAGCTGTGTGACACCTGTGTCTATGTGATACCCACATCTGTGTGACACCCCTATCTATGTGACATCCCTGTCTGTGTGACACCTGTGTCTGTGTGACACCCCTGGCTGTGTGACACCCCTGGCTGTGTGACACCTGTGTCTCTGTGACACCCATGGCTCTGTGACACCCATGGCTCTGTGACACCCATGTCTGTGTGACACCCCTGTCTGTGTGACACCCCTGGCTGTGTGACACCTACGTGTGACATCAGTTTGATTTGCACTGACACCCATCAATTTGGCACATTCACTGCACAGCAGAGCAGACGTGGCAATGTCTAAACAGGAACAGTATTAAAAAGCTCCAACTCCAGTAGAATTCTTTTCCCCACAAATATAAGCTCAGGAAGACCCCCAATTTCCAGCTTTCCATTTAGATACAAGACATGCAACCCGAAGCATGGGGTGTGCTGGGTGAGAGGTGCTATAATTTCCCTTTCCCTCCTCTCCAGACTCAGCCAAGCATTGTTTCAGCCCAATTTACAGACATTCTCCACCACCCCAACTCCTCCCCAGACCCGCTGGCAATGCAGGGCTGTGGAGATTCATGGACATTGACCTCTTCACTTAATAAGCTTCATGCAATCTGTGCCTAAAATCAGAGGTAAGGGATTGCAGTGTTACTGCCCAGCATTCCCTTCCAATATTCCCTGAGCACCCAGCAAGCACAGCAGTATTTCACCAGCTGCCTCTGCTCCTCATCCCAGCTCCTGGCTTTTTTGGTGCAGACAGGAGAGATTCAGGGAGCAGTGGTTTTGTAAGTAAGCTGATTTTAGCTCAAACTGCCAAGGAAATGGGTATTTTCACTTTCTCCCTGCTCCTGTCCCTACCTTTTGTCCTTCTGTTGGCATGAGCATCAGCCAAGCCAGGGAACTGATCCAGCTGGAAACTGTCTGCTTGTCTTTTCCCTTTCTGCCGGGTTAGTTTTCAGAAGGATCAGATTCCTAATCTGGCAGATCACTCCAGAGCTGATTTTGGCACCAGAAAGAACACATGACCCAACAGCAGGGACTGAGATCAGCTGAAACCAAGCCTAAACCCACACCCACGGAGAACACCCATGGCCCACCCTGTGCCCACCCTCTGCCTGCACAGGAGGCTCTTTCCATGGTACTGTTCTGCTCCCAGAGAGGAACGGGCATTTTTGGGTAATGGTGGGATGTGACCTCCCCTCTCTACCTGCTCCACCTGCACATCCCTTGCCACTGCTCTGCTGCCCCTTAGAAAAAGCCCAGGGCTCCACTCCAGCCTCCCTTTAAGCAGCACCGTGGCACCAGGCAGGGATTTCTGTGCTCGTGGCCACTCGTGGATTTACCAGAGGCACGTGGATGTTGTGCACGTGCATGCCCTGGGCAGATGCACGCAAGCACGGACCTAAAACATCCCCAAAATATTCTGGTTCCCACAGGGCGAAGGAATGGGCTGTGCTGCTGTGAGCCATTCCTACCCAGCACAGGGTGTTTCTATGGCTACACCTTGCCTGGATTTCACTGCTGCTTTCAGTAGCACATTCACCCTGTCCATCTGTCTGGCTGTCTGTCTCTCCCTCACTCACACAAACCAAACATCCCTTCTGTCCTCACTCAGCCCCCCACCTCCACTCCAAATAACACCTCTGCTCTTCCTCCCACACACAGCTAAAAATTCAGCGTTGCTGTTTCTTGGGACCCAGCAGAAGAGGGGGCAAAGATTCTGATCCAAACTGCCCCCAAATGCCAGCAATCCCACAGCAACCTCCTGATCCTCCAACCTCATTTACAGCTGAGCTGGATCTGATATTTACTGGAGATCTCTCTGGTGGCACAGAACCAAGGGCAGGCAGACCCTTAAGCTGCTCCCAAAAATCTGGAGAAGTGGCCTGCCAAGGGGGAATAAATCAGAAAATCTCTCCCAGGAAGGCTCGAATCAGGAGCCAGGTGCAGAAGGGGTCAGCAGTCCCCTGGCCCCAAGGTGACTCGTTGAAATGAAGATCTGGGCTGGATGTTGGGGGAAATGCTAATGGCTGGGAGCAGCTCATGTCAAGCTGAATAAATCCCTTGCTTTCCATTCTGAAACACAATGGCACATGAATGACTAAGCAATTCTGATAACAATTCAATAGACAAATGTCAGCTTGCTTTGATTAAACATTACTTGTGGAGCTGTTTCAGGGCAGCTAAAGACACATCAGCCTGTCTGTCTCACCCCAGCCCTCACAGCCAGGGCAGAGACACATTTATTTCACAACAACTACAACTGATTTTTTTTTTTTCCAAAGCAATTGGAACTCCTGTAACATCTGAACTAAGTCTAGATTTATGCAAGCAGAGCTGGGAAAATAAAAAAGGCAAAATAGCCTCTCTCTGTTTTAAGACCTGAGTTTCACTTCTCCCTTGCTCCATCAGTTATCCCTTAGCACAGTAATAACATGGTCCAGTTTGGAGATACAGGTGGAACAGAGCCATGTAATTACCACATTTCCACATATATTCTTGAGCATTTGCAGTACTGAAATAAAACTCCTCTGTCACAGGGTTAGTCCAGAAAAACAGTTCAGCTTAGGAATGTGGCTGAAACATGCACCCAGGCTTTCATATGCTGCAGCTCTAACCCATTTTTAGTTATTTTTAACTGTGCTGTAGGTCAGCCCTTTACAAAACAATAACCCCTCCTTTCATTTTTGCAGAGCACTTTTAGGCGAGCAGCTTTTCCCCTTCTGAAGCCTGTACCTTACTGAGCCCCCAGTCCCAGCTGTGAGTGCTGAGAGAACAACCCCACCCTCACACACGGGCTGCTCCCCTTGTCTCCAGTCAGTTGTGAAATGAGCTGCTCAGCACTGCATCCGTAATGGGCACTGCAGTGCAGATGGCAAAGGCACAGTCACAACTCTGCTGTGCCTCCGCCAAGAGCCCTGGGTGATGCAGCAGAGCAGCTCGGAGAAGTGAGGAGGGGAAGAGAGGCTGCTCCTCCTGAGGCATTTTCAGCTTTCAGTCCATACAAGAGGCTATTTGGCATAGCAACAACACAGAGCCATGGCCAGAAGATCCTGAGTGAAATCCTCTGCACTGCAGGCTGTGGGATTGAGCATCCCACCCTGTGAGATTGAGCATCCCACCCCGTGGGATTGAGGATCCCACCCCGTGGGATTGAGGATTCCACCCTGTGGGATTGAGGATTCCATGCTGTGGAATTGAGGATCCCACCCTGTGGGATTGAGGATCCCAGCCCGTGGGATTGAGGATTCCACACTGTGGGATTGAGGATTCCACGCCGTGGGATTGAGGATTCCAACCCTTGGGATTGAGGATCCCACCCCATGGGACTGAGCATCCCACCCTGTGGGATTGAGGATCCCAGCCCGTGGGATTGAGGATTCCAACCCCTGAGATTGAGGATCCCACCCTGGGGTCAATGCTAGGCTGTGTTTCAGTGATGCTCATTGCCTTGGAGTTGGGAGAACACAAGAATCTCCCACCCCTCTGCTGCTCAGATCTCTTGGTCACTGGGAAGGAAAACAGACCCTTGGAAACCTCCTCAGTCACCACCAGTCACTGATTACTGCCCTTGACCTCAGTCTAGAACACTGAGTGATAATGCTATTTCTCTAATTTCACTCTCAACAGAGTCCCTTGGCTGCTTTCCCTTCTCCTGGGCTGGGAACGAGCCTCTGGAAGCATTCTGCCCTTGTACACACAGAACCCACATTTACAAGGGTAAGTCTGTGAACTTGAGCTATTCCTTGAGCTGTAACAATTGGCAGATGCTGCATGCTGCAGGCAGAGGCCTCAGAGGAGACATCCACACCAAGCACGTACAAAAGCTCACAGGGACAATGACCACACGTTTGTGTCTGGCTGTGGGCACACAGAGCAAAGAACTAAAAGTCAGGAGAGTCCTGCTTGCCCCTGGCTGCAAAGGGGAATTCTCAGGTGATCTTTGCAGCTCCCATTCCAGAGCACAAAGCCACTTGAAAAATCACCAGGTTGGCCCTTGCAGCTTTGCTTTCAGTATTCTTTGAGAGTTCCCTCTGATTTGCTTTATTAGAGAAACCCACTCAAAGGGATTTGTGTGCATGCTCAGCTTGATTTGTGAACTCCAACAGGAGGGGCAGCCAGTAAAATTAATGAGGTTCTGGGCAAATGATTGCCCATGCAGACCCACAGACATAAAGCATTAACTGACTGTCTAATTAACAAAGGCCACGTGCCCGATTAAGCATGCAAACGCTGCTGCTGCTGCACACACATTGACACACATTAATGTCTCAGCGAGGATACATTTGCAAGTGTCTGCTTGGCACGATGATGGAGCACGCAGCCTGCTTCCATAAACACTTGTCAGGATGCAGGATATACGTCCACGACATAATCTGCTGCCCATTTTCTGTAACGAGCACAAATTCCTTCTGGGAAGCAGCACAGCAGGTGCCCAGGCCCATGCGGGCACTGCCTGAAAGCCACATTCTGGAAAGGGGCAAACCAAGGACAAAGTGGCCTTGGGAGAAAAGTTTGAACTGCTTTTCAGTGGTTTTGTCATGCAAGTGAAGGGCTGATTTCATGTTACAGCCTCTGTACTGGGTGATAAGGGGTCAGGGGCACATGGCCCTGTTCCTGCTCTGCTGTGTCCTTATCACACAACACCCTCTAGGTCCTCATCTCCTCCCTGATTAAAGCTCAGGGTTTGGGTTGTTTTTTTTTTTTAATTCATCACCATAATTTAAAAAAAAATAGAGAAAAACAGTCTAAAACATCCAACAGAGGAGGCAGAAGCAGCAATGTCTAAGGAGGGGGTCACAGTGCAGGATACCTGCTCTCCATCAGCCCACATAACCCATTTAGTGCTGCCTGATCACATCATTTTGGGACATGGATTTGAGCTGGGGAGGCCAGGAAGGCGAAATCCTGGAAAGCTCCTGGCAGTTCCTGGTGCCAGAGGAGAAATTTTTGGCACCAGTTCCTGTCATGGAGCAGGGTCAGACCAGCAGCCCACCCACAGAGGGAATTCCTGGGAATGCCACGGATGCCAGGAGGGCAGGGGAGCTACGGAGGATCCTGCTCTGTGATGGGATTGAACTTGTCCTCACCTCGGGGTCCTGAATGAGCAGAGCCTGCCCTGTCCCCTCCCTGCTCCCTGCAGCAGGAATTGCACACACACACCTGAGCCTTGGCACTTGCTGAGCGCTGCTGGCTCCACGGGGCTCAGGCTCAGGGTGTCCCTCCAGCCCGGGCTCAGCCCCACTCCCCCTAAATTCTCAGAAACTCCCATTCCCCAAGGATGCAGGGAGGCCAAGGGGGCTGTTAGAATAACTGGTCATGCCTGTGATGTGTTTCCTTGCTGCTGGAAGGTTTCCAAAGACATTTCAGGTGCTGATGAGACCTTCCAGCACATCCATTTAGAGTCTGCAGTTTCCCTTCCTTCCTGCATTATTTACCACTCAATCCCGAGCTGCTTAAAAGACTGTTTCAAGCTATTTTCTGAATCATCCTTCCCTCCCTTCGCTGCTTCATGTACTAATCTCTCCGAAATCTATTTCTGGGAGTGGCATTTTGCAGCAGAGGCTTGTTTTGTTCACTTTTTCCCCCCCAACTGTTCTGTTGCAGATGCAGAAAGTTGGTTGGTTACTGGGAAGTTGCTGACAAGGACAGGGCTCACAGATGCTGTGTCCTGAGGCTTTGCCTTGCTCCACTCTCCTCTCTGGAATGGGGACGTGGAGGCCCAGAATGACAAGAGCAAGGCTGTGCCCATTAATTTGCTCCTGCAGAGCTGCTCCTGGTGATCAGAGCTGCAGGCAAGGGCTTTTTGCAGACTTGTGTGAGGATGGCAGCTCATATTGATTCCTCAGAGCAAAGTCCCCGATAAAGGTTTGGATTCCTGAATTATTCTGGTATTGAGCAGAGCATCTCAGCAGCCTGGTCAAAAGGAGGGTGGACATTGCCAGCAGCTGAGTTACAGAACAAAAATAACACAATTGGGAGTATATTTGGAGCTGGACAAACTGGAAAAACCAAAAACTTTTTTTCAGAAACAACCAGAAATCTTGAAAATTACCTCAGACCTTATCCTGGAACCAAAGACTCATTTTGCATCAGAGAGGCTACACTTAATTTGCTACCTCAGCTCGGTTTCTCAGCCACCCAACATTCATATTAGATTAATATTTGCCATTCAGCTGCCCTGCTCTTACCCTGAGAGCATCTGACCGGGAAGTGACTGCACTTCCACACCACAGGTTCAAAGCCAAAGTGCTGCGCTTGCTTCAGCACTTCTCGGCAAAGTTCAGTGCAGTTCTCAGCTTTGAAGCATAATTGCCCAACTAGAGCAGGGACTCTGGTCTCCAAAGGCCAACAGGAGGGAGGGAGAAAGGAGGGAGGTGGGAGGACAGCTGAGAATTGCACATTTCAGACGTGGGATCCAGCTATTTCTTTTTGGAGGCCTATTTCTGGGAAACTGGACAGCTAAAACAAGAAAGCAAATCTAAAATGAAAGATCACACTAGAAAGCACAAACACCCAGACACCATGGCAGGCAAGAGCTGGGGGACCTGTGTAATCACAGCTATAATGATTCTATAATTTCACATCCAAACATAATTAGTCGAGGTACGTTCTTTGACAGCTAGAGATTTGCAAAATTAGGGTCAAGCAGGTTCATTTTTTTTTAATTGCTCTCATTTCCCCCCTCTGTGTTGTTTCTTGTCACTTTATAGGCTCCTCCCTGGGCCAAATTCATCCCTGGGGTAACCTCCTTTTAAAAAAATCCCCCCCAAAGCTGGTCCTTTGTACCCTGGAAGCACGGAAGCATGGCAGCTAACAGCTCTGCCTGCGTGACTGCCCCGCCACGTGTTGGCACATCTGCAGGACTGTGTGTGCAGCTCGCCAGCCCTAAGAACCCAATTCCCTGGGAAAAAAAAATAAAAATCCAACTGTAGGCTGTTCTCTGCTTCATTTATTATTGCTGTCAGCAGCAGCAGCAGCAGAGAGGCAACCAGCCTAATTCCAGCAAGATTCCAGAGAGGCAACCAGCCTAATTCCAGCAGGATTAGTGCTCGCACTTTTGGGTGGCAGCAGGATGTGCAAGGGGCTGTTCCATCCTCTGGCTGGATCCCACCTAGCCCAACCAGCCAGGATGGGAAGTTTTCAGTGTTCAGACATCCCATAAAATGGTCTCTCTCAAAGGTGATGCTCCCTTGCTTTGGGCAAATCATGCATTGTTGATGCATTTGCTCACTCTGTATTTAAGTGATGACTCTCATTTATCTGTATCACCCACAGCCTATCAATAGCTCCTGTGAGTGCCCAAAACATTCACCACTGACATTTAGGACAGAAATCCTTCCCTGGGAGGGTGGGCAGGCCCTGGCACAGGGTGCCCAGAGCAGCTGTGGCTGCCCCTGGATCCCTGGAAGTGCCCAAGGCCAGGTTGGACAGGGCTTGGAGCACCCTGGGATAGTGGAAGGTGTCCCTGCCCATGGCAGGGGGGAACCAGATGATCTTTACGGTCCCTTCTATCCCAAACCATTCCATGTTTATTTTATCCCTGGGAATAACAGAGCCCAGCTCTGTTAATAAACAAATCCCCAGGCAGGAGTCACAGCCCAGGTTGGGGCCAGTGGTGCTCAATTTCCTGGCCAGGAGAACACTTTCAGCTTTGCATGGAAACAGCCAAGGAGAACAAAGCAAAGAGTCTGAAAACAGCAGGAAAAAAACCCCAAAAGCTGTGTCTGTACACAGACATGGTGTTTGCACACCCAGGCACTCAAACACAACAGCCGGAGATTCACATGGGCACCAAGGGGGTGCACACACACCCAGGTACAATCTCTGTGCCCTTCAGCACACACGGGCCCCTGCACTGATTTCACAGCTCTGGAATGGCCCTGCTGGGGCAGGGAAGTGGCACCAGGGACACACTCTGGTCCCTTCCAACCTGGCCCATCCTGGGATTCTCTCCCAGGAGTTTCCTCACTCCAAACCAAGAGGACCTGATCCCAGAGGCTCAGTCCCATCAGGAGCCCAGCATTGCCAGGCTGTTTTCTGAGGGAGATCGGTACCTGCTCCATTAACACAGGTGAGCAGCCACCCACTGGCATCCCATTTTAGAGGGCAACACAGTCAGCTCCATTAGAATGGAATCCAGGATGCCAGGGGACAAGCTGAAAAGACAATATTCAGCCTGCCAGCAAAGGCAACAGAGTCTAGGGGGGGGAAATGTAAAAAAAGTCAAAATCTACCATCTGCAGCCCCAGTGAGGACACCTGAAGTCTGCACATAGGGCTGCTCCTCTGGGACAGCCCTGCCTGCTCTGGGGGGGCAAATCCAAGAGTTTGCATCTCATTATCCAGGCTGGGACACATCAGGCAGGGCTGGGTGAGGGCTGAGATTCCCCCAGTGCTGTAATGGGGTGACAGTTTGGCAGCATCAGCACTGGGGCTGGCCTTTATCCCTCACAGATGTTGCTGTGCTGAGGACGAGGAGGTGTTTATTTTGCAGGATGATGGTGTCTTGGCCTGTGGCACCCAGCCAAGCAGCCCAAGGTCAGCTCCCCACACACTGTAGGGTTTCTTTGGCATCTCTCCCAAACAGCTTTCTTGGTTGCAGCACTGGTGGGGAAGGAGGGAGCTGGGAAAGGAGGGGAATGCTCCAAGTCTGCAATGCCCAGGCTCTGCACAGCCCAAGGCAGTGACAGTGGAGCTCCTCAGAGCCCACGTGCCTAGATGGCAGCTGTGGATCAGATGCTTTAGATACAATAAAAGAGAAAATGTCATCTTGTTCTCGCTCATCTTCTTGCCATAGCACCATTTATCTCCCTGATCACACTTCAGGTGCAACTAGACTGGGGTGGGTGCACTGAAGTGCACTGAGCAAAGCCTGGGAGAAGAATCTCTGAGATATTCTCCTCTCCATGTGTGCTACAAAGCCAGAAAATATTTCCTTGGTAAGGGCTAAACCTTTGTCACTTGTCTCTGTGTCAGTGTAGAGTAACTGTGCCGAAGTTAATCATATTAATTTCTAGAACTGTCAACCCATTATTTGAAAACTTTCTAAGTATCCAGAATGAACAACCCCTGTGATTTCCAGTGGCGTAGATGAAATCAGAACCTGGCTTAATTTTAATGCAGAGAGCAAAAGAGGATCAAAAAAAACCTTGGCACTTCTCTGCCTTCACAGAAAAGCTCTGTGAGGTTGACTGTTTCTGGGTTTGGGGACATTTTAGAGGGATATTGCTTCAAGTGACAGCTGTCCATTTGCACTGCACTTTTACACACACTCAGTAGTCCCAAACCAGAACATGTGGAGCTCCTGAATGGATACAGAGATTCCTGATTGCTCATTTGAAACTCTGCATTAAGCAGCATTCCCCAATATCTGCACCAATCATTGATAAAATCAGCTCTCAGGCTCCAAGTTTCTGTCTCAGTCTGCCATGACCTGATGCAGTGATTGCTACTAAGGAGACAGACCTAGAAATCTTCACCCCGAGAGCCAAATTCTCTGCATTTTAACAATGGAAAATATAAATACTGCAGGCTGGAAAAAACAGCCCCTTGTTACTCCAGAAAGGCAAAAATACTTTAAAATGCAAATTGGCTTTATGTACTTTTGAACTGGAATATATCCTCACCTTCAAATCCACCCTCCCTCCTCCCCGTGCTTCAGCAGGGATTAATAGTCCTGTATGCCAAGAGAGTTCAAACACTATTTTTAATCACATCTTACAGCCACACTGTCCCAAATGCTTTGCATGACAAAGCAACCGAGGGAGCGAAATGAGAGAGAACCGTGACGCGGGGAGGAATCCGTGCCTCGGATCCAAAGCCCTCTCAGGAAAGAGGGATCTCACAAGGCAGAAAGCAAACGGGGCTGGAGCAGAGCTGGAGAGCCCGACAAGGTGGAGAGAAAAGGGAATGTGTGGTGGGATGGATTGAGCTGCAGGAGCTCAGGCTGGGGCACAGCGAGGGCACTCAAGGACACTGCAGAGCTCCCAGGCGCTCTGGGCTGGCGCTGAACTTTCTGTTCCCACTGCCTGTTTTGGAGAGTGTCCTGGGGATGCCTCCCCTTGGGAATTTGCCTGCTGGAGGAGGTTATGGAGCTGCCCAGGCCGTGCTCCCGCTGCAGGGTGACAGTGGCACATAGGCACGTGGTGACACCGCAGCTTTATATGGCACTGCCAGGTCCTGCTGGGGCAGAGCGCTGGCATTTGCGGGGTTTACAGCTCCAGGGACCCTTGGTGGCCCACTGGAGGGGCCACTCAGCACATCTGAAATCTGTTTCCAGGTCTGTTCCGTGTCTTGCTCAATTCTGCTCCGCTCTGCTGAGTCCCTTTGATTCAGGATAAACCTCAGCCAAAAAAGAAGCCTCATACGCTTCACCCAAATCTGTTCAGGGATCCCCAAGGTCATTGCAAAAGTGAGTAAATATTAACACACTCCCTTTCCAGGCAGCATGTACAGTCAGTGTGTCAGACCCGGGAAACTTCCCCTTCTCCAGCATTCAAGGTGGTGGGGACAGGCTGGAGCAGAGAGGAGGTGGAAGCACAGGTTTGGGTTACCCTGTGGTCCTGCAGACTTCCCCAGGCACTGAACCAGGGCTGCAGTCTGGGACAGACTTAGAAATGTGCACTGAGGGTCCACAAGGTCCAGCCACAGGTGAATAACAGAAATACAAATGGTTTGCCTCCCATTAAACTGAGTTAATCAGATTTAGAACATTTTGACTCTGCCAGTTCCTAACACCAAGCCTCTGGCAGGGCAGTCAGCACCCACATGTGTTTGTCACCTTTGCCATGGCAGCACAAGGAAAGTTCCTGTTTTGCAGCCTCAGTGCTCCCCTCTAAGAGCTCTGTTTCTCCTCATGCTCCCAAATTCCATGTGAACCTTTGAGAGATGGATCCAGGCTCAGCACCTCCTGCAGCCCTTTTCTGTGTGCTGAGGCCTGTCCTCCATGCAGGAGAAGAGCAGCTGTCAGTCATTTTCCAGAAAGGAGCTAAAAGCAATCAGCCTGTTCCTTGGAAAAAGGCAGGGGGTGTCTCTGCAGTCAGCCAGCAGTGACCCGAGCTCGGGAGGACGAAAGGAGGACAATGACACTTCTGTACTGCTTGTCACCTGACCAGAAAGAAGCTGGCATCAACCTCACCCCTACGTGGGACAGACACAAATGCCAGGACACAGAAATGGTGAGGGCTGTTTACAGGGGAAATGTCAGTGCACCTCAGCCCTGCTGGATACACAAAGGGCTGCTGCTCCCACCCAGCACAAACTCAGCCCTGCAGGGAGGGTTCTGACCCTGCTCCCCCTGCAGCACGCATGGTCCACCAGCAAACCCTGCTCCTCAGCCTCATTAACCTTTCCTAAAACGACAAATCTGCCTCCAAGTAAAGGCACTGAGAAGGTTTCAGCCTGAGGGGAGAAGAATTTGGAGAGCCCTGTGCTCAGAGGACCAACCTGTGCTGGATCCTAACGAGAACATCTCCTGGGCACCCTCACGGTAATTATTATATAAGAAATAATTTCATATGAGATTAAGTTCCTGCACCCTTTGTACTCCACAGACAAAGCACGTGGCAGGCAAGAAAACCGAGGAGCTTCAGAATTGTCTCGTGTTCACACACATGCCTGCTACTCCTGCTCAGCTCTTCACTTGCTCGACACCAACCTGAAGTCAGAATCCCCTGCACGCCCAATCCTTCCACGAACTTCTCAAGGCAAGGAATGCAGGATTGGGCACTGTGACTCAGGGCCAGTGTCCTTCCCCTGCTCTCTGCTTGCTGGGGACCCCTGGAAAGGCTCAGACTGAAACCTGGTGCTGCACTGAAGCAGATCCTGTTGCTCAAGAAAACAGGCTGCACACACTGCTTTGTTTTTGTAGGGTTGCTAGGGAGCACTGTTACTATTATTGATTTTTGTAAGGCCTCTGAACCACTTATCAAAACAAGTTATTCCACACGCACCACAAGGAATGAAGCCTGGTTCCCTACAGCTCTGTGCCCTCCAGCCCTGAACTTTAATTCCCAGTGCAATGGCCTCTCCCTCTCCCAAAAGCCAGGATCTCCCTCCCACATCTCTCTTGTGCTTGGCAGAGCAAGAGGGAGCAGAAGCAAGAGCTGGGTCACCACTCTGAACTTGTTTATTGGCTGGCTGGGAGCTACAAACAGTGGCTGATTTCTAAATTTGGCCTATTTCACTCTCACTGGGGGATTAATGTTGGACTTGCTCTGCTATCCAGGCATCAGTTTGCATAAGATTTGTAGGAACTCGTTCTCTCTGCGATTTGATGAATTTAGCTGAAAATTGGCCAAAAGCTTTTTCTGGGAGGAAAAGGGGGCAGTGGATGGGCAGGAGGTCAAGCTGCACAGTGTGGAAATCAGGCTGGAAGCACAGGCAGTAAGGAACTACCTCAACATTGCAACCAAACACACAGGGAAAAGCCCAGAACACCTCATTAAGTCCCAGACACTCAGTATCACACTTGTAGCTGCCTCTGATAATGGCTCTTCTGACACAGACCATTTACTGAACACACCTTGGATCTGGCAAGAGCAGCTGTCAGAACACTGATGTGATGAATATTCACACATCCGGATGTTGCAATTTTAATGACGTAGATACCATTGAAATACCAGGGTCCAGAGTGCAAAAGCAAATGGAAAAGGCCCAAGAAACCCAAGCCTTAGGGCTGGCCATTTGTTAATGGCAGCTTTGCACCTTTTCTACCAGACAGTGGAGTGAAGTAGCCTTCACTTTCTCGAGGTCTTCTATTAAAGGACCTTTTGGGGGAAAATTTCTCGTGGTTGCTAACAAACATTGAGCTGCACCAGCCTTAACAACACAGGGAGAGCGTAGGTGTGGGCACCTGTGAACACACAGCAACTGTGTCCTGGTGTGTGTGTTTGTGTGTGTGTTTGTGTGTGTGTGTCTGTGTGTGTCTGTGTGTTTGTGTCTGTGTGTCTGTGTGTTTGTGTGTGTGCGTTTGTGTGTTTGTGTGTGTTTGTGTGTGTGTTTGTGTGTTTGTGTGTGTTTGTGTGTGTTTGTGTGTGTGTTTGTGTGTGTTTGTGTGTGTTTGTGTGTGTTTGTGTGTGTTTCTGTGTGTTTGTGTGTGTTTGTGTGTGTGTTTCTGTGTGTTTCTGTGTGTTCTGACAAGGAGTTCTGCACAGGGATGGTGCATGGGGCTGCACAGGATCTGCTCCTTTGCTCCCCTTTGCAACACAAGGTGTGAGTAAATGTGGGAGGCAGCGCTCCCAGGAGGAAGCAGGGGTGTGTAAAAACACATCAATCACCTCTTCACACGCTGCAGAGGCGGGCAGGGACCTCTGGACATCATTTGTTCAGGCAAGGCCACCCAGAGCCAGGTGTCCAAGACCATGTCCAGGCAGCTGTTCAGTGTCTCCAAGGATGCAGAGTCTTCAAACTCTTTGGGAACTTGTTCCTGCGCTTTGCAATGTTCAGACAGACCCTTTTGTGGTTTATTGGGAGTCCATTCCCTCTTTTCTTGCCACTGGGCACCACAGCAAAGAGCCTGGCTTTGTCTTCTGCACAGCCTCCCTTCAGTTATTGGCACAAAGTAGAATGGACTAGAATCATCTTGGTTGGAAAAGCCCTCCCAGCCCATGGAGTCCCAGCTGTGCCCATCCCCACCTTGTCCCCAGCCCAGAGCACTGAGTGCCACCTCCAGCCCTTCCTGGGACACTCCAGGGATGGGGATCCAAACCTCCCTGGGCACTTCCAAGGCCTGAGCACCCTTTCCATGGGGAAATTCCTGCTGATGGCCAAGCTGAGCCTGCCCTGGCCCAGCCTGAGGCCGTTCCCTCTGCTCCTGTCCCTGTTCCCTGGGAGCAGAGCCCGACCCCCCTGGCTGTCCCCTCCTGTCAGGGAGTTGTGCAGAGCCACAAGGTCCCCCCTGAGCCTCCTCTTCTCCAGGCTGAGCCCCTTTCCAGCTCCCTCAGCCTCTCCTGGGCCTCCAGCCCCTTTCCCAGCTCCCTCAATGATGAGATCCCCTCCGAGCCTCCTTTTTCCACACAGAACAATCCGAGCTCTCAGCTTCTCCTCACAGGAGAGATGCTCCAGTCCTTTAATCATCTTTGTGACCCCTCACTGCACTCCCTCCAGTGGCTTCACATCTCCCGGGTCCTGGGGAGCCCAGGACTGAACACAATACTCCAGACTTGCTTAGGAGCACAATCCAGAGTTCCTAAGAACTGTCCAGAGGGACAGCACCACCAGCACAGTGACAGGAGTTGGGTTTTGAGAATACATTTTTCCTAAATCTGGAGACTCCCTTCTCCTTGCCTTCCTGCTCTGACGTGACTTTGGGATGAACAGCCTCAGGTGAGCAGGAAATTGGTGACAAGGAAAAGGAACCAGGACCTGGAAATGCCCTGACCCTACAGAGCAGGGCTGTGCACCATTCCCAGGCTCTCCAGGCAGGACTGAGGGGAACAAGGACAAAGCAACAGCTCCTACATCAGTATCTCAAAGAGGTCTTCAAACATTACTGCTCATCAACAACGAGAAGAGTTTCATCTCGTGTGAACAGCTGGCTCCCCAGAGTCCCACCACGTTCAGCAGGATTCTGTTTATACTGAAGAAGGCTTTTTATTGACTCTTTTCTCTCAAATAATTGATAAGCTCTCCCTGCCTGCCCCACTTTGATCAGCCTCTACCCCAGTTGTGCCCAAGGTCTGGTCTAGTTCCAGCCCATCTCATTATCTCGAGCACCAGGAGCAGGTGGTGTTTACAGGGCTTGGATTTCTGCACAAAGAACACAAATCTGGAGGCCACACTGGGAAACAAAACTCATTCAGGAGAAACACAGCTGAATTTCATTATACATCCCTTTGCTCTATTCCTATCCCATTTCCTTCTGCCTTCCCTTTCTTTCTCTCCTTTCTTCTATTCCCCTCTGAAGGATGGAGTCAGCATCCTTTGAAATCAGGGAGGAAACTTCCACAGCCTTCAGGCCTTTAGAACCTTTCAAGCCTTCTGCTCTCTTCTCCCTGGACAGAAAAATCACCTCAGTGAGTGTCCAACTGTGGGGAGATCATTCAACCAGAGGACGAAATAAAGGCCGTGAGAGATTCCAGGCCCATCTCCCCGATCAAGTTCAGACATTTTTCCCTAGGCTAAAAAAGTAGGGATTGTGTTATGCCAGGATGGATTCAGGGAATTGTGGAGAGTGAGAAGATCCCCCCTGAGCCCCCTTTTCTCCAGGCTGAGCCCCCTCAGCTGCTCCTCATAGCCCTGACTCCTAATTCAGAGTTCATTCCTAATTTCAGTGTTTGAAGCTCCCCCTTTCACAGACGCTCGTGGTTTGTGTCCCAGCACACCCCATCCAGACCCAAACCCCGAACTTCACCCAGTTCTGCTTCCCAGGATCTGCCAAGCTTTCCATTCAGCCATGCCCAGCTTGAAACTGGGCTCTGTGCTGAGCACTGTGGGAAGCTGCAATGGAACAAAATGGACTACAAGGTTGTCGGACTTATTTTTCACCCCTTACATTAACTAATTAGCTTTCTTCCTCATTAAAGTCCCTTCAAGCATATCAATTACCCAGCTCTGATGGCAAGGACGCTACAATAGCCCTCAGTGCAATCAGATGAGTTGGAATTCAGCAGAGCAGACCAACAGGGTGGAGGGTTGGGTTACCCGTGTGTCAGAAAAAGGACATTATTCTCCTGACCTCCCTCCTGCAACAGGAGCTGAATGGTGGCCGGGAGAGGGCAGAGGAAATGCCAGCAAAACAGCACAATAAGCATCTCCCAAGGAGCTGCAAGGGGAAACCAGGGCTGTGACAAAAGGCCAGAGAAATCTCCAAGTGTTGGTCTAAAATTAGGACAGCCTAAACCTCGGCCTCGCTCTTCTTTTGTTTCTATCTGATGGGAGCGGCTTTGCGATCCGTGTCTTGGTCAGAACAATCCCACCTCTCCCCTCTAGGAAAATGGGGAAGAAAAGGGATCTGCCTGGGCTGTGCCCTGCTCTCAGCACCTCGTGGCCCAGCACTCACCCACACCACACGTGTTTATCCCAGCAGCTCAGCACAGCAGGTTTCCCCAGGAAAATTTCGGATGGCTTTGTTCTTCCGAGCCAGTTTGCCACAGCCACATCTCATTTTTGCCCTGCTGCTTTCCCTGGCCTTTGGCATTGTCCTGCACCTGAGCTGGCCTGGCCCCATCTGCCAGAGGCTGTCACAGCCCTCCAATGCAAACCATTCCGTGGGCACCAACCAAAGGCAGGCAGCAGCACTGACACGGAATCTGCTCATCCCAAAAACCCACGTTCAGCTGGGGACGGGCACCAGCCTGCGCTGCTCGGGTGCAGCTGAATACTTAAAAGCACCCAGACAATAAGAATGCATTAAACTTTTATCTCCAGTGCTCCAGCTACAATAAGCAATCAAAGAAATTGCCACTCTCCCAGGGCTCCCGATTGCCTAAAGGAAAGCAACTTTTGTCTGGGCGTGGGGATGTGTGTGTGTGTGTGAGGAAAGATGGATAAAAGGATCTCAAATACCAGCTGCAGTGTTTGGCTACTTTGCATTAGGCAAATGATGAGCACTGAGCACAGCACAAAGCTCGGGCAAAGGCAGTTCTGTGCACTCACACACAGGGAAGAAGAAATAAGACATTTTTCACTCCAAAGATTTCATGATCAAGCCCGGTTTTGGAGCTGTTTTGGGTGGCTTTTTCCCCCTCAAATGTGAGCTTTATAGGAGACAATTACCAGCCTAAAATTCCTTTCAGAGCCACAGTGTGGAAAAAAAAAACCACCTTTGCATAAGGCTGTTTTTCCCATTATTCACATTTTGGAAGCCTGGATGTCACTACAGGCAGGTGCAGCTCACCTTTCCGTGAGTGGAAGCAACAGCAGGATTATCAAATCACGTTATGGTTTCCAAAACTACAACAAAGTGATTAAAAGCTCTCATAAGAATTACACATGTTCCTTTTCACTTTACTCTCTGGCCATTTAATGATGTGGAAATCTTATTTCTCATGAAATATCCACAAACTGGCCACTTTCCTCATGAAATATGCATGACTTATAGAATTCCTGATGCTCCTGAGAAAATAAACCACTTTAATCTGAGAAAATTCTCCATTTTATAATGTCAGAATGCTTTCTTTCCCTTTTTGACTCAGAACCAGGATGGTTTCAGAAAAGCTGGTGCTTGGCATGAACCAGTCTCTCCCAGTGAAGGGAAAGGGCATATGTTTTATTAAAAAATAAAAAATTGATTAAAAAAATAAACCAACACACACAAAACCCACCCAAGAGCTGATATAGATAATTTCAAAACAAATCTTTGCTTTTCAAACATTGTCTTCTTGTTTATTTTCCCACAATCCTTTAATGGGCAAAATGCCCTGGTAAGAAATCATAGTATTGAAATAACTTTGTTTTCAACCCACTTTGTTTCTTGCTTTCCCATTTCTCTGGGGATGTTTTCCCTGTCCTGCAGATAAAACCGTGTGCGTAGGAACGAGGTATTTGCTCCAGGAACCATAACACCAATTTTCTCCATTTGATTTTAATACAGCTCTAGGAAAAAACTAAAATTCCCCCATGTGCACGACTGTCTCACTTACAATAGCACCTCTCAGCAAAGGATCTGCATGAGCTTTACCAAGGAGAAGTGTTATGATTTACAGTCTGTTAAAAATGTACTTTACAGCATATTAAAAATAACCTTTTTGAGATGCCCTTGATGTTCCAAGCATGGCTGGATGGAGCTCTGAGCACCCTGGGGTAGTGGAAGGTGTTCCTGCCATGGCATGGGGTGGGACTGGATGATCTTTAAGGTCCCTTCCAACCCAAACCATTGCATGTGAAATAACTTTTATGCCTTTAGAGCCTTAAACATTTCCAGCTCTGCCGATATCTCCCCCAGTTTGGGATTTCTGCAGCAGCTGGGGCTTCACACACCTTTCCTTCACATTCTTTCCTGGTTTTTCTCTTCCAGAAAGACATCAAACTAACGTCCTCTCACCCCATCCCCAAAATATCAAGGGGATATTTGAAAATCAGCGGCAGAGAAACATTTCCCCATGCAAACGGAGCAGCCATGTGAAAAAGGAGAGTGTCTCCTTCTCAGGGTGGGAAGGGATGAGGAGGGAAGGACAAACAAGCCTCAGGAAGGAGATTTCAGGAAGAAATGTGCTTTTTTTTCCCTGAGAATAAGCAGCATCTTCCTGAGAGCCATCATTTTGATTCACTGTTTCACGTGTAAATAATTTACCAGGCTAAAAGGTCGAGAGCTGCAGGCCCTTAGAGGAGGGGAGGAAAGTGCAAGCTGTAAATAAAGGACGAGTAACTCATGTACAGCATAAAACACGTTACGGGCAACACGTAGATCCCCAAATGCACAACCAGGGAAATCCCAGCTCCACAGCCACCACACAGAGGCAGAAATAACCTCTCCCCCACGCTGCATCCCCTTGAACTTGACCTGAGAGCAGGAAGCACACCGAATAGGATCTTTTGGGATAGAAATGACACTTTTAAATTAGCTCCACGACGCCCAGATGCGCTGCTGATGGATGCATGAAACAGAGGGGCGAAAAATTAATTTCCAGCCTCCTTGTTTTGTCATCTTTTCATCCTCTGATGTCAGGGTGACTGCTGCTCTGCTCCTGGATGTGACAGCACAGTCCTTGCCTCTCTGCAGAAGGTGAGGGAACAGCTGCTTTCCTTTCTGACACCAGTGGATTTCCAATCAGCTGTCAGGCAGCATTAGATCCCTGAATGCTTCCAGCGTGTCACGCCTCCCTCAGGCTCAGAAACTCCAAAGGTGGGGCTGCACTCCCCAGTTTGAGGCAGAAAAGACCTAATCTGCACGGATTCAAAACTACATCAAATGCCAGGGAAGAAATGCTGGAAAGACAAGCAGGACAAACAAGGAAAGGACCACCAAGGACCACCAAGGGGCGTTATCCTGACACAGATACCCAGGTGGAAAGATCAGGAATAAGCAGCACTTTGTCCCCCACACATTGCTCCTCACAGTGGTTTTTACAGCAGTGCTGCCCTCAATAGTGAAATCTGTGCTATGGAAAATTTCTCAGGCTCAGGCAAGAAAAGTAAATAGTGGGCTTGGAGAAATGGGATTTCATCCAGCAGTGTGCACAGATAGCCCAGGTTTTTGGGTTTACTCCCATGTCTGACACTGCATTCCAGAGCAATCACAAGCTATTCATTTCCCCAGCAAAAAGCCTGTATTTCCCTGCCTGGAGGGGCAGTTATTGACTTCATCAGCTCAGCTGGCATTTTTCATAAACATTTATAAAACATGTGAAAACTGCAAATGCAAGGCAACTCTTCCAAGGGATTATATTACACAGATACACTCCAAGGCTTCATTTGATGATCTAGGTTGGAAAATTACCCCTTCTGCATATATGGCAATAATGTTTATGTTATTTTTGCCACATGCTTTCAGCCTTTCATAATAATGGAAACAATGATATAAGAATGAACAACTGACATTTCTGTTTGAGGACACAGCATGCATCTCCTCTGAAAGGCTCTGCAGCAGCTTTACAAACACATTTTCCTTTGGTATTTGCAGATACTTGGAGCTCCAAATTGTTTCAGTTACAAAACAAAACTCACCAAAAAAAAAAAAACAACAGAGAATAAAACACCATCCTGTGGAGGTGGGCATGTTGAACACAAACTCTGTTTACTTACATCTCTGTTATAACACCAGCCACTTCTATATAATGCATATGCATGCACACACTCACACACATATATATTTACATATAAAATAAACCAATGTATAAATTCCAATGCAGTGTTTCAGAAATAGAGTGATTCAGAGCTCGTGTGGTGTATACAGCATATGCTCCATGGATAACATGTTGCCCAGCACAAATGGCAAACATGCAGGGAAGAGACATTTTCTTCCAGGGCTCTGGAGCCTCCGAAAGGTTGGCAGGCTGGGTGCATGGTGCACATTCTTTGGGAGAGAATTATGGGCTGGGGAACATTCCTGCAGCTTCCCAACTCTTTCAATAATTTGCCACCTGCACAGCCAAGCTGTTCGTTCTGTAAATCTCCAGGATCTCAAAATTCTGGCACTTTCCAGCAGTGCTGACCCCGATCCACGCCCCAGGGAACATGGCTTTAACTCCTTCAGAGGCTGGGGCAAAGATTAAACACGACTTTGGGGCTGCTGACACAAAAAGGACCAAAGCCAAGTACACATTTCCTCTGCTTCAGCAGTCCCTGCTCTCTCCTCACCAGCACAGCGCACAGGACCAGGGTTGTGGTCCTGACCTCAGCTCCAAACAGGCTCCCCAGGGAATGGGCACAGCCCCAAGGTTGCCAGAGCTCCAGGAGGGTTTGGAAAACGTTCTCAGGGTGGGATTGTTGGGGTGTATGTGCAGGGCCAGGAGTTTCACTGGCTGATCCCTATGGGTCCCTTCCAACTCAGAATATTCTGTGTGAATATTCCACCTGAGCTTCTGCAGAACAATACAACCCTACAAAAAGCAGGCAAACGTGGCCCAAAGCCAGCAGGCACAGCTGGAATGCTGCTAAAGGACAAGAGCAAATTTAGCTGCATTGCCACCCTGCTGGATTCACCTTGGTTTGGATCAGCTCCTTCCAAACCTCACATTTTTACAGCTCCCATGCACAGAGGCAGCAGGGCAGGATCTGGGCTGCAAATACAGCAGGGAAAAAGCTCCCCTGCCAAGGACAGCAAAGCAGATTTGGGTCTGTGCTGCTGGAGGTGCCAGCACAGGGAGGAAGGGCAGCAGCTTCCACAGCTCCTGCCTGGGAGCAGCTGAGTTTTGCCTCTGCAAGGGTACCCATGGTAATTCCATCTGCATTCCAGCACTGGCAGCGCCTGGCCACAGCCACCAGTCCCAGGTTTACAATCTTAATCAATGGCAGGCCCAAAGCTTTCATTTCACCCCTGAAAACAGATTTCATTCACACCACTTTTTGGGAACAACTTGGTTTTGTCAGCCAACTGCAACAACCATGAACTCTTTGCAGGCAGCTGTAGCAGAGATGGCTTTTTCCCTGTGATATCAGAATTTCCATGGAAAGAGGTGCTGGTTTACAGCTCTTGTGATGGTGGTGACAGGAGGGGGGTGAAGAAGCAGGGCTGAGAATGGAGGAAATGTGCAAGGCGGTGGTGACGAACGCTGACAAAGAAAGGACTGACCTCTGCCTCTGATCATCTGTGACAGCAAGTGTGACTGGAATTCAGGTTTTTGACAAGTTGAAATTACAATTAAATACCCACATCTCCCCGGTCAGCCAAAGGAATGGGGTTCAGGGGGACTGTAACCCAGGAAAATAAGATTAAAAATATTGATTGCCATCTTGATCCAAGTAACTTTCTACACCTTTTTTTTTTCTATTTATTTCACCTGAAATAATCTTTCTCCCCAAGCTTTACAAGTTTGCTTCCCCTCAGCTTAAGCCTTTATCCTACCATGAGAACTGCATCTCCAACACAACAGCAAACAGGTAAAAATCCTCCCGTCCTGAGTCTTCTACTGACCTGAACTGTGGAAACTGCCTGAAGCTTTCCTCGAGGCCATGGATATAGGGAGAGTTCACAGATCTCATAAATTTTGTACTTGAGACATGATTCAAGGAGAGGTTCACAGTTCTCCTCCCTGGGGGCCAGGCTGCTTTATCTAAGACACCACAGCTAAATGCTCTCGCTGTGTGCTGTGATGTCAGGCAAAAACACACAGATAAAACAGATTAAACGCTCTGTTTTTCTCTTCCCTCCCTCCTACAGATCTCAAAACTATTAAACACTGCTTGACCTCGACCCCAGAGCTTGTAAGAGAACCCGTGACCCCTCATTATCTCATAGCTACCTGCTTTGCCCCCTCCGTTCTGCCTTGAAACATCAATTGTGCCACCGTGAGAAAAAGGTCACTGCGTCCACCCACAGGAAAAGCAGAGACCTCACACAGGGGCTTGGAGCAGCGCTCTGCTCCTGCAGCAGGATCAGCACCCGTGACAAGGCAGTTCCAGAGCAGCTGGGAGCATCCCGGGCACAGGAGGTTGCACTGAGGATTTTCCTCTCCTGCATCACGGATGCTCACAGTCTCATCCAGTAATTTGTTAATTGGGAGGGATTTTTACTCGGGGCAGTCGCCAGTAAACCCTGGGCTGGATTCTGTGCTGCTGGAGGGTTGCCTTTGAGGTCGCTGCCTCTCAGCCCTTCCGCGGGAAGGAGCCATCCCAGGACAGCAGGAAAATCTCCCCCGCCCCCCAAAATAAATAAAAATAAAAACATCCGCCTCCTCCGTCGGTCCCTAGCTGCTGCGAGGGTCCCAAGAGAGGGATCACCCTTCTGCCTTCGCTGCTGGTTCCACAGTGAGGCTAAAACCCACTAACTGCGTCCCTGCCAGGGCTGACAGCGGAGAAGCGATCGGGAGGCACCGGGATGGGGATCGGGATGGGGACCAGGATGGGGACCGGCTGCCACCTGCCGGGATCGCCGCGCTGCTTCCTCCGCTCCCGAACCGGCAACGCGGCCGCGGCTGCCGGGCCCTGCTCCTGTCCCTGTCCCCCAGCAGCAGCAACCGCCCGCTGCGACAGGTGCCAGCTCCCAGGGAAGGGCTGGAGCTGTGCCAGGGCGGATGAGGTTGGATATCAGGAAAGGTTCTTCCCCCAGAGGCTGCTGGCACTGCCCGGGCTCCCCGGGGAATGGGCACGGCCCCAGAGCTCCCGGAGATTTGTTTGGACAGCGCTCCAGGGATGCCCAGGGTGGGGTTGTTGGGGGGTCTGTGCAGGGCCAGGGGCTGGACTGGATGATGCTGTGGGCCCCTTCCAACTCGGGATATTCTGTGATTCCCCTGCCCACGGGAGAAAACAAGGCCATGTGCCCTAAAAACCACCCAGAGAGGAGGTGCAGGGTCCTGACAGATCTGTTTTATGAAACACGTTCCTATTCCGGCTCTAACCAGCCTCTGGAGTATCCTGTCGCTGCTGTCACACGTGTGACAATCAGCACGAGGGTCAAAGAGCCATGGAGTAACACCCCACATCCCTGTGGGTCCCAGCAAGGCAGGGCATTTCCACAATCCCCTCAGTGCCTTCCTGCCCCGGGTTATCCCCGGTGCCATGGCAGCGCTGCCCCGGCGCGATGCCGGGTGAGTGTCACCGGGGGTGGGGACAAAGGGCTGCCCGCAGCTGTCAGACGGGAATGCGATTCCAGGGACACTTCTGAGCGCCGGGATGAGCCGTGCGGGTTTCGTACCCGGTCCCGAGAGAGCCAGCATTGAGCAGTGACAGCGACCAGGCAGAGGGACGGATTCTGCTGCAGCAGGAGCTCGTGTGTGTCCCCAAACCATGAGTGTCACAGGAGGTGTCAGGGTCTGTACACGCTGCCATTTGTCCCTCTTCTCGCCTCAAAGCTTCCCAGTGAGGGTGGGCAGGCCCAGGCACAGGGGGCCCAGAGAAGCTGTGGCTGCCCCTGGATCCCTGGAAGTGTCCAGGACCAGGTGGGACAGGGCTGGGAGCAGCCTGGGACAGTGGAAGGTGACTCTGCCCATGGCAGGGGGTAGCACTGAATGATCTCCAGAGGTCTCTCAACTATTCTGGGATTCTGTGATTACACTCCTGCACTGCTTGTCCTCCTGAATAAGGATGGGAATATCCTAATGAGCTAATTATTGCGCACATCACTGGGAAGGAAACAAACCCAACGTGCAGGATTCGTGCCCTGCAGCTCCCAGGTGCAGTCGGTGTCAGCGACGGTCTCAGCACACACAGCCCTTGCTGGGGGCAGCCAGATCTCAGGATCCCCATAGAAATACAGCACGATCCCACATAAATTGGTATTTTTTCCGCAATTTACATTATCTCTGCGCTCGGCACAGGAGAACACACTCAAGTCACCTCGCTGTTATCATGGGCGGGGGATCCCTGAGCATCCAACTGCACACCTGGAGCATCCGGGCCATGCTGAGGAACCCCCGGGCCCTCTGCCCGGCTGATCCCGTTCCGGGGGACACGGGGAGCCCTGTGACCTCCCCGGCCGGGTGATCCCAGCACCGCCATCCCCGCACAGCCGCCGGTGGATGCAGGGAGGACCCTCACCGTTCCGCGAACTACAACTCCCAAGACGCATCGCGACAGCAACGCGCCCGCCTTTCCGCTGCCTTGCGGGGCCGCGCCGCGGTGCACGCTGGTATTTGTAGTTCTCAGGAGCCGTTCAGCATACAGTGTGTCCCTTGAGAAGAACTCGCCTCCCCGTGATGCAGCGTGACGCGGTGACACCATCGGCGCGCGCCGGCGCGGAGGCCGCGGGCGATGTCGGAGAGCGGCGGCGGCGGCGGGGCCGCGGCGGGCGGGNCCCACCGACCCCGCCTCGCTGCCGCCCGGGGACCCGCAGCTCATCGCCATCATCGTGGAGCAGCTCAAGAGCCGCGGCCTCTTCGACGGCTTCCGCCGCGACTGCCTGGCCGACGTGGACACCAAGGTACCGGGGCCGGGCAGCGAGCCCAGGCCCTCCCCGCTCCCGCCGGTCCGCAGCGGTGCGGCTGCTCCCGGGGCATCCTTGGAGCCGCATCCACACACCGGGCACGAACGGGCAGAGAACAGGCTCAGCCTTTCATTTCTCAGCCCAGGCTTTCCTGGGAAAACACCTTCCCATAAGAACAGTGATGCTCCCAAGCTTTAGTTCAAAAATTCCCGTATTCTCAAGCATCCTTATATCCTCAAACCAAACCTTTAACCTTTGTTTCTTCAGTAGATGTTCTCAGACTATTGTTAGACATTTTTTTTCTCAGGCACAACGAACTCCTCATCATTTGTTGCCAGTATAAGTTGAGCTGTCAGTGTCAAGTTGGATTGCTCACAGTCACTCTGTCAAAATTCAATACTTTTGTTGAATTTTACTTTCCCAAAGTTTTATGCTTCCAGCAAGAGCCCTGTCCTGGGATCTGCCATCCTCGTCCACTGCCAGCACCCAGGACACACACATCAAACTCTTACATATCCCTGTTTGGCTCTCGTCCTCCCGTTGCATCCAGGATGTGGATGGTCCTGAGTATTTATATGGATTTGTTAGTTAAGTTCCTGTTCAATGGAATTACATTTCCTCTGATAAAACTCAAATAATGATCTTTAAAATTACAATTTTATATATCTTTTTTTTCTTCTCTGCTAGTGCCACAGAAACAAATAATTCAAGTTCTTGTTTAGTGACGGTGTTGCTCAGGTAGTTTCCTAGGAATTCTGGAGTGGAGGGTTTCCAGACATCAAGAACTCTGCTTAAACAACCTCTGTCTGCACAGCTTGCATTTCAGTACAATTTCAGTCCCAATCTATCCAGCTGTTTGAATTATTACAACACTGAGTGTTCTGTGCAATTTCCAGTTGTGTTCTCAGGAAAAACAGGATTATCTTTGTCCAGAGAGTGAAAGGAGGGAAACACAGACAGCAGAGCAGTCTGTGTGTGACAATAGCTGCACTGTGAAGGGCTCTGGCAGGGGGTTGTTTGGAGGTATTTGAGCTGCTGAACTGGATTTATTTTTATTTTTTTTAGCCAGCCTATCAGAACCTGAGGCAGAAAGTTGACAACTTTGTCTCGACCCACCTGGACAAGCAGGAATGGAACCCAGCCATGAACAAGAACCAGTTACGGAATGGGCTGAGGCAGAGTGTGATCCAGTAAGTGAGCAGCAGCCTGCACAATAAATGACATTTGATAAGCCATAAATCACCTAAGGCAAGGGAGAACTGGCTGAATTAAGTTTTTCACACCACTTTCTGTTGTCCTCCCTGAGTTTCCTCATGAGAGTGAGTGCAGTCTGAACTCTCCCTAAAATGCACATTATTGCTCTGCCTGAAATGAGTGGTTTTGAGTGGTGAAATATTTATATTTGCTGTCCAAATTGGTGCTGCAAAAACAGTGCCTGCTGTACTGAGCTGGATGACTTTGATCTTAACTTTCAGGAAAGAAAAGAGACTTGAAAGATTCTTTAAAGAAAGAATCCTGAGGGTGCCAAAAGTTTGTGTGTAAACTCCAACCCCTGTCAGCAGCAATCTCTGCACCAGCCTGAGCTCCTGCAGCACGGGACAGTTCCTGTCCAGCTGTTTCAGACACTGCACTGGGACCACCAGGATGAGCAGAGGGATGGAGCAGCTCTGCTGGGAGGAAAGGCTGGGAGAGCTGGGATTGTTCACCTGGAGAGGAGGAGCTTTGGGTGACCTCAGTATGGTCTTACAGGGCCTGAAGGAGCCAACAAGATGGAGAGAGACAATTTACAAGGGCGTGGAGGGACAGAGCAGGGGGGAATGGCTTCAACTGAGAGAGCAGGGTTAGATGGGATATTAGGAAGAAATTCTTCCCTGTGAGGGTGGGCAGGCCGTGGCACAGGGTGCCCAGAGCAGCTGTGGCTGCCCCTGGATCCCTGGCAGTGCCCAAGGCCAGGCTGGAGAGGGTCTGGAGCAGCCTGGGATAGTGGAAGGTGTCCCTGCCCATGGCAGGGGTAGGACAGGATGATCTTTAAGGTCCCTTCCATCAAACCATTCTGTGACTCTGACAGTTTATGCTGCTTCCCAGAGCTGCTGAGTTTTGATCAGGGAGAGGAGGATGAGGTATTGCACACAAAATGTTGTGGTGTAAAGAACAGCCCCAGTCATGGGGAGTTTGAAGAATCCCTGTCACTCCTGGAGAGGCAGGGCTGAGCCCTGGGGTTGTCCAGGTGTGTGTCCTGCCCACCCAGGCTGCTGTTACCTGGAGGTGGCACGAGGTGCCCTGTCTCTGCATCCTTCACAGCCTCTTTATCCTGTGGCTCCTTCTCCCAGTGCCATGAACATCTCCATTTCCTGTCCCTGCTGCCTTGCAGACATGACTTAACCCTCCCAGACAGCCTGTGCCCCACAATCCAGGAGCCTGACACAGCCCCTGAAGTCACTTCAGTTCCTGCTGCTCAGTGCAGAACCTCTGCTGTGTGCTCACTGCCTCGTTTTTATAATTCATACCCATCTGTCTAGACTGTTGCAAGGAGCAAGTGACAGTCCTGTTCTTAGGGGGCAGGGCTCTTCTCCCTCCACTCAGCCAAAGAAAAGCCTGTGCTCTCACCTGCCCTCCTGCTCAGAATAGCTTATTTCTCTTCTTGTGCCAAAATGTGTTTGTTTGCTTTCATGTTGACCTGGTTTCCACAGGAGCCCTATTAAAAGTGGCTCTTGGCCAAGGTGTCATTTAAGTACCTGGGAGACCAGATGTGAGCTGTTAATTCTGTAGGGAGCAGGGAGAGAAATAGGTGAGTGAAACAAGTCCCTGTTAAGGCTCTCCTGAGTAGGCTGCAGTTCTCACCATGTTAATGCTAATTGCAGTTGACAGGAGGGCTCTGGAGAGTTTCTGGAGGAGATTGGGGAGAAGTTTTTCAGAGGAGCTGAATGACTTCTTTGTCTTTGTTCAAGGTCAGGAATGCTGGAAGCTGGAGTGGACAGAATTATTTCTCAGGTGGTGGATCCAAAACTAAACCACATCTTCAGGCCTCAGATAGAGAGGGCGATTCATGAATTTTTGGCTGCACAAAAGAAAGAGGAAAATGTGCCAGCTCCTCCTCCAGAGCCTGAGAATAAGGACCCTCCTGCTCCATCTCAGGATGCCTCCTAAAGGTCTGGTATCTCTGCACTTACTGCTGACGCTCCTTGTGCCTCATCTCTGTATTTGTGGAGTGCAGGATAGAGGAGGGCTTGGCAGAGGGGACACTTTGATCAGCAGCCTGTTGTCATTGTCACACAGCCCTCTGCCACTCCAGTGGCTGCTAAAAATAACTGGGACTAAGACATAGGGGTGATGTAAATCAGCTATCAAGGAACACTGTGCACTCTGCCAGAGCTGGGTTTGGATCAGCCCAAAAGGCCTTTTATTCCAGTAAAGCTTATCCAAAAAAATAAAAAGCATATCCAGCAGCATTAACGTGGAAGTGCCTGGATTGCCTTCAGAACTGTATCAAATAGATTAAAAGTATTTATCATTTACTGAAACACAGATGGGAATAGAGTGGTGACAAGTTATTGTGGCTTAGCATTGAAAGTTTTGGGTATCTCTGCTTCAGAGCAAACACTGGAGCATTGAATTGTCACTGACCAAAATAGTCCTGCTGGACTAAGGGCAACATCTCTGGGAGTGAATAACTGCTCACTCAAAAACCTGGTTTAAACAGAGCAACCTGAATCCTCCAACTGCCAGGACTGAGGGTGCCTTTGTGGCAAACAAGTTCATTCTGGCTTTTGTGATTAAAATAACTCCAGGGGCCTCAGGGGGCTGTAACTGCTCCTCTGTCTGAGCACAAGATGTGCCCATCTTTGCTGAGGTTGCAAAGGTTGATTTGGATATTGAGGAACCACTGCCTTCCTGGGAAATTCCAATCTGCAGCTTACTGAAGGACTTAAAACTGTGCTGCATGAAAGGAAGTTAATTGTCAGTTGTTCCATCTGCCAGGGCTTTCTGATAGCAGAAATGCTCCATATAATCTACAGCTGATTTATTTAGAAGGAATAAGAACCTACAGTGGCTGTTCTAATGCTTGGAATTATCTGAGCAACCAGCATGGGGGTTTAGCTTAATAGGAGAAGTTTAAGTGGCTGTAGTATCATCCTGAGTTATTTACTTGTGACTTGCAGCTTTAATGCCTTGAATTTTTGCATTTGTCTGGTTCAAGTAGTTGAAAAGTCCATTATAACCCACAGCAAAGTGCAGTTGTTAATATATCCTAATCTATCCCAATGCACTGACTTGTGAAGGTGCTTTTACATCCTCTAAAATCTCTTTTCTTTTTTTTTCCTTGCAGGGAGATCCTGCTGCTGAACAGCTGCAGTTGCAACACGCCCTGTTAGAATGGCAATGGATTCCTTGTTCCCTTTGGTGCAGCATTGCTGCCTGCCAAAGATGATTAACCTTTATTAGGCCTGTGGGAAATAGGCTCTGAAATGGGGAAATTCAGGTGCACCTGGAGTTCTGCCTGTGGAGGGACAGCCCAAGCGTGGAGAGATTTTTGCTGTGAACTGCAGCATGTATTCATTAGTCATGCCTCTGGGCAAGGGGGTGGGAAGGAAAACAGGGAGTTGTCTGCTGTCTGGAGGGAGTGGGGAAGTGGGTTGAGGTGCTACAAGGAGCACAAAGGAAGGAAGGAGGGTTTGGGGTGGGGTATTTTTTGGAGACCAAGTAGAGCTGTCAGATTTCCTTTGCTAGAAGCCAGAGGGGAAGCCTCTGCTGGGTTACAGGGAGCAGCAGGTGCCAGGTCAGGTGGAGCTCACTGCACTGCCTGCTTAGGGAAAGGCATTTCCTGCTCAGAGCTGGAGCTAAGCTGCAGGGTCCATTATCCAGATAAATTCTGTTGAACACAGGAACACGTTTACAGTTGGCTATGCCTATAGCTGATGTCACTCCTATTTCCCAGGGAGCTCTGGGGAGCAAAGGGCACACCAGAGTAGGGGATCAGGTGGAAATTTGTCTTTTTCTGCTTGGAAGGCTTTTCTTTCTCAGGTGCCTGGTGGAAACTGTCCCATGCTTTCAGCTTGAATGCATGCAGTGTCCTCTGGATGACAGTCAAATGGAGAATGTGATAACCTGTTCTGCCAGCAAATGTCCACACCTTTTTGCAATAAAACACCTCAAAAAGCATCTCTGAGGCTTGGCTTCTTCAGCATTTTTTTTCTTAAGGAGGAACTATTTAAAGAAATGCAGGAGTCCTGGTGGCTGGAACCCTAAGGAAGGTGTGACCTTACACATTTTATGGGTTAATCCAGATTTAACAACCTGGGGTTGTTTCTTACCATGAAATAACATGGGTTTAGTATCCTTTCCACACAAGATGTCTCAAAAAATGTAAAATATTGTGAGGATTGTGTGAGTAAAGGGTTCTCTCCTAGATGTTGGTTTGGAGGTTAAAGACTGCTCCAAGTGTGTAATAAATGTTTTCCCTTAGGGCCTTAAAGGCAGCTCTTGACAGAAAAGAATCTTACCTCCTGGTAGGGTTCTCAATCACTTCTTTGGAACTGAAACACTAATTCAGGGGGAAAAAAATGTTCAAGAGCTTACAAAGAGCAAATGGAAAGGATTCTGACCATGCTTAGGCAAGCTCTGGATGACAATCGGAGTAGTCAGGGAGCAGGGACACCAGCTCAGGGGTTTTTTGTAGCAAGTTGAGCTGGATTTCCCTCCTGCAGTGAGTGAGGAGGGAACCTGAACCTGCATTTCCTACCTGGCAGCTGCTTTAAAAGATGAGTGAAGGAGAATAGACTCAGCCAGGGTAGTTTTTAAAAGGCTTTTCCATTGTTCTCTCTGTGTTAACTGTGAGCTCTGACACTGCTGTGCCTTTGGTGGGTCCCAGCCTGTGCTCAGCTCCAGTGGCTGTGGGAGCCTTCAGATCACAACAGAAGCACCTGAAGGGTTGGGGCAGCCAGTTTGGGATCACAGGCTTTAATGTTGGGGTTCTGAAGTCCTTGCTTTGGATCAGAGCCTTGCAAGGAACCTCTGTCACAATGGGACAGTGACAAAAGCCACCAAGTCCTTACAATGAAGGACTTGTGCAGTGCCCTTTGATTAAATTCTGTCAGTCACACAGGCAGAATCAGAATTCCAGCCTTAAAACCTCAGTGATGAAATTGAAATCTTCACACCAGAACAAAAGAACAGAGCTGTACCCACTGTAGAAGTGAAATTGTCCCTGCAGCAGGGTGTTGGACTAAAGCTGGGGAATGAGTCAGGATTTTCTGTGCTGGGTGTGTTAAACACAACCTGAGGAGTCTGGGGAGGCAGAGAGGTTTAAGACAACAAGGAATTGAGAAGCTCACATTAAACTGAGATGTTTACACAATCATCACTTGCAGCACTGCAGAACTTTCCTTATTTTCCCCTCCCATCAAAGCCTGGCCTGCAGCCATACAACAGTTCTGATCTCTGTTCCTCTGACAGTGTCCCAAATGCTGTCATGTTAGACAAACAACAGCAGAATTCCATTGCCTTTCCCCCATTGTTCCTGAAAAATGTACATCTAATGCATAGCAAACACACAAAGCAATCCATTTTTACAAACACACGTACGTTAGCCCAAGATAAACTTAATTCCAAGTACTGAACAGGAGTTACACGATGGATAATGTGTTTATAACACATTCTTGAAGTAAAACTGATACTTGCTTTAAGTTAATAGGCATTTTCTGATGCCTTTTTTTAACTTCTTATACAAATCTTACACAAAATAAAGGGATGATTCCTGAGGCACTTGCTATGGAACTATTCTGTGATAACTCCAGAGATGCTTTTCAGTGAAACCTGGAGCAGGTTACCCACAGAGCCAGGCAGAAACCACAGCTCCTGATCACCTTATCAAGGTCACAGTTCCACCTGAGTGGATTTTGGATTCCTCAAGCCCCTTTGCAACTGCAAAGAAAGTTTTTGAGTGGGTCACACTGACTCAAGCAGACTTCACCAGAAGGAGCAGAACCAAGCTGCCATTACCTATGTGATCTTCAAGGTCCCTTCCAGCCCGGGCTGTTCTAAGATTCCATAATTCTATATTTGGCTAGTTCTGGGTTCAAACTCATAGAGAACTGGAGCGGTTTAACTCTTTCACAGATATTTTGTGGTTTATACAGCAGTCAAAAACGTATTTTAGCAGTTTCCCTAAAGAGAGGTGGGTTTAGCTGCTAGTGAGCAGCTGGGGTCTCTCCAGAACCGCGGAGGGCAGGAATTCCTGCTCCTTCCTCCCTTTCCAAGCGCAGCTGTTCGGAATTCGGCCGTAAGAGGGAGATAAACTCTTGCTTCATTTCTCAATTCCTCCCTGCAAATCCCGAGCAGATCCAGGATTCTTTCGCTGCCTCCTGAGTGAATCAACCCAGCAAGGTGTGGAGACAGCGTTCCCGAAGTGTTTCCGTGAGCTCTGACTGTGCTTGTCCAACGCAAATCACACAGCAGACATTTCTCAAGAGCTTTAGCAATAGGAAACGAGTATCAGGATTAGGGGGAGAAGTGAACAGCCCCGGTGACCAGGGACAAACTCACAGCTTTAGGATGTGAAACTGTAAATCCTGGCCTACCCAAATCTGTAATTCACGGGTGTGAACAAGACTGAGGCCCCAGCTGGTTGTGCCATGAGATTGTATCAGAACCATTGCTGCAGTTCTTGCATTTTTGTGATTCAGGTGCTGAGCCCACAACAGAGCAGAGTTGTGGGCTCAGCCTCAGGAACATGACTGGGCAGTGACCAGCCCAGTCTAGACACCATCCTAGCCATGCAGAGAAATGTGCTACCTCAGCCATCAGACTGGGAGCTGGCTCCAACCATCCCCTGCAGCACTGGGACAAACCGGGCAAAAGCAAAATGCAACAAGTCCAGCCCACCTGAAGCGGCTGAAGGACCTCGTGTGTCACCCATTCCATCTCCCTGACTCACACAAGTCAGTGTCCTTTGCACTGGTGTCGTTACAACAGATCCCTGCTCATGCAAAAAAGGGGGAAAAAAAAAATCCCCAAAGCACTTCAGGTGTTGGCCCTACAAAGAATTCACATGAGAACAGGCGGCTGCAGTTTGCTGAATCGGGGCCTTTGGGAATTCCAAGCAACCTTACACCCATTAAATATACCCATTTTGGAAGGGATCTCTGACAGACATAGAAAACCACTGCCGTGCGTTTCACATTTCATTGCAACTCTGCAAAAGGGAGATGAAACAATCACGATACCGAGAACACTCACAAAAATTACGTTTTCTACAAGGGGGCAGCACAACCGCAGCAAAAGAAGAAAACCCGGTGGGAACTTCCCCCGCAGCCCTCCCTGTGAGACACCGGGACATTAAACACGCCCCTCTCTGCCAGCATTCCGCTCCACCAGCTCCTCCTGCCAGCATTTAATCCTTCCTCCAGGTAGTGCTGCCCAACTTCTGCCATCCCAGCAAAACCAGGGCTGCTTTGACCAAGAAAAAGACCCTGGGATATCACCACCTCCTGAGCTGCTCTGCAACACCAGCCTGAGCTCCACACCTTCACTCCCTGGCCTCTCCAACCACGCTACACACGGAAGATCTTGCAAAAAGCACCCCACTAACACAAATCTTTTCAAGAAACTCCAAATAAAGTCCAGTTGAGCCTTACCTTGCTCTGGAGAGCTCTGTGCTTCTCTCCCCCCCAGGCTCTGGCACACTCTGTGCTCCCCCTGCGGCTCAGCCCCAGCTGCAGAGGCTCAGGGGAGCAGTTGATCTCATCTCACCCAAGGAACACCTAAACCATTGCCTTCCCACCCCAATCCCCTCCCAGGGAAATAAAAAGCTGCTTCACCTGCAAAAAGGGATGACTGATTATCTCCAAGCCCCCTGGAATCTCTTGTTCCTACAGGAGAGCCTGAACGTAGCCATGACCTCGTGCAAAAATCCATCTTTCCCAAAATGGTTTGGAAAAGCGGGATTTGGCAGCTACCGGCCCCACAGGTGACACCTGACAGTTCCCCAAGGCTAACACTGCTCCCAAAACATCCCACCCGCTTCCTCCAGGGACATCATGGAGATTTGAGGGGTGAGGGGTGTCCAGCAGCCACCCTCAGTGGTTTATTTTGGGAACGGATTCCCTTTCTAACCAGCGCTCAGCTCGGCGCCGGTTCTGCAGGTACCGGGATGTGGCTCCATCTCCAGCAGATTGCCACGAGCCTTCCCAGCTCCCGTGGCTGCCGGGGAGCCCCAGGGGTCCAGAGGGCAGGGCAGGGGGTTGCTGTGGCAACAGCACGCCCCGGTCAGGCCATCCCGAGCCCCCCTTGGCCCCCCAGCCCCGGCCGCCACTGCCGACGTGCGCGGCCGCAGGAGCAGCTCCGCAGCGCTGGGCTCTGCAAGGGGCAGGGAGACAGTAGGGAAGGAGTTGTGTCAAAAAAGACAACCCGAGGCAGGATTTGAGAATATGAAAATCCTACGTTTTGGGGGGTTTTTGAGACAGGAAATCACAGTTTCCGGGTCAAACCCAAGTTCCGTCCCCGAGTCGCCGCGATTTTGCTGTTTGGCGTCGCTCTCACCGCTGAGGAAAATGAGGGGCTGAGATGGGGTTGGTCACCCCAGAACACAGCTCACACACAGGCTGCAGTGCTTTTTGGGTGGGATGTAAAATGTTTATCTGGTTATGAGACTCGCTGGATCTCAAAATAAGTTTTTGTTGCTTTAGGAAAACATTCTCCTTCACACAAAAGAAAAAAAGTGAAGTTTGGTGGGTAAACTGTCAATTAAGCTATTTGTTGTAGATTTTGTGTCAAGGTAGGGTTTGCTCTCAGGGTTTCACGGGTGTGCACATCCCTCCTACAGAGGGAGCTGACTGAAGTGAGTTAGAGTGGGAATTTGGGCATTGAAAACCAAGGAAGCACGTGAAGGAAGTTCTGCCCCGTGTGGAAGAACCACCTTGATGGCAGGGTATCCTCAGGGGCAGGGGCTGCCCGGTCTGCACCACCACAGGGAGCCCCTGAAGCCTGTATGGAAAAGTATAAAGAGGCAATTGATTTTTTTGGTCAATGCTGCAGACACGAGACATTCAGGGAAGCAGCCATTTGGGTGTGGTTTAGATGAAATATTAGGTTCCTTTGCACTTTGTCCATCCCCACTAAACAAACACTTGAGAGAAGGGCTCACTATCCCAAAATCAGGGAAATCTTCCAAGCTCATAATAAAGAAATGTGGTCCTGGGGAATTTCCTGACCAGGATTATTCCAGGTCTAACGACAAATCTGGTTTCTGCTTTGATTTTTCAGTCACCTCACCATGAGAAGCATTTGTGAGATGATTTGCTGCCTTGACCACTGGTCCTACCAGAGCAGATCAAGAGATTCCATCTGTCCTTCTCAAGTTCAGCTCCTTCTGTCATTGCCTAAAAGAAAAACCTCTCCCAGCAGAAGAGTTTTACTCTGGAGGCTTCAGGATCTCTGAGAAGCAGTAGGAGAGATGACAGAGTTGCCTTTGAATCGAGCTGTGATGAATAATTTGTAATTTTGGTAGATGTAATATGTATGACATCCCTTACCTCCGTGAGAGCTCTCGACTTCTCTGCAAAGGGGGAAATCAAAGGGAAAGTAAAGAAAGTGAGCTGAAGGCAGAGCTCAGACACCAGCCTGCAGGACACTGAGGCACTGGGAGTTACTGGGAGGTGATCCATGGAGAATAATTCCAGCCAAACCAGCAGCTCAGAATTCTGCAGGCATCGACTGAGGGCAGTTGCAATGTGAGACCCCATCCAAGAGAAATAAAGGCATGGAAATAATGTTCTTGGGGACTGGAAAAGGGCTCCAAAAGAAACGAGTTTATGAGATACTGGCTCATAATAGGAATGAAATTGCCCTCACTGAAAAGCAGCTGATGCACAGCAAAGAGTGGGTCAAAATTTTGAAGGCTTTAATCAGAAATTTTAAAAAACTGGAGAGCCTTTAGAGTGTTTCAGCAGAGGGCAGAGAGTCTGAATAGGCACAGACAGTCTAAACAAGGTTCTTCAGGAAAAGGTTTGATGATTATGAGGAGGAAGAGACAGAAAATGAGATTTAAACTGCCAATGCAGCAGCAGCACCTTGCCCGAGCCCCAAGAGGTACAGGGTGGATCTATTCTCCCTTCTAACTCAGGATATTCCATGATTCTGTGATTCTAAGATTCCCTCTGCTCCCGTCCAGCACTTCCCACTCTGCAGAAAGGCACCTATTAACACTGCTCACACCATATCATCCTGAAGATCTGCATTTTATTCACACAAAACATCAGAGGGCAAGCCCAAGTGACAACAAAGTCCCGGAAGGTCTAAAAAGTTCTAGGAATTCTGAGCCTTTTATTAGGTGAACCAGCAAATCTGCAGGAAAAAATTGCTTCGGGATTTGCTGTTCAATCTTACTTTTCCGCATTGCTCTGGGCTCTGAAGATGTTAAAGAGTTCAGCCTGCACTGCAGGCAGGGGATGCATTTGTGAAACGTTCCCTGCCACTTCTGCAGAAGATGGGAGTCCTCCCCATCAGCCACGCGCTCTCGTTCCCAGCACAAGATGGTAATGAGCCCAAAAGAAGAACAAAAATCGAACTAATGGGACTTTAAACAACCAGAAATAAAATGATGACAGCGATTCTGACAGCTCAGTGCTTGGTAACACCTTCACCTCTCCCAGATGTCAGAGGATAAGCTATTTTTACCAAAAAGAGATGGTAGAAATTGGAGCTTATTTGGACACCTGCAGCAGAAATTGATTTAAAGTGATTTGAGCTTTGAAAATGGGGTTTGGAGGCAACTCATTGGGCTTTGTTTTTCTGGAAAGGGGGACAGACCACCTGAGATTCTTGGTGCAGGATCAGTGTCTTCACTCTAATGCCTGTCAATCATATTTAAATATGTGCAATATTTAACTTTTCCACTCTCTGGACCTAGACATTAAATAGGCTTTAATTTTAGACTCTGCCAGTGGACGAGAGGAAAGTGGTGCTCCTCCTTTAGGACACATCAAGGCTCTCTTCTTTTTCTTTCCAATTTTTTTCCCAAGCTTTTTTTTTCTTGTTCCTTTTAGAGCGGAGAAAAGCACAACATAATTCCCCTGTCCCACTTCCACCCCAGCCAAGTTCCATCTCCCACCACCCCTGGCAGTGGGTGACCACTGAAGTGCAGCCCAGGTTTATCCATCCCTCAGCTCCATCATTCCCACTCCAGGCCGTGGCTGAACCCTCTGCTCTCCCCGTGCTGAGTTCACCAAGTCCATCCAGGCAGGAGCTCCGTGTGCCAGGAGCACTTGATCCATTGAAATATTAAATTTCATGCTGCAGCCTCCAGTTATGTGACCCGGAATGTCTGACCTGATGTCAGAGGGGCCTGGGGCTATGCAGAGATTTCCCCAGGGCACCCTGCCCTCTTTCCACCAAAGGAATCCGATCCAGCTACAGGAAAGAGGAGGAATTTTCAGCTGTCCCATCCCCTGTGAGACAGTCTGTGCTACATGATTCTGATGTAAGGTGTTTCTCACCCACTCCCTTTCTCCTCTTTGCCTCTCTAGGTACTAATCCTGCACTGATTTCTACCAACAGCCAGGTAAGGAATATGTATTTTGCCTTTTCCAGCTGTTACAGCCAACACCCCACATGGGCTCCACACTTGCAAGGTGCTGAACAGCTCTGCCAGCCACAGAAATGCAGGCTGGCCAAAGGCAGGAAGCTTTTTGCAGAATTTCACTGCCTTTGTGGGATTTGCTTCAGCCTTTGTGGAAATCCTGACGCCTCTGGGATCAGACAGTGCCACCTGAGCATCCGTCCCACAAAGAACTGCACGTGAAAGAGGAATTTAATTCCTGACACCAAAACTCACAGGAGCAGGGAGTGATCCCTCCTCCTCTACCTGTTACCCTTGTGTTTTCTAAATGGCTACAAAAGGTGAAGTCCAGAGCTTCCCCAGCACCAGGAAAGGCAGGAAAATGCATTTCAGGTTTATTTTCCTACCATCAACTGTTTTCAAGCAAGGGGTGATTTTTAAAAACCAAAGGGTCTCGAAAATTAAGTATCTGGGTATAGAATTCTTGCTGCTATTATTTAAAGAGCAGCATAATAAAAAGACTTTTTTTTTTTTTTTCAGGCTTTAACAGCTCAGAGGTGGAAAAACCCTCTCAGAGTTTTTGCAGATGCTGAAATAGACCTGGCTTGTGCAAAATGTCACCCCTGGATGGGCTTTTGCTCCTAAATGACACAGATTTCACAGCTGCCTGCTCTGTCCCCACTGTCTCCACATCTCCCAAGTCCCTGTTACTGGGCTGTGGATGCAGATATTCCAAACATTCACATGTTACTGATGGAAAACTGATTTTTTTTTTTTTGGCCTTTTAACAGTGTGGGTGTGAGTGTCAGCCAGCAGTTGTTTCACCTGGCTCATCATTTGTCCACATGGCATCCAGAAACTGCTTCATCAGGCCAGAAGTGAACAGGAGGAAAGCACAGAGTCAACACTGGGGATGGAGTCAGGATCTCTGTTCCTATCCCAGCTCCAGCTGGGATCCCGTGTTTCATTTGGGGTAACATTTGTAGGCCCCCTACATCATCACCCCAGTTTAGGAAAAGCAGCAATAATCTACCCACCCCCGCCTCTCCAAACTGAGAATTTTGTGAGAATTAAGGTTAGAAGGATGTTCTGAAGATTAAATCCAGCCCCAACATCACCCCAAACCCATCACAGCCGCTTAAAAGTGAATGGCACAACGGAGAAAAGCAGAGCCACGGAGTCACTGGGAAGGTCCAGACAATGAGCTCGTCAATCAGAGCTGCTTCCAAGGCAGGCATCTAAATAAATGTAAATGAAGTCATTACTGAGACACCCGCTCCAACAGGGGCTGCAGCTCTCAGGAGCAATAACAGACTGCCCGTTAAAAAAACAAAACACAACCCCGAAAGCCGCCAAAGAAAGCAACACTTCCTGCATTTCAGGGCTCTGAGGAACACTGGACCCTCGAGCCAGCCTTTTGTCCGAGGGAAGGCTTTTCCCTTTCAGCCCTGCCTGGCTCTCAGCGCCGCTTTATCAGCGCTGCTTCTCGCTGCCACAGGAAAGGGCAGGCTGAGGCTCCAGCTGAAGGCTCCTGACATCAAAAGGCTCCCGTTGACTTCGACGGACACTTCACCAGCCCTCCATAAATCACTGGAAGTCAGTGATTAAACAGGCAGCCCCTTCTCAACAGAGCAGGGACTTGCAGAAGGCCCCTGAGGTTTGCTGGCTGTGTCCCCTGCAGAGCTGCATGCTCGGGGACACGTCTGCCTCTGCTCCATCTCATCACCTCCTCGCTCAGGGTACTGCCAAAGGGGACAGCTCCTGTAAGGGTGGCCCTTTTCGGGCCTCTTGGCTGTGTTTTCTGCGAGTTGAGCATCCCCACAACACGGCCAAGCAGCTGATTCCCAGATCCTGAAGTTGGAACAAGTTCTGCGCTGGAGAGAGGTTTGTCAGGCATGGCCATCGATTTAACACCTGATTTTTCTGCCAACCCTTCTGTGCTGCACAAAGGAAGCCACCACAGCAGAGAACTTTTGTACCAGGAGGCCGAATTCTTCCCTCAGCTGCACACAAGCAGCTTTTTGACCTAAGGACTCAGGTGATAAAACCAGGAGGGAGGATTTGGTTTGACAGCCTCCAAAGCTCTCCCTTTCCCACCCAATGCTCTTTGTTCTGCTGGGCAGTCAAGGCAAACCAAATGGAACTGGGCAGCACTGAGGCCTCCTCCTCAGTTATCCTCAGATTTGGGAACAGCAAATTTCCCAGGTGCTCAACAGCTCCTGCTGCTGCTGTCCACGCTCAGCTGTTCACGGTGGGTGCTCATGGGCACAGCTGGGTTCACTCCTCTCCTTGCCAGGCTGCAGCTCTCTGGTGTGCAGCAAACACAGCTTGAGGATTTCTCTCCCAGCTTTCCCCGGCGTTTTCCACAGTGGGTGAAAACTGGGCCCGGCTTCCACGCGAGCTCCTGATGACACAGTCCCACAACAACACAGCTCATCCTTCATTCCAGGAGCACTGCAGAACATCAGAGGAAGAATCCGAGCTGTTCTTTCCCTGTGCCAAGGGAGAGGGGCCACACTGCGGTGATCTGATGGAAAAGAGACCTCTTGGCAAAGCTCCTGGGCATGGTGACCCTGGAGGAACCCAGCTGGGCCATCCTGCCCTGGCTCCCAACACACACAAGGTGCTGTGCCACCAGCCCCGAGGCTTTTGTACCTTTGGAGGATTTGAAATCACACTGCAAACAAGCCAGGGGTGTTTTACAGCTTGCTGACAATGCCACATTCTACATCAGTAACATGTGAATGTTTGGAATATCTGCATCAGAGGTCGAACTCAGGGGCAGCCCTGGAGGCTTCTGTTTTCACAAGCATTTCCCAACACAGTGCCAGGAATGCAGCTCACATTTACACCAGCAGGGATCAGGGGGTGTTTGTCCCTTTCCAGAGCTGGCCCAGAAGTGCTCTCACCACTGCAAGCAGCCCAGGGGGATGAGCTCTCTTGGGAAGGGTTGGTGCCTGTCCTCACTGGGGGTTTTATGGTTGGTTCAGGGACTGGCACAGCATCTGTTGTCAGACCTGCTGCTCCCTCACTTGAGAAGCTATTTGCCTCATCAAGGGCCAGTTTGCTTGTTTAGAAAAGGAGATTATAATATTTATTTCCCAGCAGAGATGCAAAGCCTCATCAATCGTTACTTAAGCAACTGAGGGTTTTTATTTGGATGAGGCTAAATAGGTGTAAAATTATAGGGGGATTAGAGACAGATTAAGGGGTGCCTGTTAGTCAGAAATGACTCCTGGTGGGCTGGGAATATTTCCAAGAGGCTAAACATAACTTGCAGCAGGAGCACAGAGCAAGCATCTTGTGCTACCCTGTGCTTAGAGTCAGCACCTCCAGCAATGCCTTGAAAACCTTCTCCTGCCCTGCTGGCCGCACCTGATGACAGCTTTAGTGACCACACTCAGCTGTCCCTGGAAGTGAGACCTCACTTTGACACTTTGGCTGAAGGGTTTCACTCAGAAGCAAGTGGAGATGAGCTTCAGACCCTGCTCTCTGTCAGGTCTGGCACCACCCTGAACCATCACTTTCAGCAGCTTCACTGCCCACGGGTCCTTATCTGGGATCCACCCCCTGCACTCCTCACAGCATTGGGTTCTTTTAAACCAAAGTTATTGTGCTGGGAAAATGGTGTCACATCCCTCCTCTGGGTGCTGTCACAGCAGAGTGGCTGCAGCCCCTTAAAGGGCTGGTGTGCAAGGGCAGTTTATCAATAGCACTTTATCAATGCTATCAATAACAGTTTATCAACAGCACTTTATCAATGCTATCAATAAGTTTATCAATAGCACTTTACCAGTGCTATCAATAACAGTTTATCAATAACACTTTATCAATGCTATCAATAACAGTTTATCAATAACACTTTATCAATGCTATCAATAACAGTTTATCGATAGCACTTTCTCAATGCTATCAATAAGTTTATCAATAACACTTTATCAATGCTATCAATAACAATTTATCAATAGCACTTTCCCAGTGTTATCAATAACAGTTTATCGATAGCACTTTATCAATGCTATCAATAACAATTTATCAATAACACTTTCCCAGTGCTGTCAATAACACTTCATCAATAACACTTTATCAATGCTATCAATAACCGTTTATTAATAGCACTTTCTCAATGCTATCAATAACAGTTTATCAATAGCACTTTATCAATGCTATCAATAACAGTTTATCAATAACACTTTCTCAGTGTTATCAATAACAGTTTACCAATAGCACTTTCCCAGTGCAATCAATAACTGTTTATCAATAACACTTTCCCAGTGTTATCAATAAAAGTTTACCAATAGCACTTTATCAGTGTTTTCAATTACAGTTTATCAACAGCACTCTATCAATGCTGTCAATAACAGTTTATCGATAGCACTTTATCAATGCTATCAATAAGTTTATCAATAACACTTTATCAGTGCAATCAATAACAGTTTATCAATAACCCTTTTTCATCCCTTCACTCAGCACTGTCTGCTCCATGAGGAGGAGGAAGTGCCACCTTTTACCCATCACAAACCCCCATGTGTGCCTTTTTTCCTGGACCTCACACGTCCTGAGGGTGGCAACAAATCAGAAAGTGCAAAGACTGTGAACACCACCAGGGAATAATATTTCTTAAAAACAAAACAAAAACCTCAGCATTTTATTTCCCTCCCCTCAACTTGCTTGAGTATTGTGCAGCACACAACTATTTCAGCCCAGATAACACACAAGCTGCAGTTTCAAATTGCAAGGCAGCACTGGATTTACCTCTGGACTGGATACTAAAAAGGAGGGATTGGTTATTTTTTGAAAGAATATGGGGAAATGTGATACTTTCAAATATTTCTGAGGTCCTGGGATTTCTGGTTGCGTAACAACCAAAAACTTCTCTCGAGTCATTATCCCCTCCCCTTGTTAAGTTCTCATTTGTTTTCACACATATGACATATCAGCTTCCTACATCAGTGGGCAGGAAGATCGTACCTGCTTTAAAATCCTTTATAATGCTGCTTCTCCTTCCCTTAAATAATTTTTTTTTAAATTTAAAAAAACCCCTTTCAGGTAATCAGTCAGCCCACAGATCTGAAGAGAATCGCTGTCTCCTGACAATGACATATTGCCTGTATTTTAGGAAATCTAAAAAAAATCAGGGAGTATATTTATTGAACTGATCTGGAATCCTCCTCTCAATACTGCAAAGGCACACAGGGCCTGTGTGGAACAGAAACCTCACAACACAAAGTGAGATTCTGAGTAAAGGGCAATTTTTTTCCCCCAGTTTTTAGAAGAAATGGAATTGTGGCACTCAAAGTGTCACACCCAAAGCTTCTCCATGTAGCTGTGCCTTTGGAAAAGTCGTTTGTCTTTGGGATGAGATTCAGGGCTAGGGTGGGTGCAGCACTCTCTGGGTGAAAGGAGGAGTCCACAGAGGGAAGCAAAAAGCAGAGAGATCCCAAAGGCACAGGAGCCTGAACAGCAGGACCTGGGAATACCTGCCCTCTTCCTCTCCTCATCTCTGCTGCTCTTGAATAAAAATATAACAGGGGGGCTTTTTGGTCTGTCTTAAAAAAGGTCAGCCCTTGAATTTCAGGACGCAGAGAAGTCTGGATTGCCACAAAAGCTTGTGATCCCCATGGATCTCCTGCTCCTCCTTCCCTCAGCTGCTCAGCACTGCACAGTCCCCGGCCTTGATGGGCTGTATCACAGCCTGGCATTTGAGTTATAATTACTTGTGCCTTTTTCACTCTTAACACCTGAAATATAATCCTTGACTCACCGTGTTTCTGTCCAGAATGAGGGAAGTGGGAAGGAGCAATGGGATGCATGTGAGGATGGAGCACAAGTGGCTCATCTTCCTCATGCCCTCCAGGAGAGCTCTGCCTCCCAGGCCAGTTCCCTGGCCTGAAATGCCTGGAGCAGCCCAGGAGCTGGATGCTGCCCCAAGGTTCTCCCTTTCTGAGGTTGCCAGCAGCCCCGGTGTGAGTGTCCATCCCACCCAAACCCAGGGAAAGCCAAGCACTTCCCTGCTCTGTTACAGCACCACATCCAGCAGGGAGGCAAGGCTCTCTCCTGCAGGTGGGCACTGAACAGGCTCAGGAGCCCTTTCAGCTCCCAGTTTTACCCCCTGAGGCTCTGCTCATTCCCAGGGCAGCTCCTGACAAGGGTTTATCCAGGACAACGGGGAATTTGTGCCAACAGAGACAGCCCAGCTCAGAAAGGAGGGGTCCCCCTTGTCTGTAACACAAGCCCAGCACAGCCAGGGATGTTTTCTCTGTAACCAGATCCTCTGACTGGAGCAGAGGGGACTCTGTTGGGAACCAGCCTTGCATCCCCCCAGCTTCCCTTTCTGCCCTTCCAACATAAGGGATTCCTTCTCACCCTAAAGGAGCCCAGCAGTGCACAGCCCTATTCTCAGTGCCAGCCATTCCCACTGCTTTCAAGATCTAGAAACAAGATCTAGATTTCAAAATGTAGAAACATCAGCTCCTTCTTCTCTTCCTTCTCCACAGCTCGCTTTCTGCACCCTAAGGGCTCCCCTGGTTTTATCCAGAAGAAACCCCATGAGTTTAAATGAGAGTTCACAGCCAAAATCTGTGGGGTTTTTTTAGGTAGAGGAACAAGTACTAAATGAAAACTCTCCTGGCTGTTTTACAGGTAATGTTGACCCAAATAATCAGGCCATGTTCCTCATTAAATAATGCACCAATACATTCTGTTATATATACTGTGTCACCAATATAACCTGGTGCTGCTAGAGGATGCTCCAGCCCCCTTTTCTTATCTTGGAAATAGCCACTGGCTGTGATTGCAGATTTTAAGGGAAGGCTTAGAAGTGGTGACTTTGACACAAGCGGTGAGAGGCCACTGCAGAAATGGATGGGAAAATACAAGACGAGTGGGAATGAGATGAGTTTTGATGTCTCTTCCAACCCTAAACCATTCTGTGATTTCGAGGTGGCAGGGGGGGAGCCCCCAGAGCACTGGGGGGTGTCTGCAGCACCTGCTGCTCCCTCTCTGCCGTGGTGACACAGCCCAGCACATCCCATTGTCTGCTGGGACCACAGGAAGGTTCATCCCCCCACACAGCACATCCCAAGCTGCTTCTCCTGCTCCATGCTGGCCTTGGAAGCTGCCAGTGAAACAGGAAACCCGTGCTGAAAAACAAACCCGTGCCACCCAGTAAGAGAAAATGAACAATTTCCCCAAGGAGCTGGCTCAGAGGGGACCCGGCTTTGTGTGGATAATTGGGAGGAACAAATGGCAAACCACAGTTCATCCCATCCCATCCATCCCAGGATGGACCCAGCATTTCCACTGGCTCACATGAACCCCCTTGGGCACTTGGCAGGAAATGAGAGGGGACTGCAGCAGCCCTAAGCCCTTCTGAAAGCAGAGCTGGATCACTATGTACCAAGGGAACTGTGCCACCCATTGCCAGCTAATCCTGCTCCGAGAGCCCTACAAGGAAGAACCCCTATGGAGTAATGAGAAACTCCAACCAAACACGAGGCTCTTTTCTAAAAGGGCCATTTATCCTCGGAGGGGAAGCAGCAAAACACACATGGCACCACTCAAAGCTGCGTGCTGCCTGCTTGGTACTGCGAGTTCTATTTTCACATTTTTATAATTATCACATAATGTGACACAAACCAGGAGACGTCAGCTCTGTGCACAGCCAAACTGAGCACAGGCAGGCACTGCACGGTCCCCACAGGGCAGCCAAACCATGCCCTGCTCCTCCTGGCCCCATCCCAGGAACACCAGCCACATCCCTGTGCCCCAGGTCACCCCCCTGGAGCAGCACAGCCCAGTGCAAAGCTGCTCCTGCCCTGCCATCTGCACAGGATAAACCCCTCCTGCTGCAGTCCAGGGGGTTTCAGTGAGGTGTCAGAGCCTGCAGTGGGTCTCAGCCTCTCCTGGACATTCCCCAGCCTGCAGAGTCAGGTTTTCAAGCCAGGCAGGTGTGCTCTGAATTGAGGAAGTCCAAACACAGCCCTGAGGTGCCCTGTGGGGTCTGGGCAGCACCGTGTCCTCAGGGCACCCTGGCAGGACAGCCACACCCTGCTCGTGCCTGTCCAGCCTTGTGAAACACCCAAAATTCTGACTGGAGACACGGGACAAGTGAAACTTGTCACCATTCAGGGCTTCAAGCTCCCTCTCCTGAGGGTCCCTGCCCAGGGCACCCCTTTGGCTCTGTGTTCCCCCATTCAGGGGTCTTGGGTTCTCCAGCCCCTCTCCCAGCTCTGGCACTGCCCTTGGCACCCCCTGTGCTGTGCCACAGCACAGGCCAGCAGCTCCCTCTGTGACCAGTGCCTGCCCTGAGGCACCAAACATGGGACTGGGACTTTGTAACTCCTGGGAGATTTGCTCTGGGCTCATGACAGAGGATGGAGCCTTTGGCCTGGTCTGGTCCTTCCCAGCGAGTCAAGGTTTTAAAGAGTTAAGATTTAGCCAAGGGGGTAGAAGCAATTTCTGATGAGGGATCCCTGCCTTGGCTCTGGCATCCTGGCACGGGCACACTCCTGTCACCAGGGCCACACACACACACAGAGCTGTGCTTTTCCTTCTTAAAGGTCTCATATAAACTTCTCATCCTCACACTCGATCCCAGCCCTTGCTCTGCCATCAGGACCAGCTGGCTGAACCTCACTCTGGAACAGCAGAGCCTGCAGCAGGGTACACTCCAGTTTAGGCCATGGCTGGCACAAGGCAGCAGCTTGGAGAGATTTCTGCAGCAGGTCTTGCTAAGAGCAGGAATTATGCTGAGGAGAGCTTCCTCCTGTATGAAAACCCCTTCATTTCCACAGAACTAAACAGGTTTGTTCTCCCTCCCCACCCTGACGTGCAAGACACAGACAATTGTACAGTGCTGTGGAGCAAGGATGACCAAGAGGGAGGAATAAAGCATCTTTTCTCCCTCCTGTAGAAAAGTATTGTCCAAGCAACCAGCTGGACTGAGGGGAGGCTCTTCCAGAGGAACTGGCATGCTCTGCTGTTCCTAGACTAAATAGATGGCTGGCCTTCTCCAGCCAATGCTGGTTTACAGAGAAGCTGTACAAAGTAAATATCTTCGTTCCAAGGCCAAGCCCCTCCTGGTGCCAGCTCTCAGCTCGGAGCAGATGTCCCTGCTTGGGCTGCAGAGCCCCCGAGGAGCCAGGCCAGGTGTCCCCAGCTGTGCTGGGCAGCCCCTCAGGCAGCTGGAGGGGGCTGGGGGTGTCAGACAGAGAAAATTCCTCGCCGAGGAGATGGGAATACAACCACCACTCCATCAGAGGTGTTTCAGTCACTTAGTGAAGTCAAGGAGCTGCTGTGTAACCTCAGGGAAGTAGCTGAAGTTTTTAAGAGGCAGAGTTGAGCAGCACAGTGGGTCTGTGCTGAAGAATTCTGCTCTGAGAGGGAGTGTCCTTTGCCAGGCAGAGAGAGAAAATGTGATTTATTTTTAGAGATGTATTAGGGAAAGAAATGGGATTCAGCAGTGCTAAGGTTGCTTCTAAGCCTGACACAGGAACAAGCTCAAGGTTGAGTAAGGACTCTCCCTCCTGAGATCAGCTCAGCTGGTCAGAGCATGTGTGAGACGATGAAGCTGCACTCAGGAACTTCTCTGCCAGTTCCTCTCACCACCATGGAGAGCTGGGCACTGCCCAGAGGTGCAGCACAAACACCAAACACCAGCCCCTCACCTCAGGGCATCCAGGATTCCACGTGCTGTCAAGTGGGGAGTGAATTGTAAAGAAATCTGTCTTGACTGGGATAAAACAAGAGGCCAGTTCATCCGCAGGACACGTACAAAGGGCAAAAGCCAGCAGTCTGGGCACTTCTTTCCTGCTTTCAAGAAACTTGCAGCGTCAGGCAAAATTGGAGCTTTAACCCAGCAGCAATGAAATCGCCTTTCACAAAAAAACCTCTGCCTGCATCTGAACTCTGCCTGCATCTGGTGGCTGAGAACACTGCCAAGGCTTTAACCCTCTGCTGTTAACAGAGGGAGATATTGATGAGTGTCCTTCTGGCGAGGGAAACCAAATGGTGTTTTTAACCTCAGTGGATTCTTTGCAGCTTTTCAATTCCTGAGCAGGGCTGTAGCTCCAGACGGGGCTGTAATTGAGATGCATTATCCTCTGCCTCTGAAACTTTCCCAGGCACACACGTGCACACACACAGACTGTGCATTCAGCTATAAATACATTCCGTACCTGCACAGGCATTAAGCTGCTGCTCGGGGGCTGTCTGGACATTTCCCTGCCAGCTCTGCAGTCACAGCACTGCCAGTCCAACGTGACAAATGGAGCAAACACAGAAAGCCAGCTGGAAACCTGACCACGGCCACGAAAAGCAGGAGAGGGTCTTTTAAGGACCAGTCCCCTGGAAAGGCAAGGATTTAGGGTGATTTCATCCTAAAAGGGATGGTGAATCTCTTTAACTCTCCTACAAAAAGAGCAGCAACTTGCTGATGAGCCACCCACCCTTCTCTTCATCCTGAACCAGCCACCATCTGTGCCCAGCACGGCAGAAAATCTCCCTCCAAAATCTTCCAGCCTCCTCTGTTACATTGACCTTGACAAAAGGCCAAATTCCATCAGGATAGGCTGATCCCATTCACAGCACAGCATCTCCTGGGATGGAGGAAGTGTCCTTGAAGGGTTTCAGTGGCATAAAGATGTGAAGCTGCACCATTGACCTGAGCACACCTCAGCTCTGAAGGGCTGGGATGCTCTCCAGACACAGCTCCTGAAACTCTAAGTGTAGGTTTCAAAGCACAGACCTCACTAAAAAATGGGCATTCCCTGCAAGCAGAGTTTGTTTACGGACCAGAGACTGCAATGCAAACCTTATAACAAAATATTTAATAACAGCTTTCATCTTGCTTTTAGCCTGGGAGTGTAAATGGGTTACATTATAATGAGGGGCACCTTTCTAGAAACCTATAAGCTAAGAAAAGTCATATCCTCCTCTTATGAAACACGAGATGTGCCAAGGGTCATTTCCATCTCAGAAGAGATGATCCATCAGTGAATCCTAAAGCACTTCATGAGAGCTAAACACCTCCACCAACAGCATCCACCTCTGTCCAGCTGCAGCAGGGAGAATTAATACACAGAAAAGGAAAATGAGGCACACAATTCTTATGATAGGTATCTGAAAATATAATCCCATAACCAAACCAGTGTGGCAACCTGATCACATGTGATTAGCAGGAGAAGTTATATCCTTTCCTGGAGAAAAGGGGGAAACCCGTTCTGAAGGGCACCAAAGGTTTTTGGACACAGACATAAACAGTTTACAACTTACCATTGACAAAACCTCACAAATCTAAACAGAAAAGCTGGTCAAAAGATTGTAGAAACAAACTGACAAATAGAGAGGACTTTTTCAGCTTTGTACCACAATGTCCAAAATGTTAACCCAAAATTTTAAATGTTTATTTGAAGCAGTCTTCAGAAGTCCTCAAAATTTTGCTGTCTATCAGTTTGAGGTCCATAATTTTCTTTTTTTTTGCATTGTCCTCCAACACCCCCTGGCTGAATGAATTGCTGGGGTTGCTTTGACTCTGGCACACAAGGAAGTCTCACACAGCCAAATGTCTTCAGAAGTCTGTGCCCAGCTCAGCTTGAAGGTGTTTTATCTGGGCATTCAGCCCCCAACCCACTTGCTCTTCAAAGAGGAGAGAAAGTCAAGGCTGAACTGGCTAATTCAGAGAGGAAATAGCTCGTTCTGAAGCAGCCAGTGAAGTGCCCACTTTGATTACCTTGATGTAAAATAATGGGATTTGGCCCAGTTGTTGTTTTTCCACCAAGCATTTCACAGAAGCCAAGGAAAGCAGAAATGATATCAACTTGAGACCACTATCAGGTCACCAGGCACCTTCCCCTTCCAGGTCCTCAAATACTGGGCAGCTACAGGCACCTCGCGTGCATGTGCTGTGCTGGCTTCACTTCAGAGAGCTGCACCAGCGAAGGGAGAAAAATTTCTTCCATAGGAAATACCAGGGGAACAAAAAAAGAGGTTGAAAAATTGCAAAAGTCACTTCTCAGTGTTCAGGGCCTTTACTTAGCCCCTAACTCCATTTTGCCCAAACAGTGCACCTGCTGCCTGTGTGTTTTCACATCACAGAGACAGAATTTTCCAAGAAAAGTGTAACTTCAGGGAGGTCAGGATGCTGTTTTCCTTCTGGAATTTCCAACAGCTACTCTTACCTGGGAAACTCAGGATGCCACAGCTACTCTGGATTTCACAGCAGTGGCTGTCCAAGAACTCAGGTCTGTGTGTTCCAAAAACACTCTGACCTCACAGTTGATTTCCCTTGACCTCAAGCACACAACTGTGGGACACAGCGGAGCAATTCAGACCATGTACCACAGAGGGCAATAATCCTTCTACCCATTAATTAGGTGCATTTGTTACTGGAAATGATGTTAAAGTGATTCAAGTGGATGAAATAACAAAAGAAAACCTCTGGAATCGAGCGGCGCTTGCCCAACCCTCCCTTCTGCAGATGTCTGGTGGTTTGGCAGAGGTCAGGACTGTGGTGAAATGTCCCTTCCCAGAGAAAAAGCCAAATGTCATCACCAAATCCTGGAGGGAGTGGGAGAACGGAGAGTCTGGCTTGAACTAAACCTTGGAAACCTGAGAAGATTGCACGGGATTAGCCCGTGGGTAACACGAAACCCCAAAGCCACAATTACCAGCCGAGCAGCAGCCACTCTGCCCAAACTGCTGTCAACCATCCCAGCACTGCATTTGTGGGAAAAGCCAAGAGGAGAAGGCCTGATCCCTCCTGCCCAAAGGCAGGTCCTGTCTGGGAAAAGAGTACAGGTTTTCATTGCTTGGGAAAAGTGTCAGGAATGCCATGGGGTGGGCAGTGGAGCAAGGTGGGAGAGGGTCTGACATACACAGAGCTAAAAAGTCTCAGTGAAAGGAAGGGAAACCACCCCACATCTGGGCCTATTCCTGGATATTAAAGAGCCTTTTAGGCATGTGAGATATTAGGGATCACGCTCGCTTGATGCACAAGAGATGCTTTGAAATGGTTACAGCCTTTTTATTCACAGAAACTCCCTCTGAGCTGCCTTTTCTTCTCTCTGGGCAGCAGTTTACACCAAGGTTTTATTTGGCTTCAGGGCAAACATGATGCTTTGCAGGAAAGCACTGTCAGACAGACCCCTCTCCTAGACAAGTAATTACGAGAACAAATAGCTCCTTCTTAACCCACAGGGGAGGCTGCCAAGCCCTCTCTCTGCTATTCTCGGCTTCCTGGCTCAGAAAGGGTTACGTGCAATCTAAAAGAGTGGCTTGTCCTCCTCGGGCTGCTTGGGAAAGCGTGCAGATTCCAGCTGGCAGCAGAGCTGGGCTGGGGACACTCTCTGCAGGTTCCCCTGCAATGCTCACAGGAGGCATCCTCTGCCCTCCGGAGAGGGGCAGGCAAGGGCAGGGTGGGGCTCATTTGGAAGTGCTCCCCAAAAAGCCAAGCCAGGCGGTTCCTGCCCTGAAAACCCTGCAGGCTGAGTGCAAGGTGATGCTGCAGGCAAAGAGAAATGTGCAGGCCTAGTTTTAAGGGTAAATTTCTGGATTGCTCTGAGGTAGAGGGCAATGATGATGCCAGACCTGGGTGCAGTGGTCAGAGCACAGGGGAAGTCCTGGAAGCAGGAGCAGCAGCTCTGCAGGGCTCTGTGCTGCTCTGTCTGCCTCTGAGTGCAACTCATTTCCAGCTGTGATGTCAAAATTTTAGTTTTGACTACGTGCAACATTTTAGATTTGCTGTGAAATCTCTGCATTTCCCACTTTGTTTCCTAAAGCCACGTGGAAGATCCCTTATGCTTTAGTTTTAACTGCAGTTCTACTCCTGTCTCTGTCAAACAGGCATTACTTTTATCTCACCTGAGAACAGGCAGCGTGGGTCACAATTCAATGAACTTGTAAAGGTTCAGTGCTAAAATGTATAAATGTATTTATAAACCATATAAATAACTCCACAGAAGGACAGCCAAAACCTGCACACAAGATGTCATATCCTTAATTTAAAACCGAATCAAGCTTCATAAAGCAAGAGGATTTTTAAAAAGTATCAAGCACTAATTAGTAGCCGTGTCCATGAAGTGAAGGGCAGTTCTTAAGAAATAATGTGCAATTTGCTGTCAGTGAAACTCTCAAGGCTTGGCTGCTCCCTTTTATTGGCCAGCCAGTGCAAGAAGGTGCTGCTGTTCAAAGAGGACATCCTAGATGCAGCAGGAAAGAGAATAAATCCCAGAGCAGCCATTCATTAAAGCAGTTTAAAGTCTTCCCCAGAGCTGTGTGACTCCTCAGAGAGCGACTGATCACGTGTTCTCAGAGATATCTGATGAATTCTCTGTTTTTGGGCACTTCCCTTTCTAACTCTGCTACCTGGAATGCCCTTTTCCCCCCTCCAGGAAAACCCAGAGGCAGAAAGCTGGACACTGGGAGGGACTGGGTGAAAAGAGAGGGTTCATTTCAGGGAAGCTTCCCACAGTTCAGCTGCTCCTCATACAGCACCTCAGCTCTCAGGACATCATCTGACCATGCCTCTGAGCTTTCCTCACAGGAACTCCAGCAAGGACTCAAAGCAGTTCTTCCTCCAAAAGGCCACCAGCTTCACTGGTTTGAAACCTGATACACGTGCAGGAGGCTCTGCTGGGAGTCCCAGCCTGCCTCCCTTGCAGGGAAAATCAGGGTTCTCTCTTCCCATGACATCTGAGGCTTCTCCTGGAGCGTCCCTGTCCGAGTCCTCTGTGCAGAACAAGTAGGGAAGGTGTGAGTAGGGACAGGATCACCTTTCAACTAAAGGGGTAACAGAAAGAGAGCAGGGCCAATAGTGGAGGGAGAGGAGTGGCATCCTGTGTTGGACTTGATGCAAGATATGCCTTATGATCCTGCTCTTGATCAGGACAAAACTCATATCCAGCCTTGGAAAGAGGTCAGTGTCAAAAAAAATGAAGCCAAGCTCTTGTCGTTTTCTCAATGAACTGGAAATGCACAGGCCCTATTCCTTGAAAAAAAAGGGGAGATCCCTCCTCTTCCTCTGTGTGAGAGTAGGGGAAAAGCCCTTCAATTTTTCAAAATGTGGTTTGCAAATTCCCTCTCTCTGACAAGCTCTGGATGAGAAAATATTACCAATAATCTCTCAGCGTTGTCCAGAAGGAAATGAGGAAGCGGGAGGACAAAACCAATCCTTGTGTTGAGACCATGGAAAGGCTTTGGCTGTGCCTGGAGTCCAACAAACACTCCTGCTCCCCGTTTTCTGCCTGGTGAGACCATCCATGGGCAGTGCAGCAGGATGGATCCAGGAGGATCACTGCCCATCCCCGCCATCTCCATCACTGCTGCATGAGAGGCTCAAGAACACATCCCACTGGGGCAATAAAAAGAAATTGCCCTCACTGGGATCCTACATTGGTGCTTTTATGGTGTTGGGGTGAGAAGTGTCTATTTATCCTCTTTCATTTCTTGTTAAAAAGTAGAGCCCCTGTCAGAGCTGAGGAGAGCTGCAGCACAGAGGAGACATTATTCTCAGTTTTGGATTAAGATCAGTATTTTAATGAAAGCACTTATTAGCCCCAGCTGGGGCTCAATTTTCCAGTGAGTTGGGGAAAAAAAAATATATTGCCCTGACCATTCTTCTCTGGGGATTGCACTGAGACATCTGAGAGTATCAATTACTGATCATAATTCTCTATTGGAAACGAACAGCTGGGGGAAAGCCGCTGGCTGGAAACGACTGGATTGCTTTACATTTGAAACTAGAGTTCCTGGCTATTTGGTGCCCATTTTTTTCCCACTCTGGGATGCTGACAGCTCTCAGTGGGCTGCAGGAGCCCATGTCCCCTCAGCTCCCAGCAGAGGTGCACTGGCAGCAGGATGTGCAGGGAAGTTTTGGGACCTGGATCGTGTTGGGGGTGGGGGAGTTGTCACTGCTGTCCCCTGCTCCTGGGAACATTTTTCAGCCAGAAGAGCTCAAAGGCCTCCCCCTTTCTCCTGCAGTTATGGGGTGGAGGAATGACCACAGGGATACAAGGTTATTCCTGGGGAACACAGATCCTCACGTCCTCTTGGAATGTTTGCACTTTCTGGTGACTTAGGCACCCAGACCTCATCAGAACAGGCTTAGGAAGGTTTGTGACTCAGTGCAGGGATGAAAGGAAGGTGAATAAGCTATGCTGGAGGGGGCAGTGGCACTCAGGGGTCTCCATGAACACAGAGAGCTTTCCTCTGGACACACACAGGAAAACAGCCCCTGAGCTGGAAGCTTGCTTTAAGTGGGAAGCAAAACTTAATTCCATCTCAAGCCTTTTGCAATAGCTGATGCAGAAATGGACAGAATCAGAGCTGGAGGAAGCTGCTGTTTCAAAGTCAAACCTCATAAAATGCACACGAGTTTCCTCAGGAGGGGCAGAGCCCTGCCTGGGTCAGCAAGGAGGGTTTGCAAAGGAACTGGCACAAGGGCCAAGTGCCCACAGCAGGGGCTGTGATGTCTGGGGTGTGTGGGTGAGGTGTGTGCAGAGCCACCAGAGCCACCAGAGCCACCAGCCTCTCCCCCGTGGTCCCCAAGGGTGGAGGAGGTGGCAGCACTTCCCTCCTGCCTCGGGGGAAGGAGGGAGAGACACCCACAGATGTGTGCCAGCAGTTCCTGGGAGAGTTTAAAGCTGTCTTCACGTGAACAGCTGCACTGACCCGTAATGGATGGGCACTCCCAAAGGCAAATCTCCCAAAGAACAGGCTCTGTGTGTGTGTCCCACATGCCTTTCTGGGGCTGGGGGCTGTGTCAGGCACAGGGACACAGGAGGGAGCCCACTCCAGCAGTGGCCAGGTTGAAGGCTTCAGGTTCTTTCAGCTGTACTGGCTGGAGTTATTTTTTTTCTCCACTTGGAAAGTCAGATCTGGGTGGGTTTTATCAGAATATCAAATCAATAAAATGCTCTGCCTGGGAACCTGTTTTCTAAATGCCACGGAAAAAAAACCCAGCTAGCCTGGGACCAAGGAGCTCAGGAATTTCACAAGAAAACAAAGGAAATCCCAGGCATGTTGGCCTTGAGAATTGTGCTCCTGCCTGAGGGTTGATTAACTTTTTTATTCCCCTCCTCATCCCCACAACCAGCTCATCCCAGCTGAACTGGCAGCCTGATTCCCTGCAGGGAACAGGAGGGAATCTGCATGAAAACCAAACCTTGGATGACTTTCCCACCTTTTAAAAGAGAAAAAAAAAAAATCCTCACTGCTGGCCCTAGACTGTGATAACCCAGGGCTGAGGAGGCACCTGTTCATCCCCAAAGCCCAGCCAGTCTGACACGATCCATTCCAGCTCCCAAAAACCCTCCAGCCAAGGGACACAGCGCCCGCAGCTGCTCCCAGCCAAAGGCAGATGCTAATCCTCATCTCCTGGAAACAGGCAGTGAGCACCTGAAAAGAAACCCAGTCCCAGCATCACACAGACCAGCCATTCAGCTCAGGCCAGTCCCATTAGATTTGGTTGACAAAAGAATCCAACGTGCACATTTATAATTTGCCAGGGGGGGGAAAAAAAAAAAAAGGGAAAAAAAAAAAAGGAAGCCAAGCTTTCTCCTTCTGAATGGAGAGTTTCTGTGGGCCAGCCTCCCTCCTCGTCAGCAGACAGGGTGGAATTCCCAGGCTACAGGGGAGATCTCCTGGGGCTGATCATGTTCTTAAAGGCATGTTCCCAATCAAGAAGGCTGGGATGAGGCATAATAATTGCATGGGCTTCCTGAGAACTGGCTTAATATCCCTCCAGACTCATTTAACCTAGTTTTTCATTCTGCTTTCACATCAAAAAAAATGAAGGTCTGTCTATATCTTGATATACTGCAAATCAGGAAATGGAGGCGTATGGTATATCTCATCCTCCCCTGCCTGGAGCTCTCCACGGCACGCTGCCAAGGCATTGTGTCAGCAAAGCTCTGCTGATCAACGCTGGGGAGAAAGAGAAACCAGTGGCCTGTTAAAGGTCTGAGAGTCAGGAGCCATCTAATCCCGGGCTGGCACGGGCTTTGTGTCCTTGAAATTGGTGGGGAATAATTAGTGTCATTACCAGCCTACATTACACCTCTACTGGGCTGTAAAGACAAGCCAGGGCGGAAAGTTTTGTAGGCTCAGGGTCATGGCTGCTTATAATTCTCATTAACAGAAGAATACTGGGAAATGTGCCATGTTACTGGGCCAAGCTTGTCCTTACCTTGGGAGCCCCTGGAGCACCTTGAGGCAGTCCCGAAATCCAGAGGTGTGCTCTGGCATTTCCCTTTCCAGCTGAGGCTGTCAACCTTGTGGAAGAGATCCCAAGGGGTTCAGGGGGAGACCCCAGAGCCTGTGCCTGCCTGAAGCTGCACGTGTGCTGCCACTGCCCCCCAGATGGGAGAGACAGAGGTTATCAGCTGCTGCAGCAGGGATCCACGCCGCCACGGGCAACTAAAAACAGAGAGAAGCCCACGGCTCCATCCCAGGGGCAAACCCCAGGGAGCACCCACAGATAAAGAGTGGCATTTTGTCTGGCCACAAAGCCACACTGAGGGGAGGTGCAGACTCCCCAGTCTGGCTGGTTTGCAGGAACACTGGGTTTTTCTGTTCCCTGGGAGTGGGGTCAGCCTTTCCTGCAGGGACAGCCATCAGTCCCTGCTGTGGCATCGACACAGCCCATGCTGGTGTCAGAAGGGAGCTGGTGGCTGAAAAGTTATCTTTACACTCTGCTGCCCAGTCAGACTGTAATCACAACTGGCCTTCTTCATTACAAGTTCTTTAATCCTGCAAGAAGACACTCCACAGAACAAGGCACAGTTTTATGCTGATGTTGCCAGTTTAACCTTGCAAGTCCAGCTTCAAGGATGCAGCTCTCCAACAGTGCAGTAAAAAGTCACCTCTGAGGTCTGTAAGAACAGACACCTGGCAAGTGTGTCCCCAAACTCTGCACAACACCATCAGCACAGCACGTTTGGGAGGTTGCCTTCCATTGCTGAGCTGGCTCAGCGTGGCAGAACCTCTGTGACAGCTGGGCAAGCCACGTTGGATGCCACGTTTGTTACACAACAGGGCATTTGCAAAGCCTTAAAAAAAACCCAAAAAAACAAGAAAGAAAAAGCACAGCAGATGAATTAAATTAAGGGACTTAGTGTCATGAATATGAATTCTTGCTCTGAGCCATTCTGGTGAATACTAAACTCAGATTCTGGATAAAGCCACACCTTGTCTGGCTCAAGCTGCCATGAGATCCCTGGACTTCCCTCAGCTCCTTTAGATCCAAGGTAGGAGGGAACAATAGTCCCTTAATACATGTGGGACCGATTCCCACGTTTCTTACTCACTCTGAGCTCAGTCTTTACTCCCACACTGTGGCAGTGGCAGCTTTATTTGAGCTCACAGCCCCAGCCCACACTCTGGCTGGCCCAGAGGCCACTGTCCCCAAGCAAGAAATCAGCTCCAAGCCCAGAACTTCATTTTCTGCATTCACTCTCTGCTCTTTGCTGCATCCCACGACAGGACGGGGCAATGGGAGACAAACCAGGCAGTCCCCTGAGCAGACATGGGTGAGCACAGAAACTCTACAGGCCACGTTGTTGGCAGATCCTGGCCTATCTAAACAAACAGGCAACGTGACCTGAGCTCCCATAAATTTCCTGAAAATCTTTAATGACTCTAAAGGCTTAATAAAGTGTTTCACAGCAGAGGCAGCAGCCCGTAATTACGGGTTTGGAATCTGTGGGGTTGCAAGCTGAGGTCCAGCTCAGAGATTGCAAATGCAGGCAGTAATAACAGCTCTTTTAGAGCACAGCACATGTCTTTTGCCACCATACACCCTCTTTTTTGAGCTGCTGTGTGCCTAGCCAAGCATTCTGTCAGCAGGAGCCTTAATCAAATGGCAGAATACATTAGAGACAAATCCTTAGGGATGGAGTTGCAAAGCATTGTGAAAGTGTCAACTGACTGCTGGGAGACCATGATTTAGCAAAAAATCATAAAGGGCCAGCTACAGGATGTAAAAGCCAGACTTCTGCTGGAATTAGGAAAGGTTTGGGATCATGTGCCATCATGTGGGAGGGTTGGCACTGCTGTGTCCTGCTCCCAGTATCCCCACACAGAGACCTCAGCACCACGTCTGCAGGTGGATACAGCAGCTGCAGCAAGTTTAAAAGAGGGGAAGGAGAGAGAGAGGGGTCACAGCTCCCACAGACACCCGTCAGGCTCAGGGGAAGCCTCTGTCCCAGCCTGGTTATTCAGATCTCAGCTCTGGGGAAGACACTCCCCCAGGAAAACACAGCCTCACATGTTGCTTGGAAAGGCTGCCAGTCCCAAATTACTCATCACATTGCTCTGACTGCCTTTAAAATGGTTTTCATCAGCACTTGGGTCATCTTTTCACTTTTATACATGGTGCTGTTTGCAGAGCCCCTCTTTAAAGCCAACTGACAGGTTTGAAAAGCAAGAGAGCCTATTAGTTTTTCCTTTTGCCTGTCATTACACAAGAGTAGTGCTTGACATCCAAGTTTCTATTAAAAAAGAGGACTAAATTAAGCTCCTGCATGAGGTCTCTAGAGATGCATCAGTCAGTGCTTTCTTACACACTCCTTTTACAGAGCAGGGAAGTTTGTGTACCAACACAACCACGGCTGTTCAACTGTCAAAGCCCCTCGAGCTACATCAATCCACAAAAGAGCAAGCAAACTCCTTTGAAACTTCTGCAGTGAGGCAGGAGAGAAGAATTTGATGTTTAATGCTTTAATCATAGATTTGGAGGCCTCCACTGATCCATGGTGCTGACAGCTGCAGGAGAGCTCACACCACGTACGGGTGAAGAACTAAAGTTTAGATAGAGGGAACTTCAAGGAAAAAGAACTGAAAGGCACAGTGAGCCCTGTAATTCCAAGAATTGTGTTAGACTCCTCCTGGCAAGTGTCCCTTTTCATAGATCATTGCAGGATTTGTTAGTTGTTTCTACAGATTTAGAAAGAAAATATCTCACACGCCCGCTGCGATCGGGAACGCGCCAAGGCAAGTAAACAGCACATTGTTAATGTTTCCAGAGATCTTTCCATCCCATTGAACCACTCCATTGGTTCAGTCTGTACAAGAAAGCAAATGGTTCAGATTACTTATCTCATTTAAAAAAGAAAAAAAAAACAAAAAAAAAAAACAAAAAAAAAAAACAAAAAAAAAAAACAAAAAAAAAAAACAAAAAAAAAAAACAAAAAAAAAAAACAAAAAAAAAAAAACAAACCAACCAACCAAACAAAAAACCCTCTGGATTTTGCAGTGTTGCATCCCTCAGTTTCCAGAGCCAGCCCTGGGATGTGGTGAATAATGCAACCCTCAGTCCTGCTCTAGCAACACAGATGAAGTCCTGACTTGTTCTTCTCTTGCTGGTGTTTTTGGAAAATGCAGGAAGGAAAAAACTGTCAGACAGAAATAGTCTGTGTGTCACTTCAAGCCAATCACTGGGGACCTGGACTCAGAGCCCACTGAAGTCAATGGAAAGATTCCTCCCGGCCTCCACGGGCTTGGGCTCAGCCCCACACCAATGTGCTCCTTGCAGGTGTAGGTTTACACGCTCCTTTTTACACGGCCTGAACAAAGACTGCCCTCAAGAACCACCTTAACCACAGCTGCATTTGTCTCTAGCAGGGAGCTTCCACCCTGCCTTCAGCAATGTTCCCGGGCTGGGGCCAAATCTCCAAGCCAGCACATCCCTCTGTCTTCTTCTGCAGCCCTGCCCAATTTGGAGGGCCACATTTCCAAGTGTCCAGCTGGCCTGGCCACAGAGCTGGCCTGGCTCTCCCCTGCGTTTTTTCCCTCCGTGGCTCACACCACTGCCACCCCAGCGCCTGCAGAACCATCCAAGGTTTCCTAGGAACTGCAGAGTTAACTTCCCACATGAACATTCCCCTTGGGAGAGGGCTCTGCTCTCTGCTGCTGGCTGACAGGACTGGGCAGGGGCAGAACAGTACGTGGTGACATTCATACAAATTTCTCTTTATAGATATATATTAATAGCAGCGCTTCTTTCGTTTTATCCTTTTAGATAATCCTGAGCAAACTCTCTTCTGAATATATCACTTCATATTCCAGAATACTGAATGAGGAACTCGGCTCCAACTTGAGGTAAAAAATCCAATTCTTTTCACTTCTTAGCTTATTTTAGCTAACTCCAGGAAAGGTCTATCAGGTAACACAGAGATCACTGACAACCCAGAATTAAGATCACCTCCTGAGTTTGGTGCAGGAGGAAGAGGTGCCTGCACTACCAGCAGCCCTGTAAACCAAACAGAAAGTGAAATCAATGTGAACTTTGCCTAAATGAGTCACTTTTGTGCTTGGATGTCCCCCTCTACTCCCCAAATGGTCTTTGAACACTCAGAGTTCTTCAAGTCACTGAAGGGACAATTACACACTCCCCTGAGCACAAAAACTAAACTTACACAGTGCAGTGCTGAACTCAGAGGGTTAAAGAACGTCCCTGGGAGCAGCAGCAGTGACAAATAAGCACCAAGAACATTCCTTCACCTTTCTGATTGCTCATTAAGCCTTGGCACAGCTCCAGGCGTGCAGCTCCCCGCTGCACCAGCTCTGCCTTTTCCCCCAGTGCTGCTGGGTGTGCAATGCAAACAGGGCCTGGCATGGGGGTCCAGATGTGCCAAAGGGAAGGTGGGCTCTGAGATCCACTGCACAAGGTGACCTGGGGCTCCTCACGAGCTGGGAGTGAATATGGAATCTGCCAGGGATGATCTGTGCAAGAATTTATTAATTTTGCCAGAACTGAGGTGGCATCCATCTGTAACTCTTGGGCACAGGATGAGGGATCAGGAGAGATTGGCTCTCTGCCTGGCTCTGCTGCTCTCTCCTGCACTGATCCTGTGCCACCTTCCAGCTCTGAGCCTTTTCCTGTGCCTCAGTTTCCCCATCTGCAGGTCTGGACATCAAAGCTGCTGTGTGTAATTTTTAAAGATAGGAGCAAGCCAAAGAGGGATGGAGGGAATGGCAAGGCAAATCCTTCCAATATTAGTCAGCCCTTACTTTGGCTGAGCAAGCAGCACAGAGAGGCGGAAGGAAAAGGAACCAGGAAGGCTGGAAGTGCTGGGTTTCACACAATTCCACCGTGGCAACCATGTCCCTCTAACACAGGGGACAGTTCAAACCAGCAGCTCTAAGCTTGGTCGTGCTGGGCTTTGCTCCCTGCCAGCAGTGCTCAATGTGCTGCTTTGTCTCTCAGAGGGAACATGGAATGTGGAATTTCTGTCGCTCATCATTTACAGACGTGCAGACATCTGAACCTGCTCAGCCACCAGGCTGAGCTGCTGGCCAGAGCCAAGGGAGATTCACAAGAGGCTTAGGAAGACTATCCTGAGAGATGAGAGTTGAGTTGCTGGTGTTCAATTTGTGCCATTTGCCCCTGGAAAACACCTGCTGGTTTCTTCCCTTGCACTCACAGGGAAGCAAAAGACAATTTCATGCTACTCCTTATCTGCCTCCTCTGCACCCTCCAGTCAGTTCCCACCAGTGGTTGCCTATCAGGTGTCACATCTGGGAGGGATGGAAAGCTGACAGGCAGAGCATCTCAGATTAACCATTTCCATGCTTTTCCCTGTGTAAACGTGGGGTTGCTCACAGGGTCAGTGGCAGGTAGAGAACTGGAGACTCTGGAAGTTCTCCTCAGCTTGGGACAGCGTCGGTTGTTACGACCCTGGCCCTGCCAAAACTAACATCAGACATGTGTTGACTTCAACACTCCTGCAAAATTCTAACAACACAGTGCTGTGACATTCCCCAGAGTGACTCCCTTCAGAACTGAGGCAGTGGAAGATGAAATGTCCATCCTTAGAGGCTGCAGTGTGAGCAGATCCCAAACTGCAGTGAGAGGAGCTGAGTTAAGGTGAGCATTTAGCTTTTACTCTGGAGGATTAAAGGCTTTAGAGGACAGACTGATAATCCTTCAGCATTGCTCTATCAGCCCATTTTCTGGGAAAAGCTCATGGGATCACTAAGGACAGATAACTTCCCAGCGAAGACTGAACCATCTTGAGGGCAAAACAACCCAGAGCAGGCCCCAGATTCCTGGCAGGGACCAGTCATACATCTACAAATCACTAAGATTAAAAAAATCCTGGTAATAAAAACCACAAAACATCTGGGGCACCTCCACACTTCTGTGCATTTATCTAACACTTGTCAGTTGAGATTTCTCTTTTACCTAAACACTCAGAAGCAGAGGGACTTTCAGGGGATCTCTGAAAACAATGAGGACTTGGAAATTTTAAAAATTCCCAGTTCCTGGGCTAATGCCCCAATGACTTTCTTAAACACAAGGCAGCTAAGACACTGCTAAATTTACGGTAGTGAGGGGTAGAAGATAACAGGATTTACAAGGTTAGGTTTAACAGGGTTGAAGGTTAACAGGATTTTAAGGTTAGGATTTAAAATAACACAGCAAAAATGAAAATCCACAGTGACAAAGAACCCTGTGTATCATTCATTTCTTTCTGCCTGCCTCTGCACAGGCTGTAAATCAACCCAGATCAGGAGATGTCACCAGCCAGTGCTGTCCCCTCCAGCCCAGAGCACTGGGCTGGCAGACAGGATACACAGGGGGTTTATTTTCAGGGCCTTGACACTGAACTGTTATGTGACACCTGGAAGGTCACAGCATATTTCTGCTGCTTCTCCCACCAGCTGCTGGGTTAGAAATGATTATTTCTATTATTTCTACCCTCGCTGCTATAGGCACTACTGAGGAACCCCCTGCAGATACCGGGGTCTCACGGGGCAAATCACTGTGTGCACAAATTCTGTCAAAAAACTCTTCTCCCAGGAGAAATGTATGCCCTAAACCAAAGGCAAACAGGTGGAAAGAGGCAGAAGTGCTGGCCTGGGGGGGCCAGGGCAGCCCCTCACCCCGGGCTCAGTGTCCTGGCTGAAAGCACTGATCTCTTTTGGGGTTATTAATCATCACCGTGGTATCAGCAACACACAGTTCATGTGCACCAAGCTCCTGGGTTGCACACAGGGGATTAAAATACAGGGAAGCAGATCCTGGATGGCCAGAAGAAAACCCTCAATCCACACCTTTAGTCTCTGCTAACAACTGCGCTTTTGCAGATTGGAGCCGCGCTCCGAAGATCGCCGGGACAAGTATTTGACACAAAGTGATGCCAGGGAGCACTTTTGCTTGCTTTTGTTTTTCCAGGGGTGCAGAATCCTGCCTAAAACAATCCCCAGCTAGAAATACTAGGCTGCCATGGCTGCATGGCCTGGATTTCTCTTGCAGCACCCTGAATTTCTCACCCTGTGTGAGCTCCTGGGTGTGCTGTGCCTGGTATGAGCTGGAATTGATTATAGGTTTTCTTGCACTTCTATCCACATTAGTTCTACATCACAGAGAGTGTGGAACGCAGGCACTGCCAGAGCAAGAAAACTAAGATGTGACATTGTTTTTCAAGGACATATGCTCAGGGCATGTGTTTTTTCCCCTCTCCTCTATCAATGCAAATCCCAAATGGAGCTATCAACAAAAATAAAGGGAACAATCCTGACCCAGTTTAAAGTTGTGTGGTTTGGTTTGTTGTGTTTTTTTTTTCTTTTTCTTTCATTCTTTTGCTTCTCAAGGCCAGAGACAGAACAGAGGCCACAATCAGAGCTGCCAAAACACATATGCATGTTGGATGCTTTTGTCTAAAGACACTGTGAAGTGCTAAAATATTAAATATGTCAAGCAGAAAGGTTTCCTCTGGTCTTCAGAGCTCTGCAAAATGGCAATAAAAATGTAAAAGAAGAATGCTGAATAATCAAATGTGGTTTCTTTTTTTTAAATGTAAGTAGTAAAGGCTGAGTCCTGGATACTTCATGTTAAGAGCAGAGACAGCTCAAGGATTTTCAGCTCCATTTCTTCCCCTGTGCTGGAGGGATCATTTTTAGGGATAAGGGAGTTGTAGGGTCCCACTAGCAAATATCCTGAATTGTGAGCATCAGGACCAAACATCCTGTATCAGAGGGGGTTTTGCACCATCCAGTCCAGGCCCTGAAATTCAGAGTAAGTTTGGGTTTGCATTTCACCTGCCCAGCTCAGAGCTGTTCAGAGTCAGACTTTAGATTCAGGGCTGTTTTCCAGTCCTAGTGATCTGCTCAGATCCTGACTTCTCCAGCAGGACTGCCAGTAAGGCAGTAAGAGTTGCAGTGAGGGGGATATTTGGAAAAGCAAACACTCTTCTCAGGTGAACTCAGTGGTGACCCTGAATGTGACCCCAAAGGTCAGTAAACAGCCCCTGAGTGACCATGACAAACTCCACTGAGGGCTTCAAGGACAAGCTGGGACATAAAGTCCACTCTCCCTCCCCAAACCTGCCATGCTGCTCATCACCCCTGCTGTGATTTAGCTGTTCAGACCACGCTTCCATCTCACAGCACCAGGGATGGGGCACTCCGAGACACCAAAGGCTGGGGCTGCAACAGAGCCCCTCAGCTGTGTTGGTGGAACTTGTGTTTTTATTATTTTTATTGTTGTTGTTTTTATTTTTTATTTTTATTTTTGTCTGCAAGAACATACCAAGCAATGATGGTGTTCTGAAGTGACCTTCTGGAGCATGTGCTCGAGCCCGTTGGAGCTCAGCCAAAGCTACTATTGTGGATTTCATGCCAAGGCTTGGGAGAACCCTGGCTCCCTCCCATTGTTTTCTTTGGCCGGGCTCTACGGATTCTCAGCCTGGCAAGAAAGCCCCGTTTTAAAAGTACTGGCAAGCCCCGTGCAGTTTGTCACAGCACGGCCATGATTTAGGACCTTGATTTAGGCTCAACACTGGGCTCTTTTGTTCCGCGGCGCTGGGACATCGCTCGCGACTCCGCGCGAGTTAACGAACGCGCGTCGGCTCCCAGCGCGGCCTGCCCGGCGTGGCAGGGAGGATTTTCCCCCCTGGATGTGCAAGCCAGAGTGGGAATGGCTGAGGGAAATTGAAGCAGCCTTATCCTTCGGCCGCAGGCTCAGGCTGGTGCAAACGAGGCTTTCTCGCACAACGCGTGCTTCGGCGATAAAGCAGAATTGCTGCGGACCTGGGTAAAGCCAGAGCTGGAGGAGAAGGATTTGCACTTTTCTCTTTCTTTTGTTTAATAGAAGCTCATTTTTATTTATGATTCGACCTCAGAAATAGAGGTGAAATTTGAAGGGATTAAAAAAAAAACCAAAACCACCTCTCTGGCTCCACAAATCCTTCTTACAGGTCCCTCAGGCTTTTTGCTAGGACGTAGTTATAAGCAAAAAATGACTCTGCAAAAAACAGTCCTTTGGTAAAAACCAGCTCTTGCACAATTTGTGTATTTTGGAAGCCATATTTGACCATTTTACTGGCTAAGGATACCCAAAACCAGACTCTGGGATCCAAATCCTCTGTGCATGGGGAGGAGGGGGAAGAGGGCAAGCTGAATATTTAAAATCAAACCAGTGAAGGAGAAAAGTATTCTTTTAGAAATAAAGTCAAATAGCTCAAAATCTCTGTACCTTTGTGACTGGCACTGCTGAAACTCTGCAGAAAAATACAGCCCTCTCTGCTGCTCATTGATTGGAATTAATAAACCAACCAGCCCTGAAATAACTGCCACCCTTTTCACTGTCAAACTAATCGAGAATAATTGACTACAATTAGTAAATCATGGGTAAAAATGTAAATGAGGCAGTAAACCAGCTAATTAATGACCATCCTGGATCACATCACCAGTGACTGTGTTGGCAAATAATAGCAGAGGTGAGGCTTAGACTGGGGTCAGTTCCCACTAATACTGAGCCTAGAAAACCAAGGATACGGTTGGTGATACTCCTTGGCCCGTGCAGCCAGCACAGGTTCCTCTGGGGTCCCAAGAGACAAGGAAATGCTTAATTTCCTCCATTTATAATCCACTGTACCCACTTTTGCTACATAAGGTACTCACAGCCTTCTCACAGGAGAGCTTTGTTGGTTGTCCTTTACAGTCTCTGTGTGACTGCAGAGAGGACTCAGAGTCTGGGCTAGGAGATGAAAAGTGGTGCCACTCTAATACATCTGACTGCACTAAAGTCTTTCAATTCCAGCTCTTATTGTCCCTTTAACACCACCAAAGTGTAAGTGAAAAATATCGGAGGGGATTGAAAGAGGGAAAAGGAGAAATGTCACAAGTGACAAGCATGGCATGACCCTCTCTGGAGCCTTATGGAGTCAACATTTGGTGAAGTCCTCTCTGGTCTGTATCTCACCCCTACAGGTTCCTCTGGCTAATGAGTTTGGCCCAGCAGAGAGGTGTTTTTCTCCTTTTATGCACCTTGTCTCAGGAAGCATGGAAATTCTCCTTGCCTTATGGTCTAACATTGGAAGTGTTCTGCTCATACAGTGTTCTGCTCATACCCAAGCATGATCATAACTCCATCTTGATCCTGTCTCTGGCACTTATCCAGAGCATTTCTAACTGAACCGTGTCAGTAAAAGCCAATCCTGACCAAGACATGGCAAACCAGATCCTCCAACAGTTTGGAAAGTCCTCTTGTTACACTGGTGGGTATTTTTCAATGTCAGAACATCCAGGAGCATTGCAAGGTCCAAAAAATCACAGGATGAACCAGAGCCTGGAGATGGAAGGCATCTCCTTCCCAGTGGCTCAGCTTCAACACACTCAGGGACACAGCTCAGGTCATGAGGAGCTGCTGTGGTTTCTCACTCAGGCTCAAACCCTCCCACAGCTTTTCTGCAAACACACCTTGAGGTTCCCCTGTGACCAACTGGAAGTTGATAAAACAACCATGGATTAACAAGGGAAAGGGTCAACTCCCAGGCCCCCAGCCCCGTGTCACAGCTCACTGGTGCAAATCCCAGTTAAGCTAAAGAAAACTAAAACCTGTGTTCACACAAACCCACTCTGATTTCTGTGTACACTTCAGGCCCCTGCGATTTCTGGTCCCAAGTTCACACCCAAACAGGAAAGGGACAATCTTGTGCTTCAGGTGTGACTGAAATCTCACTCAACTCCCCATGCTCATGGGAATTCAAGGCTGGATCTCACTGAACAGCTGACCTGACTTCAGTCTTGCCACATGAGGCCAAACCCTAACAGAAACCACCTGTGGTATTTCAATAACATTAAATCCAAGCTGAATTCAGCCTTGTACCTGACTCGCATCCAGCATCAATTTCCTTGGCCCACTTCAAGTCTCTTGCTGTCAACACTCCAGGGCTGAGAGTCATGGAAGAATGAGCTGCATTCTGTTAAACCTCATGGCCAGTGCTGCCAGCTGAAGTGTTATCCCTGCTCCCCATGCTGAGGATGGGGTATGAAACAGAACAGTTTGTTTTCCAAATCTGATGCAAGGCTCCAGTTATTCAGCTTGCAGTTCTGACTGCGAGAGGCTTTAGCCAGCTCTGACAACATATGGATGTGGTCCATGGTCCTGGCTGTTTCCTATAGGTTCTGGAAAGGTCTGAGGCATGACTCTGTCTTTCTGCTGCACTTGGAATTTGCTGTGATGCACAGGAGGAGGAATTCCTGGGAAAGGCCAGGACCTCTCCAAGGATGGTCCCAGCACACACCAGCTCGTGAGTGCAACATTCCAAGGTTTGTGTGTTCAGCCAGCACCTGGCTGGCTGCAAACTTACCTCTGCTAGTGACAGAGAAGGAAAACTCATTTATTGTTATCTCTTTTGGCCTTATTTATAGAACTCTTGTTAATGCCTCAGCTGCTCTGTGCTGAACAGCAGCATGAGCATGTCACACACACCACAGACCTGCCCAAGGGGAAGATGTGTGGGGATATTTTAACCACAGCACAGAGCTGCAGCCCCACCAGGCCTGCCTGATCATGGAATTTCAGCAGCAAACATTTTAACAGCCCACTGATTCCCTGTTTAAATACATCATCTCTACAGCCCCATCTTCCCCAAATCCTGCAAAGCTGGCAGATTTCTTGAGGTAAAGTGACATCTAAGACATCTTGGCATCTCCAGACCTTGGTTCTCCAGCAGCACCAGGTACTGGCAACATCATGAGGTGACCAAAAATTGAGGATTTGGCTGTATGGTGTGAGTTCATCTCACACATTTAGGTTTATAAACATTAGCCAGAATTGTTTATGATATGAACAGTGACCTGGCATCTGCCACCTCATCACCTATTTCTGTCACAAGACGTTTCCTTGTGTCTATTTGCCACCAGTACAGAGGAATTTGCTTCACTTATTTGTATTAATGTGCCAAGTAAAGTAAATGTAGTTATGCTCACGTGTCAAAATGAAGGAGGGCCACCAGAGGTTCTGGAGTCAGGACAGCAACTTCATCTTGCACAGGAAGTATCCACTGCAATTAAGATAACAAGAGCAAGAAGATGAATAGAAAATCAAAGGAGAACATACTGCATTTTCCCTTCAAGGGCCTGACACCACAACGGTTAAATCAATATCAAAATTTCCACTGCATTTAGAAAACAATTTAAATATTTCTGGAAAAAATAGATTCTGTACAAAATGTCATTTGTGTTGAAAGAACACTTGGAAAAGGAACCAGTGACTGTTATTGTTGGCAATATCAGAGGAACAAGGCCCCAGCTGTCCATTCCTAGAAGGGTTAAACTTCTCCTATTATGAAACAAGAAAACAATCTCTGGAAGGAACAATTTTCCAGCCAATGCCCATCCAAAACTCCAGGTCAGCAGCAAATACATCCAAATACACAATAAGGTCATACAAAGAAATTCAGAGAACAGCCCTCTTTGTCTAGAATATTAAGTACTGGAACAAATAACGGCAACATCCTCAGGAGTTGTTCACATTTTTCCCAGCACAGCTCTTCCTTGCTGAGGGTTGCTTTCTTTTTCCTATCACTCCGTGTGGATTTTTCTCTCTCGTCATTTGTCTCCCCTCCTTTCCAAGTAAAGCAAGGAGTGTGTCTTCTCCTGGAGTCACCTATGAGACTGCAGATCCCTGGAGTTGGCCCAACTAGAAGCCTTTTTTTGGGTATTTGTTAGTTTGGGATCTCTTTTAAATGAATAAAACACTTCAATATCCCTTCCCTCATTCCTCCTCTTGTTCTCCTACCTTTTCCCACCAGGTCCCATCTTCTCCGCTGTTTCTTGGTCCTTTCCTTCTCAGAACATTTCTCACCCCAAGATTTTCAGCAGTGACTGCTATAATTTCTTACCCAACCCTAATCCAAACGCTTCTCTTTATCCCATGTAAATATTTCTCACAAATAACCTGTCTCCAGGTTGGGACCTTGCAGATGGGGCAAAATCCTGCAAGGCTTGTTTTTGCAGTAATAATTTTAGGTGGAGGGGTCCCAAGAGTCTCACAGGCTTTTAAGAAATGTTTTATGTATTGCATGGCAAGATGAAGGGGGAAAAATGGAACTCCAAAAGTTTGTATACACAAAATTTCTTAATTGAACTTCTCTGATCCTGCTTGAAGTGGCATAAATATAAAGGAGAGTCAGAACCTATTGAACCAAGGTTTGTTTTCTCAGCCCTCGCATTATACAAGATGTGAGCTCTAAAGAATTCCTTCTGTTCTCTCTCCTCTTAGTTTCCACATTTTGGACAGCTTTTCAACCAAAAGATCAAGCACTATCTGCTTTCAAAGTGCCCCTAATGAGGTAATTACTGGGAGCATAAAGTACACACATTAATTGTAACTGAAGCCACCACAGGCTGGGGCCAGGCAGTGCTCAGAGTTCACTCCACTGGCAGCTCAGAGATGTCCTGCCCTGTTCAAACCTTTTTATTTCTGTAAAGGAGTAAGACATCTCCAGTGTCCATCATGCTGGAGTTACCCTGCTGACCCCTTCTTGAACAAACTTTGCAAACCACGAGCACCCACATCTGAGCAGAGGCCGAGATTAAACACAGTTGTTTGCAGAAGTTTTTCCTGCAGAAGTGCTTGAAGTTCTTTTCCAAAAAGCCTCCCTCCCATCCCACAGACATCCTGTGCTGGGTCAGGAGCTCACCACCGGCCGTAGCTCAACCCACGCCAGGGACAGGAGGAACTTTTTGTTCCTCCAGCAGCTCCTGGGAGCCAGACCTCCCATTGCTGCCCACAGCCACAGCTCCAACCTGCCATTCCTGGGGTCAATCCTCTCAATCTCACCAGCTCCCCACGCCCTTCATTTTGGGTCTTGGTCCAGGGAGATTATCCAGAAAATGCTCTCCTAAGAGCTGCCCGCCTTCTGTCCATGAGGGTGGGGGGTCTCTGCCACTGATTGGGAATAGAACTGGGCAAAATCCATCAGGGGAAGAAAAATAAAACTGGCAGTAGCAGGTTGGCTGGATGTAAATTCCTTCCAGTGCCTGAAGGAACTACAGGAAAGATGGAGAGAGAATATTTGTAAGTCTAGAATGAGAGGACAAGGCTCCAAACTGAAAATAAATAGGTTTAGATGGGATATTGGGAGGAAATTCTTCCCTGTGAGGGTGGGAGGCCCTGGCACAGGGTGCCCAGAGAAGCTGTGGCTGCCCCTGGATCCCTGGAAGTGTCCAAGGCCAGGCTGGACAGGGGTTGGAGAAGCCTGGAATAGTGGAAAGTGTCCCTGCCCATGAGGTAGAACATGATCTTTAGGGTCCCTTCCAACCCAGGCCATTCCATGATTCTATATTAATTCTAGCAAATAATTTCCATTGAAAAATAAACATTCCAAAGTGGGGAAAAAGAAATAAAATAAAAAAACCCCCACCAAACAAAAACAAAAGAAAAGAAACCCACAACCAAACATGTGAGCTAAATATCTTTTTTTTACTTGATTTCAGTTCTGAGTTAGTTTGGATTCTTGTTTTCATCCTGCCTGGTTAATTTAAAATCAAGACCTTTCTTCTGAATTTTCAGATCAGCTAAGCAAAGCTGAAAAATTTATCAGAAGCACAAGTCTGGTTGTGAATTATCTGATATTCTTGCATTAAAGACTTATGCAATTATTTGAACATTTTATTTTCACCTAGAATTTCAGTTCCCAAAGGAAGGGAAAGTTGAGATTTCCACTTCATTCATGTCCCCAGGAGCCAACCTAAAGCTGTGAAAGCGAGTGTCCTTAAATGATTCCTTGCTAATCTACTGTCTCAATTAGCTCAGATCATAATGTCGACTTTGCTTGGGCTTAGCTTCAAGACTAACATTAAATTCTGCTGCTGCAGAATCCTGTGGCTGATACCTTAGTCATCATGTGAGCTAATAGGTCAACCTTGGCTTTTGGTAAGTCATAAAATGGAAAAGAACCCTCGGTTATAAGAGCTTTAGAATTCTTACTAGACAGCACGCAGTAATTCTTGTTCCTGAGTCATCCTGCAAAAGCTTTTTATAATATCTCACATTTGCTCTCCGAGCAAGTGATTACACTTCTGTGCTCTTCCCCAGCCATGCAAAGAAGATATTTGAGGCTCAGTGTGCCAGGAGGGATGAATGTGCTGCAGGGAGCACTCCCACGGGCAGCACGTGCCAGGACTGCAAATCCTGACGTGCAGGAGGAGAATCTGCAGCGCCAGTCCAGGGCAGGAAATGCCTCCACGTGCTCCATTCACTGGGGGCAGGCAGCCATTCTGCTTACCTTGTAGGGTCAATGCACCACTAACATCAGGGATGGGGCTCAGAAAGCACTCACAGAACCTCTGTGCTCACAGCCCAGGCTGCCAGGGGCAAACAGGACCAACTCTTGTAGCTGCCCCAGGGACCCTTCAGAGCCATCTCACTCACAGAAACACCCAGAGCATGGCAGGCTGCTCTGTTCAAGTTCCTTTTGGAAATGGGATTCAATCCATAACCAGGAGTTCTTGCCTTCCCAGGGTATTAAAAGGTACTAAAAGGAGCAACGGGGTGTAGATCTTAAGTGTTAGGAGCAGAAGGGTAAACTTTTCTTGAGTCATTTTTTGTCCCTTTTTGGTATCAATTGAAAAGATTAAATATTTTTAAAGACAATATAAAATGACCCAGCAGAAAGCCAGGCCCTCACGTGGTAGCAAGATTGGTGGAAGACATCCTGTGGTTTTGGAAGGCATCAGCTCAATGCTGCTCCTTCAGCTTTTCCCTGGTGATCACTCTGGAAAAAAGGCTGGGAGATTCCCTGCTCCACATGGGGCACATCCCACAACAAATCTGGTAAACACCTGCCCCAGGGAGGAGGAATCAATCAGTGCCTTGCAGAGAAGTAAGGTTGCAAGATCCAGTGTTGCACATTTTGAGCACTATCCAAATTCCAGACGTGTCCTTGCTCCCTGTTATCCTGCTGTTCCTGAGCATTCCCTGCAGTGGGGGTTCACAGGGTAATTTCCATCCTCCTTACCAGTAATTCAATCTGTGGGGCACGGAGGGAGCTGATAATTGAACCAGATTCACCATTATTCAGTATTTCCTATTCTCTCTTTAAAAAAAAACCAACAAAAAACCCCAAAACCCATCAGTCATTTTATCATGGAGCACAAACGATGACCAGCCAATTTGCAAGAACAATGCCAGGGCTGAAATCTGTTTATATCAACCATCTATCATTAGTAACAGCTCCATGACATTCAGAGGGAAAACGTGGACAGTCCACCTTCCTATTTTGGCACCTGGGTAACACAATTTGCTTCTTAGAACCACTCAATATCCAAGAGTTTTCATGGCATTCAACACGGGCAGCAGATAAAGAACATTGTTTGGATAGATAAGAAGAAAAATCAAGAGTGATCTTTGTTACATCTGTCTTCACCAAGCTGGATTGATTTTCTTTCTCACATCCACACCAGAGGAAAAGCAGAGCCAGCAGCAGGGAAACAGCCAGGACACAGCATCCTAAAAAAAAAAATCCCTCACGATTACTCTGTCGTATTTCTGGAGGCAAAGGTGGATGCAGAGACAAGGTGTGCATAAAACCTCCTCATTTCCCCGCAGCTGGGGTTCATTATCAGCTTCCTACATCTGGATTGCTCTAAACTTTCCATTTAACAGATATATTTCTAGTAACCACTTCTAAACTAATAACATTTAAATGCAGGATATGGGCAGCCTGCAGCTACGGCTGCTGTGGAAGCAGATCTTGCAGGCCTGACTCATTGCAATAATGGCTTCGCTATCAGCTTCTTAATTATGATGGAAATTACTGGAGCAAATTACCATAAAGGTTTAGGAACATTCAGTCCATTCTGGCCCTTCCAGGTCTGTTGCAATACATATTTGCTTTTTCTTCATAAATGTTAAAATGCCTGCTTTTTTTTTTTTTTTTTTTTTTCTTTTTTTTTCTTCTTTTTTTTTTTTTTTTTAATCTGTCTTCTCCTTCTCTTGGGAACATGGAAAAAAAACCCAAATTTCTTTTCGCTGTGGCAAGGTCCCAAGAAAACAGGTGGCTTCATGCGTAAACAATGATAATTGGGAAAGAGGTGATAGAAATTCCAGCCTGCACACTTCCGAGTCCAGCACACAAGTTCTCCACAGCTTATGAGGCAGAAAGGGGTTGACCCAGCTCAAAATCCTTACCAGGCCTAGAACTCACTTTTGGATCTTTCTTCATTCCGATTTGAAAGCAAATTTCTCTACAAATCCACGGTCACACAGTCACTTGGAGAGGAAAAGTGAGAATAACACTGGCTGAAGAAACCAATTTTTTGCATCAATGCAGCCATCACAGCCTGACCAAGGGATGCAAATCCTCACACTAATTTATTTGTTTGCAAATCACAACTTCAGGGGAAGATAAGAGCCTGCACAAAACCTAACAATTCCCTGGGAAAGAGCTGCAGTGCTAACAGTTTAACTGGGTACCTTTGTTCCTGCAAATGAAGTTTTAAAGGAGCCTGGGTGTTGAAAAATTCCCATTTCTCTGCTTTCAGAGAACTACCATTGCAAGCTAAGTCAGAAGAAATTCGAGGCATGAGTCCATTTTCAGTAGGGAACTCCTTCACGTTGGATTAAGCAAGATTTACTCAGTTTGCTGAAGTTCTGTCTGCTGGTGTTGTCCTTGTACAAGTTCCAGTGAGCTGCACTGGAATTAATGCCCTGATAGGGTCGTGCCAGGGGAGCCTCCACTGAGATAAACCAGATTCCCACCGGCACTTAGCAGTTCTTAATGGTGCATTTGAATTTACGTCTTCAGGCTGAGGGAAGGGGGAGGCTTTAGGACCAGCAGCTCCTCCCGTGAACTTGTGTGGTGTGATCAGGCACCGTGGCTTTTTTTGTCCCACAGGCAAGCACTTCCCCCCGTGTTCTCATCCCTCCCCGGGTTGGGAACACGGTGTTCCTTCCCGTGCTCCCACCAGGAGGACGGCGAGGGGCTGGCCCCGAGGGGTGGTGATGAAAATGCCTCGGTAATGAACCCATCTGCCGATGTCCTCATTGGCCTGGCTGGCGGTGCCAAGGAGCTCAGCAGGGGTCCCCCACTCTTTAAAGCCAACATATGCACAAAACCTACGGATTTCACTTTCCCCGCGACTTCCACCCCACTCCCCTGCTGCTCGCGTTTTAAATACTTTCCCCTGAAAATCCTTCTCTGCAGGAGCGGCTGCCGAGCGCATCTCCGACTTGGCTGCTGCGGCCTGGAGGCCCGGCCCTCCCAAGGCAGGAGTGTCCCCAAGGCAGGCAAGCACCCGCCATGACATCCCACACTTCCAAACCAACAAAAGGCCACGGACACCGAGGCAGCCCCCTCCTGGTAATGTGGACGTTCCCTCTGGCCCTGCAGCTGGCTGGGAAGAATTCATGTCCTGTCTTGGGCCGTGCTGTCCTCCAGCTGGACATCACCCAGCAGGGCAATAACTGGCCCAGGCCGTCAGCCTGACCTCAGGGTGGCTACAGATGAAGAGTCAGTGGTGTGGTAGCCCCGGCTCTCCAGGTTGTGCCCTTTCCAGTCCCACCAGCACAGGAGAATCTCAGGACGTCAGCTGGCTCAGCCATCTCCTGCAGAAAAAGCTCCCGGCTTCCAGGAGCTCCTGGCTTCTGACTTTCATCCACTCCCAAACTCTGCTGCACAGATCTGTCAGTGTGCCCAGGTGGGCAAGGAGACCAATGGACTGCATCAAAAATAGTGTGGCCAGCAGGACCAGGGCAGGGATTGTCCCTCTCTGTTTGTCACGGGTGAGGCCCCTCAAGGGCTATGTCCAGTTCTGGGCTCTGCACAGCAAGATGGACATTGAGGGGCTGTGTCCAGGGAAGGGAATGGAGCTGGGGAAGGGGCTGGAGCCCCAGGAGAGGCTGAAGGAGCTGGAAAGGGGCTCAGCCTGGAGAAAAGGAGAGTCAGGGGGGACCTTGTGGCTCTGCACAACTCCCTGACAGGAGGGGACAGCCGGGGGGGTTGGGCTGTGCTTCCAGGGAACAGGGACAGGAGCAGAGGGAACGGCCTCAGGCTGGGCCAGGGCAGGCTCAGGTTGGACAGCAGCAGGAATTTCTCCATGGAAAGGGTGCTCAGGCCTTGGAAGTGGCCAGGGAGGTTTGGATCCCCATCCCTGGAGGTGTCCCAGGACGGGCTGGAGGTGGCACTCAGGGCTCTGGGCTGGGGTGAGGATCAGGCACAGGTGGGACTTGGTGGTCTTGGATGTCTTTTCCAACCTCAACAATCCTGGGATTCTGAGACTCCTTGTAGAGACACCATTGGCTCTTTGCCACCGCCTGACAGACAGAACCTCAACTGGAAACCAAGAGAATGGAGTCTGGAAGGGATGGGAGCCACCATAACCCGTGCCAGGGGACAGACACCGACCTGAGCTTACTGCTGGAGGATTTTAAGGATGTGACCAGCAAATAAAATTAATGGGACACGCAGCACCTTCGGCCCCACTGGCCCAGAGGTCTCCCAAAGCTCAAAAGTGCCCTCCTCTGGCTGATTCCGACAGACTCTGCCGTGATTGCTGGGATAACACTTTCTGTGGGAGAAAGGATTAAAAATCAGCCACAAAGCAATCACTGAAAACCCAAGAATTCTTCAGGAAGAAATTTTTCAGAATGGTTTGAGATGGGCCGGCTGCACCATGGGTCCCATCCCAGCCCATGGGAGGGAAGCAGCTCAGACCTGCAGGGAACAGCTTCCCTGGGATGGATCCTCAGCCAGGGACTGTGGTTCAGGTCAGGTTGTGGTTCTGAAACCTCGTCTTTTATGGCTCTCCACGTAGGTCTTGGAAAAAAAGCCTCAGAGCTTTCAGAAGCGAGCTCTGAATTGCAGAACACGATTTTCTGGCTCACAGATTTCCATACTGCTAAGTCATCTTTGGACTTCTGTCTCCAAGCAGTTGCCTGACATATCCCAGATGACTATTTTAGGAAAAGGCAAATCATGCCCTAGAAATGCCTGTTTGCTCTGTGCTGACTGTAAAGGCAGTCTAGACGAGCACAGATGGAGATCTCTGTATTTGGTCAGGTGAATCACACCCCCATAGACTCAGGGTTTCAAAATTTCACCCTTCATCCAAGCTCAAAAGTTGCGTTACTGGCTGAAGTTGTTCCTGGTGGAAACTATCTGTGGATATCTTGGGAATCACTGACTTATCTCTCTCACTGCATTATTCCACTGAGGTATGTCAGAGCATTTTTGCTTTTTTTTTTTTTTTTCCCATTTCATTTTAGTATCATGGGGAAGTTCTCTCCTGAGAAGATAATTCGACAGACCAGGAAATCTTGGATTTTTTCTCTTTCTCATCTTTCCTTATGGAATATCTTGGGTATTTCCTAGAGATGATATGTTTGCATTTAAAGATATTTGATGTACAAGCAACATTTACCCTTACGTACCTTATAAACTTTTTAAATTAAATAAATACATTTTTAAAATAAATCTGTCTGTAATCTCATTACTCAGTTCAGTCTTCTTGTGCCCTGTTTTTCAACTGAGCCTCAAGATTAGCTGATGTCAGTAAGGAGCTGACAGAACTACAATGTATAAGCCACTCTCCATCTATTTCAGAATGTTGACAATTGCTTAAGAAAAAATGAGACTGTTTTGTAAATCAATGAAATTATATGTACAAGCAAACCTTAGACAGCTCTCAACAGGATTTTTACATGTCATTAACCTGATCTGTGTGATACTTGGACAAAAGCACCACTAATTGATTTTGTCCTTCAGAACTGAACCAATTCAAGGCAATTCCCAGGAGGCTGCTGCAGAAAGGTGAAATTCCTGGGTCAGGGGTTCGTTTGGGAAGGCCTAGAAAGCTCTTATGGTGTTTTTAGAACCCTCTCATGATTCAAAAGGACACCCTGTAGGGGCAACACCACCTTTTGTAGGGTGTATTTTTGCCAGCAGGGGTTAGGGCTAAGTTCCCCATGGCTCCTCTGTATTTAACCACATGTGTCCCATCACACCATTTGGGATTTAAGGTCCCCTCCAGTTTGACACCAGCACTCCTATCACCATCGACCCAGCTAAAAAAAAAGCCCTCCCAAAACACGTTGATTACAGATTTTTTTCCCCCTGATAATTCTCCTCTCCACGTGGCAGGGAGTAGCCCTGGCTTTGCTTGGCAGCCCTGGCATGATGTGCAAACCACCCAAGACGTTTGCTTCCCTTCCCAGCAGTGAGGACAGGGTATATTTGAGCTTCTTGGAACAGGCCGGGCTTTGGGGTTTCTTGCATGTAGTGCTAAGTGAGCTTCCTCTCTTTGATTTGTGCACCAAGCCATGGGTGACAGAAATACTCTTCATTTTTCACTGACGTGGGCAGCTCCTCTCGCAGATGTAATTGCAGGAGTCTGCCTGGCCGGCTCAGACAGGCCACTTTGTTCCCTCCACAGCCCTGCCCACACCCATCCTCCCGAGTTTGGGGACTTGGCTTGGCCTTTTCTAAACAGCCTGCTAAGGATTTATTAAATGTAGGCACTTCATTTAAAAAAAAATTAAAAATATATAAATATATAGATATAAAAGGGAGATATATATGTAAGGGAGATATATATATATATATATAAGGGAGACAGATATAGATATAGATGATATAGATATAGATATAGATATAGATATAGATATAGATGATATAGATATNGATGGGGCTATAAATAAATAAATAAATAAATAAATAAATAAATAAATAAATAAATAAATAAATAAATAAATAAATATGAAAGGGATTATAAAAATCAGCTGCCTGACTTTATTTTTTCCAGTTTGGTGATATCAGACCTACATCACCCAGTCTCCTGTCCCTGACTGTCTGAAGCTGTCTGGGTGTAACTGATGCTGCAGCTTGGCCTGGAGGCTCTGCTGCCCTTGGCTACTGCAGAGCAGGATAAAAGCCAGTTATAGTCCAGAAACTTCAAACCTTCTTGCCTCACCATTAACACTGGGAGCTTTATTATTATGAAACATTTTTAACACAGCACCATCAAAAAGCCAAGAGTGAGGCTCTCTAGACACTAAATATCCACAGGGAGGTAACAGCCACTGCCTAGCTTGGAATTTTTCACATAAAATTTTAGAAAAAGAGACAAACAGGGCAGGGAAAGGGTGTTCTGGGTCTAATTCTGAAAGTATGTGAACTAATTGTGAACTCTTTTCCCTCTAAGTCTCTTGAACAGCTGCTATGGGAGACATCTCTGTACTTCTGATGGGCTGTGAAGGGTACATAATAAATAAAGCACATTTTAAAGACAAGATAAAGGTATATTTCTCAGAATTTCTACCGAGAAATAAGGTGGTTTGGCTTGGCAAAATGGGAAAAAATGGAATATTGTATCAGTATCACAAGATCTGCCTTTCTCTAAATATATAAAATCTTTGATTTTTTACAGTTTAACATATAACCATCCTCTTACAAATTCTGCTTGCAATAGTTTCTCAAAGTCAGGACTCAGCTTCTTCTATTCCAGTCATTTTTCATGACTTTTGCAGCCAAGTCTACAAAAAGACTTTAACACTTTGCAAGTGCAGAATTACTTTAGTCAGAGAGCTTTAAAGAGCTGTGCAAACATTTATTAACACTTGCAACAGCTCCCCAGGTGTATTGTAGGGGGTTCTCATTTTATCCCCAACGTGCAGACAGGGTAACTGAGGTAACAGCAGGCAAAAAGGATTTGACTTCCCACTTCCAAGCTGGAGTGTGTTAAGTATTAGATAATTATTCTTCTACTGAGAACAGTTTCAAGCTGTAATGTCCAAATATTGACTATTTGTGCTCGAGTGCCACTCTCAAAGCTCTCCCTCAGAGGTGGCAGCATCAGCCTGGCTTCACACAGAAGTTGTGGTCTCTTGGCAAAGTTTGCCCAGGGATTTTGGCTGCCAGGCTGTGGCAATCCAGGCTGGAAGCATCAGTTCAGAGCCTGTCGGGGAGCAGTGCTGTGCTTTGGGGTCCCAGCACTGAAATGCCTTCAATGCTCACTCGCCCTGAGCAGGGCACAGAGAGCTGGCACCAGGGTCACTGTCACCCTCTCCACTGTCCCCAAACACCCACAGCAAAGGCCAGAGGGGCAGCCCCACCCCAGTGGCAGCCCCTGCCCTCTCTGCCACGTTTGGGGCACGCTTTTCTGACAATGAGCTGTCAAAAAACCAAACTGTGCACCTTTTCCAGGCTGGGAAAACATCCTGAACCCACTGCCTGCCTTCCACCCCATCACTAATCACTGTAAACAGCTGTTCCTTCTTTTCCTTTTTTCTCTTTTTTTTTTTTTTCATTACTCTCTAATACCATTCTGATCAACTGTTTGTGGCAAAGACAGACGAGAAGGAAAATCCTACATCCCACTCCACACAGCTGATCCATATGATTCTGCAGCTCCCTAGAGATTGATCTGAAACACCTTAAACTCATCTCATAATTTGCAATATTCAGGCTGCCTGGTATTCAAATTCACACCAGAACCCAAGAAAAAGAAAAACAACCAAACTATTTTCCATTTCCAGTCGTCTGACCCATCCAAGTCTCTTGAACAACAGGTCATGAAGTAATAGATTCACATTTTGCCAGTACCTACCAGGGTAGATCAACCTAGAACAGCTTGAAGCTATTAAAGTGGTTCTATATATTTCTGTGAACACATGTATTATGAAGTCAAAATGATGAAGTGCCTGGTACAGATAGGTTTTGAAAACAGTCGAGAACTGTTTGTTCCCAGCCCTGGAGGAGTGAGGGATCCCTGAGATGAACCATAGCTGCCAAATGATTCTAGTGCTCAGGAGAGCCTTTAATCTTCATCTCCTTCAAGACTCAGACAGAGATGAAAGTCCATTCTGATTATCAGCAAAACCTTCAAAGCTGAAGGTGATGCAACTCATGTGCTCTTAAAAAAAAAAAAGGGCAAATACAAAACACCACATAGATGGCAAAATAACTGCAGAAAGGAAGGGCCAACTGTGAGTTTGTGTGTGGACAGGCCAGCCCCTGCACTGCTCAGTGAGACCAGTAAATACAAACTGAAAGCCTGAGTCTGTAAGTGGGGTGGGTTTTTATTGGGTTGGAAATTTTGCAACTGTTGGTCAGGGAGGTTTTTGTTTGGTTTTTTTTAGGGGGTGGTGTTTTGGGAGGTTTTCTTATTGGTTTTTGTTGTTGTTTTTGTTGTTTCTTTTTAAATGATATAAAGCTGCTCAGCAATGCTTTTTCCTAGTCCTGTTCTCTTCCACCCCAGATCTGCTCCCATGAAGATGAACAGATTCCCATAAAATCAGAGAATGGTTTAGGTTGGAAGGAACCCTAAAGAGCATCTCATTCCACCCTAAAGATCATCTCATTCCACCCCCTGCCATGGGCAGGGACACCTCCCACTATCCCAGGTGGCTCCAAGCCCTGTCCAACCTGGCCTGGGACACCTCCAGGGATGGAAAAAGCCAAGCAGCTCCTCTGTATGAATACATCCACCAGTGCAGCAGCACTGGTGGCAGCTGTGATATAAAACTGCAGAACAATCCTACCAAAAACAAGTAACAAATATATCCAAGCCGTAAATACAGCCCAGATCTCAGTTTTGATTAGGCAGGACTCAGGTGATCAGAAGTCAGTATCAAAACAAAACCCCTCATGTCACCAAGCCAAAGAGCTTTCCAAATATCAGTTTACCTCCTTCTGGGTCTTGCAGGAAGTGTTTCTGAATGATCAACCCTCAATCTTTTGTGTCCTGACAGCCCTTTACATGTGAGAACACAAGAGCAGGGCTTGTTCCCGAGTGGATAAATGAACGTGGCGATTTTGAGTGTTTGGCACAAAGAAAATAAAAAGCTAAGTTTGAACAGCAGGCCTTGCAAACAGGGGACACTCAGAAATTAAAAAGGGAGCAGAGCTCTTGAGGGTCTAATGGCTCTTTGTTGGTTTTGGGGGGATTTTGCACTGAGCAAGGAACAGGTGTTCAGCTATTTCATAGCCAGGAGCATCATTCCAGTCAGAGATGCCTCTCCAGCATCAAGGGTTTTCCAGGAACACATTTGCACTCATTAGCAGTTTTTGCCACAATGGAACAAGTCAGCACAAGCTTGGGGTGCTGGCACAAATATAGACTTGGTTGCTGTCCAGGAAAGCACACTAAGATGGTTTGAATGAGGGAGAGGGAGCTGTAGCAGAACAAAGCATCCTCTAGGTACCTTTAGCTAATCATGAAAAAAAAAGTAGAGGAAAAGGGAAACAAAAGTAATTGTGTATTGACTTGCATGTCCAAATCTCATCATTAAAGACACTTTGCCAGGCCTTAATGCTCACACTCACACTCAGACTTGCCTCTTCAAGCACTGGGAGTGTGGATATACCCCAGGTACCTCTCCAGAAAATGCACCTCATCAGCTTTTTGCACAGATCTCCTCATGTGCTCAGACTTAGAGCCCTTGTGCTTGGAAACAATCCTCCAGTTGTGCACCACACACTGCTTCAGTCTCTGGGCCTGTGTTTTCAGAGATTTTGACATTTATTCAATAACACCATACTTTGTACTGAGCCAGCAGCTCCCTTTTTCAGAAAAAAAAAATCCATTTTCAATGCATATTCAAAGGCGTTGCCTTCTACCACTCCTCAGGCACAGCACACTGCTTTAACTAGGCTCTAACTAATTTTATTTAGGCATTAACTCATTACATCTGCAAAGCTGATCTCTGACAGTAATTGCTCTCTGCCAGCCACTGGCTGGCCCCCTCAGCTCTGCATCCCCTCAGCAGCAGCCTCACAGGAGAGGCTCTGGTCCTGTCTGTCCTTCTGTCCACATCTGCCAGCCAGAAGCCAGGCCAGCAACTACAGCGCAGAGTGAAACATCAGAAGCAACCAGATTTTCTGGACCAATTTTCAAAGAAAGGGGTTGCAAAGCCCTGTGTGTTGGGTAAATGAATACACGAGTTACTGGTCAGGAGCATTAACTCCACATTACTCCCATTTTCCATCTGCCTCCTGCCTCTGAGCTTCACCTCAATGCCAACAACAGACATATCTTTCACCTCCCTCAGCCTTTGGGGAGATAGCTTGCTCTTCCCCTCTCCTCAGGAATCCACATCCTGACAGCAGGAAACGGCAGATTTATCCCAAAAGATTGTGTGTCCAAGAAAGTACCTTGTTTGCAGCCCCATGGCTGTTTTGAGGGCAAATCTAAAGGTCTTGTGCAGCCTCTGTGAGGAGCCAAGGAAGGGTGTGGAGCAGTGTTTGTGCTCTGAACTACAATTTTGGTGACACGGGAGGCACAGAGCAGCCCCAGCTGCAAACCGTGAAGGCAGGAAGGAAATATCTCCCTCAGGAACTCAACAGCTTCCTGCAAAGAGCTGTGATGAGGGAAAAGCAGCGACACATCTGTGCCATGGGTTAGAGAAAACACCAGGATCCTGACTAAAAGTGCCACAGCCACATGGATAAGACACAAAGGTGTAAGTCAGCTCCAGTTTGTTCAAAACATTTCAACACATCAACTTTGCACCAGCGGGCTTTATGCCAGGGCAAACACACCTGCCTGCACTGTTCTAACTTCTGCCAGGTCAAGTGTTCTCCGTCCTCCTGCTACGGCATAAATCTGAAATAAAGTGGCAAAACTGAGAGTCACAGGATGGCTGAGGTTGGAAAAGGCCTCCAAGATGATCAAGTCCAACCTGTGACCAATCCCCACCTTGTCACCAGACCAGAGCACTGAGTGCCACTTCCAGTGGTTTCTTAATCCTGCATGGATTCTGCATCTTGTGTTCGACAGGAAAGCTGCATTCCCAACCCTGACCTACACCAATTTACTACCTCTGGATGCACAGGTCTGGTACTGCACAACCACAACCTGGAGATGGTTTATACGAGCTCTTTTCCAGCAAAAAAAATCAAATTTGAGAAGTTCCTACTTTCCTGCCCTACCCAGATCTGCTGTTCCCATCCCTACACCTCGGTTTACCTCCTGTTTCCAGGTGCTGATGCAACTGCTTGTGGGGCTCTGTGATAAACTGGGTCAGGGAAAATTCTTTTGAGCAGCAGTCAGGTTGTGTTTTTTTTAATTTTGGATGATTTCACGTCTCCACAAAGAGCTGCCTCAGCACAACTGGGGGGCAATGAACTGCGTGGGACAGTGCCAAGAGCAAGTGGCCAAACGCGGGGGCAAAACTAAATTGCCTCTGCTGCTGGGGAAAACATTCATGTAACTGCTCCAGAGCGGCTTCCAACCTCCCGAGCGAGTGATCAGCATAGCATTTGCATTTGAATTGAGGGGAAAATCCCCAAGGAGCATGTCTAGGCAGGTGGCTGTCTGGAGTTGGTCAGAGGTGGGATGGAAGGAGGGCATTCTGCATGAAAATTGGGTAAACAGTTCCCCGGGCTGCTCCGCGCTGCAAGGATTTTAGGTTGTTTCCCAAACTTTTACCTATCTATCCGTACCTTTGCCTTAAGCTTTAATAAATAAATCTTCCCTTTGCCTCGCAATGAAAGCTGTCTTGGGTCATGAGAGCGGGCTCTGCGCAATGGAAAAGCTCATCCAGCTAATTAATTACTGCTCCTGCCTCCCTCAGCATCAGAGCGCGGGTCCTTTGGCTCCAGCCACACGGACTAACAGGAAGGCATTTTTAATTACACCTGGGCACCGCATCCTCCCTTTGCAGTCCGGAGCGGGGAATTTTCCCTCTTGGAGCTCGTGGGAAATCCATGGGAGCCACAGGCTGTGGGAAACTTGGATCCCACCTGGGCTCTGCCTCTTGCCCAGGGTGGGGAACACACGGCCCTGCTGCCAGCCAAGCCTGCCGAAGCCCGGCTGGGATGCTGCCTGCTGCCGGGTTTTTATTTGCAAGGGGGAGAAGGGGCGAGGGAGGTGGTGAGGATGGCAGCGGGGTTACCACATCTGCTCGTCAGGATCATTAACACGGCGCACTAAATGAATCATTAGGCATCACAGCAGATCCACACACGCTTTGCTTCTCCAAGCTCCCCGACTCCGCTCCCTGCTCTCTGTACAAACGCCCAGGGATTGTTTCAAGCAGCCGTGCCCGTTCCCAATGTTACTGCTGAGAGTCCTTCCAGAAAAAAAAAAATAAATTGCTAAACAGATGAAGCTCTGCTGAAGGAACAGATCTGTTTATGGAACATACTTTTCTTTCACCAGACCAAATATATTCAGCCCTCCGAAGGAAATATGTACATTAAAAACTCCCTAACTGGTTAAATGTGAAGAAAGAACTAGCAAATGGGAAATTATGTAACAAGGAGCAACTACAATAAGAAGGTGCATTTTAAAATTATTTATGGCATGTTCTTTTGAGGTTAAATCTGAGAGCAATTTTTAAAAAATTCAGATATCAAAGCCTGGATAAATGGTTCCACAAGGAACTGAACAAATATGTGAAAGAAAGGGATTATTATATTAAAAAAATAAATAAGCCTTCAGCCTGTATTATTACAACCTAAATGTTGTCTTAGCCTGGAATATAAGAATCTGAAAACAGCTCTAACTAGGCAAATGAAGCAATACTGTCTTGTTTGTTTTTATTACCCAAGCTAATTTTTTTTCAAAAATAATAATATAAATCACTTATTTTTTTCAAATTCTATTGTTCTTGTTACTCAAGCAGCTATTTCCACAGTCATATGCTTGTGAGAGTACCTGGCAGCAGTTTCAATAAGTTATCTGAGTATTTCAAAACAGCTTTACAGCAGCAGACAAAACCTCTCCATTCAGTGCTCCTCCACTGATCCCCTCTTGGCTCCCCTTCCACCCCAGCCCTCCCCAGATCACCAGGCTGCTGAGATCATGCCAGCCAAATCAAAACCCCAGGAAAAAATCACAATAGGATTAAAAAAATCCTGAGGACAGAAGGCAGCCAGCAGGTTTTGGTTTTTTCCATGGACATGAATAAAAGCAGGATAAGCACACCAGTAAAATCTCCCAACCTTTACTCAGGTGTGCAGGGCTGGGCTGTGGCTTCACTCGTGTTTGCACACACTCAGCAGGCTGAGAGCAGCAAGGAATTCTGCAAGTCACACTTGGCTGCTTTGATTCAGCTCTGTTGCAGGAGCAGGCTCAGGATTATCTATCCTATTTTTCCAGCCCTTGGGTTTATTCTGATGTAAAAGAGTGAAGGTGGGCAACATGCATCAGCAGAGCCTTGAGTGCACAGGTGAGCCAAGAATAATCCCCACAGCTCTGTCAGTGAAGATAATATCAAATCTATCAGCTGCCTGCAGTTCATAGGAGCTGCTTATCTCAAGGGGCTGTTAGATCTGACTTGAGTTCAGCCTGCTGTTTGGTCTTGTTTTCTTCTGCCTCCAATGGCAGCTCCACAAACTGTGCTTTTTATTCCACACAGAAATGCATCAGGGCCTTGAATTTTATCCCTGATGCAATATGGTCTTAGCAACAATGAGAACAGTGAGCAAGTCATAAAAATAATAAACCATGCTAGGTCTGGAGGCTATGAAATCAGTTCAAACCTACTGCGGGGAGCTGAGCTGCCTGCACAGAGCCACATGGCTTTCCATGGGCACCAGCCCATTTATGAGTCATGAAACATAATAGAGTATTGTTGAAAGCTTTGGGACCATGAGAAATTATCTACTGCCCGGCATGGGGAATGGTATAAACTGGCAAGGAGCTGGAGTTACATTCTTTTACAGAAATGAAATCAGACAGCCTTGGCCTGCTTGCCAGTATACAAAGCCACAAATCATGAGGACAACTCCTTAATTAGGACTAATTTTTTTTTTTAATTTCTTCTTTTTTTTTTTTTTTTTTTTTTTAAGAGTTGCCACTGCACTAAGCAGCCAGGGAAGCCAACCTTTGCTCTGTCCCTTGCTGAGTTATAATAAGGCAGAAAAGCTGGGTAAGACAAAAAGGAGGGGTAGGTGAGACAACGTCTCAGCACGAGCTCCCAGGTGACATCCCCTCGTGCCAAGGAGTGGGGACACGTGTCCAAGGAGAGCAAAAGCCATTTGCTAAACATTCTGGTGTGATAACACCAGGGTGCCATAGGTGTGCTTATCTCCGTGTAGAGGAGAGAGGGAGGCAGCATCCTGCAGGGAGAGCACAGGGCTGGAGATCATCTCTAACCCAAATGCCACATTCCTCCCGGATCCTGTGCCCAGAGGGGAAATGTTAAACGGCCCTCTGACTGAGAAAGCAAAAAGCCTATTTTTAAATGAACGGTGAAGGCTTCAGGAAATTGCATAACTGCAGGAATACAGCTTAGTGGAGGAATACCTGACAGGGACAGAAAAGAAGACAAAGTCAGGATATTCCCAGTGTTATCCAGGGAATGCACAAGGGGCAATGAGCACAGTGGAATACAGGAACTTTGTTTAAACACAAGGAAAAAGTTGCTTTACTCTGAGGGAGGTTTGAAAAAAAGAACAAGTGGAATCTCAATCCTCAGATGGAGGATCCCTGTTAACTTTGGGAATGCTACACACTCATCCAGTCAACGAGAAAATAACATTGTATGTACATTCTTTAACAAACTTCAGTTGATTTATATAATCTGGGTATTGAGTTTTTATTATGTATTAGTGAGCCCAGAAAGGTCAGTAAAATCCCAAAGATTAACCTCTCTTAGCAAACCAGTTGCTACCCTGGAATTAAAATATGCTGCAGGAAATGATGGCCTGTGTAGCAGTGATGAATGAGCAGGAAAGGCCAAATCTGAATGGAAATTCAGCTAGGAATCATTCAGTCTACAAATGCAACCACATTTTCTATTGTGCAGCAGTTGCATCATGTTACAGCCAGCCAATAACAATAAATCAGGAGCTCACTTCCCTCCTTCTGCCATGGATTATCTGAGGCAGGACCACTCTCTTCCTTTCCCCAAGGAAAGCTCAAATTGATCAAAGCATAAATGCTGCTTGAAACAGGTGATTGCATTTGACAGTGATGAGATATTTTTCCAAGTTTAAGAATGGATAGATGATTGATAGATAGAGAGATAGAGAGATAGATAGAGAGATAGATAGAGAGATAGATAGAGAGATAGAGAGAGAGATAGATAGAGATAGAGATAGAGAGATAGAGAGAGAGAGAGAGAGAGAGAGAGAGAGAGAGAGAGAGAGAGAGA
>WAAE01026462.1:359342-399351 GCA_013400495.1 Nicator chloris
AGATAGATAGATAGATAGATAGATAGATAGATAGATAGATAGATAGATAGACAGAGTTATTCTGAGACCACAATTTGGCTTCAAATTTACTTCAAAAGAGAGGGGATCAGGCAGGTAACCCTGGAAGCCGAGGACAGACATCACTTCCAAAGGTGACTCTCCTTAATAGGACCAAAAATAAATGGATGCATCTCACTTGTGGCACCCAGGGTTTCAGCTACAGCTTCAGCAGAATGTTGTTGTTCTGGGACATCCTCTAGAAGAGGGAAGCAGCAGCAGGCTGAGCATTTCAGTGGGATTCAAGGAGCACAGGCTCGATTCCCAGCTCAACCCCCAGCTGCCTGTGAGTCCCTGGGAAGCTGTTCCAGCCAGCAAAGCAGAGGCTGCAGGCTCTGGGCCAAAAAATACCAGGACAATATGCCTGAAATAGAGAGAGAGGCACTCAGAGGTCACAGTCCCAGGCAAGCAGGGCAGGAGGGGAGAGATGATCACGTGCAGCACCTGAAATCGGTCTGAGGAAAGATGGAAGAGGAGCTCTCATGAAAGTCTGCAGCTTGATGCTGATCTGAATCAAGAAAAAACACCTCTCCCTGGGGACAGGTACAGTCCTTAGGGAAGGGAACACACGTTCTCCATGCAAATATTGCAAATATGTTTGGCCACTAAACAGCTGCCAGTGCTGGCACAGCTCTGCTGGTACAGGGACACGACCACTTCAGCTGGGGGTGAAGGTGACCCCCTACCCTGGGGGAATAATAAATGCTGAAGACCCAGGAATCAGGCAGCTCTGGGGAAGAAAGGAGGAGACTGTGAGTTTGGGGAGGCCTCAGGCAAAGCCTTTGGATGGGTGGATGTCTGAGTTGCACGCCAAGAGTGAGATATCTTTCGTTATATTGGAAACCATCACTTCATAAAATTTTATACTCTCCCCACACACGTTGAACTGAGAATGCTTGCATGGTACTGTTGTTCCTGGATAACCAAAATGTCACCTTCATAGCTCCTCGTGGGCTCCAATTCCACCTCAGGCTCTCTGAAAGTGGAGCTGGCTCATTAAAAAAATATATAAAAAATGAAACCCTCAATGTTTGTGACAATCACATCGACTTTAATGTCTTCCAGGTTCTTGGCTGGGATGACACATCTCAATAAAACAGCAAAAGAAAATGTCCTCTTTCATACAAACTAGACTTTTGTTTTCCACAAAGCTTTTCCAAGCCGTGGACACACGGTCATAGTAAATTCAACCTTTCTGACTTTACCTCCCTGGTCCAGCAATAACTGGGAGAGGAGATTGAACCGGAGTTTAAAACCACGTCACCACCAAGCATCTTTGGAGAAAGACAGGGAGAGGATCCAGAAGGGATTTGATCTCTAACCTACCAAGTAGGGTTACGGAAATAAAATCTGAAGTCCTAGAACTTTGTGAATGTGAATAAGTGGTGAGTTTTGGCCAAGGAAAGCAACAAAGGTGAAAGCTGGACTTCAAAACAAATATTTTCCTGCATTCCTAAAAGGCCTTTAGTTTAAAAAAAGCATTTGTAATAAAACCTAAAACAAGTTTGAAAAACTTCAGAAGCCAAGGGTACAAACAAGTTCCAAGACAGTGAGAAGAGCTGTATCATTGCATAAACTGTGGGGAGAAAAAACCCATTAACTTGAGGGCATTGGTCAGAAAGTAAAGCATGAAATCAGAGTGGGGTTTGTTTGTTTATTTGTTTTAAAAGGGCCCACACATTCTAAAAAGGGTTTTGGTTGGGGGCCTCTCTTTTTAATGTCTGCCTTTTCCTCCAGCTACTTCGTGCCACTGATTATTCTGGAAGAAATCCTCACCTCCCTGAACTACAGCACTTTTCTAAAGTTATGCAACATAGGAAGCAAAAGCTCAGTAATTGTGAATATGAAAGAATGTCCCTTGCATCAGCCAGTCCATCTGTGAAGTTTTGTTCATTATGTAGATTACACCACTGACATATGGGAGAGCCATTTCTGTGGAAGCCTTACTGAAAGAAGTTAGGAATGTTTTATTCCTCAATTAAAAATATCATATGGAGAACTTCACGATTTTACAGGGGCTCCTATTATGTTTTGCCTTTATCCTTTTGTATACCCTTCTTTTATTTTATTTTTTCCCCCCCCAATATGTAGACTAATTACAGTGATAAAACAACTCATGTAAGATGTGACTCACACAGCCCTTCAGAGAACAATACAGCACTACCCTCAGACAGGGAAACAGCCCAGCTCTCAGCAGGCAATAACTCCAGGCCTGGGGATCATGGATGCTTAGATATCAAGCTTAATTGAAGGTTAGGTAAGTCTAATTTTAGACTCATTTCATGCCCACACATCCAGGTCCAAACCCTTGTTCTGGGAAACTGCAGATTAAAACGGATTGCTTTGTGTTTTCATTTGCATGCAGAGCATTGGGGGCAAAACCAACGCCTGGTGTTTCTGAGCAGATTCTGGCCCTGGGTGTGGCTGCCCAATGCTTTCTGCATGGAATTTGCCCAGAGATATCAGGCAGGGTGCAACTCATTCAGCTCTTAGGCGAGGAACGTGAACCACGAGCGCATTGCATGGACTGAGACACAGCAGCCTGGCCTTGTTGAAATGAGGATCAAAACAGGCACTTAATAAAGAATAAAACCCAACTGGAACCTCTCACAGCAGCGCTCAGAAGGTGTCCAGTCTTATCTAAGCCATGTCCCCGTCCTGTCTCAGCTGTTCCAGTGCACTGAGCCATCTCCCACCTCAGGACCAGCTGGACCATCCAGTCCCAAAGGCTTGTGGTCATTCCTGTGGCCACTGAGGAAGAGAGAGCCCGGGCACCTCAGACCCTGAGGGTCTCCTTTGGTGTGGATCCAGCCCCCCAGCTTTTGGGTGCTCCTCCAGCACTGCCACTGCAGCCCACTCACTTGAGTGAGGAGCCAATGCACCTGCTGGTTGCTTTTCCTCCTGAGAAATCCATAGGGAAGTGTCTTGGTGCGTGATTGTGACAGGCTGGGCATAAGATTGGACTGGGGAGTAGAAGATGAAGAAAAACGAGATGCAGTTTATGGAGACAGGCTGAGAATGTTGGGGCTGGTCAGCCTGGAGAAGGTCGTGTTGAGGCCTCACAGCCCCTTCCAGTGCCTGAAGGGGCTACAAGGAAATGGGAGATGGAACTTCATCTGGAACTGGAGTGACAGGACAAAGGGAATGGGTTCACACTGACAGAGGGGGACAGCAGGTTAAATATTAGGAAGAAATTGTTCCCTGTGAGGGTGGTCAGGCCCAGGCACAGGTTGTCTGAAAACGTCCAAGGCCAGGTTGGACTGGGCTTGGAGCAGCCTGCTGCAGTGGAAGGTGTCCCTGCCCACGGCAGGGGGTGGAACTGGGTGAAATTCAAGGTCCCTTCCAGCACAAACCCCTCTATAGCTCCATGCAAGTTTCATACAGCAAAAAGCCAATCAGAATTACAGAATTAGACAGTATTCCAGAGCCTCTCCCATGCCCTTCGCTACAGCCATGGGATGACAGCTCCCTGCCATTCCCCTGGATTCCATCCCAGCTGTTGAACCCCCCCCAGTTGCTGTCCTTATCTTCTGTGACACGCAGAGCACATGCCAAGGGCCCCACACAACAAAAGACTTCAACCTACGCCTGGCCTGAGCCTCCCCTGCTCAGCTGTCACAGCCACAGCTCGTGGTGAGACAAACTGTGGATTTCTTTCCAGAAATGCAGTGTTTCACACAGTTTCCACAAGGCCATTCATCACCCTCCCAGGAAGAAGCAACTGTGTTGAGAGGACAAACCCAACTTCTCCGCACATATGTTTACCCAGCTAATGAGAAATGAGGAATGTCTGGCTGTATACAAAGTCAAATTCCTCCAGAGATCAAGTATGCTTAGATCTGGCCACGAGAGCAACTAATAATATGCAAGTGTGAGGAACTATTTACAGGCTTAACCCAACTGCAGTGAAGTCGATGGTTTAACTCTCCCTGCCTTCAAAGGGAGAGGGATCTGGCCTTGGCACATGCTTGAGGCACAGCTCCCTGCCAGGCTGGCTCATCTCCCTGCCACCAGTTTAGGAGCTGTCGCCTGAACAGGAGAAATCCCCAAATCACACCATTTACAGCTGTTACAGCACATGCTGATTCCCTGCCTTCCTCCTCTCTAAATGCCTTTGTTTCAAACAGAGGTGCTAAATTCTGTGACCAGACACACGTGTACACCTCAGGATGAGCAGAAGGACTGAAAACAGTGAGTCCTTCCTGGACCAACAGATGGAGGTTGTGTCTCAATCCCTTTGTTAACCAGGCTACAGCATCCTGCGAGCTCCTGCTCTCCAGACCCTGCTGTAAAGAGCAGCACAAAATACCCCTGCAGCTCTGTTCCCTGGGAAGATGCAATTAAGATGCCTTTCCACCTCTACAACAGCCTCACCAGCACGAGCTCTTTCTACACAAGAACAAATTTAATTTGGCAGTGGGAGCACAGGAATGGCATCCAGAGCTCCTGAGCCTTGCCAGCCATTTGTCCCATTTGTTCAACCATCTTGCACAAGCCACTTAATGCAATTTTACTTCCTTTTTTTTTCAAGCTGGTTACCTGAAATAGGGCCTGGTCCAATCCCCAGAAAGGCAAATGGGAAGTTTCCAGTCCACTTCAATGATACCCATGGGTTCTTAGGCCTCTATGTCTATATTTAGGCACTTAAATATAGTAGTCTGGGCTTCAGAGATTATTGAGCACCCACAGCTGCCACTGATGTCAGAGGGAAAAAGAGGAACAAATCTCTGGTTCAAAAAGTTTCTCAGCTGCAGACTGGGAAGGCATAATCAAGGGAAATATCACTGTATTCTTGCTGTGATATGGATTTCTCCTTACACGGCTGCTGTGACCCAAATCAGACCTGAGCTGCAGGAATTCTGCTGGGATGACACAGCACAGCTCTGTCTGTGTTCCTTCCCACAGACTCAAGCACTAAGGATTGCAATTCCCTGCAAAAACTCTGCCTGAATTCTCCAATCTGTGGTCGTTGTGGAGGTTTAGGAAATGTCACAGAGGCAAACCGAGCAAATTGTTGGAGAAATGGAGGAAATTCCTTTCTCCAAAAACCACTGTGACCAGTCCTGCCCAGTTCCACTGGTGGTGTGGACTATATCTTCATTTCAACAAAGCTGTAGGAGCCCATTAAATATTCCCCAGCAGCCAAATCCTCAGCACCTGGATCTTAAATAGGCAGAGTTAGCAGGAAGGTGATGGGCACCTGGCTGGAATTGCTCCATTGCCACCAGAACCAGCACAGCAGAAAAGTAGGCAGAGGTGAGGAAAGAGACAGGGCTCAAATTGCTTTAACTTGTCCTAATTTTTAAAGCAGAAGTGATGTGGGTCCTTTGTCCATGTTGTCACTCGTCCTTTCATTTCTGACATTGGGAAATTCACAGTAAATTGTTTTAGTGGTGGAAATCTAAGTTACCTTAGCTTCCATAAAAACTGCTCTTGCAACATTTTGAGGACTTGTCAGAGACATAATTCACCCACTACTTGTGCCTTGAGTAGGCACATTAAAAACATTAAAAAAATAAACCAGAAACAAGGTTTTGTTCCTTATTATCGTCCTATGAAGTTTCCATTTGGGTTCATCTCTGATTTGCAGTTTACATTGTGCCACCCCAAAACTTGTCACAGAACCAGAGGCACAAAGATGCTGGAAGGAGTCTACAAAACCAGCATCCAAATTACTCCTGTGCTTATCCTCCTTCACCTGCAAGCCTCAAGTTCAAAGGACACCCCATTTTCTGACACCAACATAGGAAACAAATCAGCTGAACTCCATCTCAAATAGGAAGAAGCTGCATTTTGCAATTAATAATGGAATACAAATATGGTGTAGGAGCAATAACTTTGTCAGTTTTTGAAGCTGCGTTTGCTCTGTGTACAGTGCAGTTCTACAGATAACTGTGTCTGTTACCTGGTTATGTCACTCCTCAAGAGGACTCTGGACATGACAAATCCTCTTTCCAACTGCATAATATAAAATATTCCAATTCTGGCATTTAAGGTAAAAGGGGAAGACAACAGAAATCTGATTAGAAAGAAATAGTAACACATTCTCTCCTGAAACAACATTTGGGAGTTGATGGACATCAGGCCAAAGTGAGAGCCTGATTTTTCATTTACAAAAATAACTAATTATCATATACATCCAGATCATTTAGCACTTTTTCTGTGCATTTCTCTCACCTAAAAACCAGGCCAGGGGGAGACATACATAAACAAAATCCTGCCAAAAAACCCTAGCAGCTCTCAAGGGCAGAGTGAAAGTCTGGACTTGTAAAAATGCTTGGGCACAAGTCCAAGCAAAAGGCCCAGGCTTTAGAACAACTAAACAAGGGAGAGCAGGATCTCATCCCACACCAGTCTTTAGGGGACAGTGAGAATCTGCAGAGCTGTGGTCCCAAAGTGTTTAACATCAGCAGGTGTCAAGAGCAGCCTCTTCCAAGGAATGTGGGAATGCTGCCCAGGAACCCACTGCCAGCTTAATGGAGATGGAAGGAGAAAGGTAACCCAGACACAGCTCAGTGAAAGTCAACTTATTTTTAAATCTGCTCTGCAATACCCAGGAGCTGAGGTGCAGCAGGCGGGACTGGGTGGCCCTGGGGCTTGTGTCACTTGGCTGTGCTTTGCTTCATCCCCTCATGCCAGCTAAAAGACACTTTATTAGCAAAAAATGCTGAAATCAAGACAGGAATCATCAGCATAACCCACCAAACCCAGCTTCACTCAGGGGAGGGATAAAGGCACGTTGTTCCACTCCAGAACCCCACCTGGGCAGGAGTGAGAGATGCTCTAAACCCTGAGCTGCCCGGCAGAGCAAAGGGCCACACACAGCCAGCTCTGGGAGATGCTCATTTGCTGGTAAGCTCTGTGCTCAAAATACCCAGCCACTCACTTCCTTGGGAGTTTATTTTTCCCTCAGGAGAATTATCTGATTCTGTGAATCCTCTTCATTTTCCATCCGAGCTCCCAGATTGTGCAACTTCCCCGCTGCACCTCCTTTTATAAACCAGAGAGGACCAAAATTACCAGCAGCAGAGCAGACGTTGGTTTCCTCATCTGCCCCTTTGAAGCTGTGGCTGATGCTCTTAGGAGTGACTGAATTGATGCTCTTGGCTGAGTGTTTTGTACAACAAATCAGGACAGATCTGTCCAATGTCCCCAGGCAGATGACAGGAGTGTCAGAGCTGCAGGAACCAGCTCTGGAGAACCCCAGGCAATGTCTGTGCTCAGCCACCACCTCGAGACGTCCCTGCCTTCTCCACCTGCCCTCCAACACCCCTGGCAACCCCAAGGTCTCAGTGGCCACTCCAGAGGGCACATCCAGCTCAGTTCCAAAGGAGTTGATGCTCTTGGAGCAGGGGCAATGCTCATTTCCTCTGCACCACGATCCTGGCTGGTCCCCAGGTTTTCCCCCACGCTCCAGCCCCAGGAAAAGATGCTCAGGAATCTTCCCTGTCTGACCCTGTATCCCTCAAAAAGTATGGTGAGTGAAGCTTCTTTTGCAGTGAGTCTAACACGACTTGGAGAGTCCTGGGAATGTCATTTTCCCACACTCTGAGCTCCATCCAACCCACTGGCATCACCTGTCCCAACAAAAGCAAAAGGAACAATAAAAAAAACCCCATTTTTCCAAGGAAGAGGGGTTTTTTTGTGAGCAGAGGGTCTCCATGAGGCAAGTGGAAAGTTACTGGGAATTTTTCTGTCCCAGTGTCACGCCACAGAGCAGGACTGCAATGTCCCAAGGAGATTTAGATCTCCACTGGTGCCACTGATGTCAGAACTGGGCTGGCATGTACAAATAAATATGAGGTATTTCGGTGCTGTGTCACAATGGCAGCAGTCTCTTTCCCATATTTATGCCTGCAAAACGTTGCCCTGCAGTATCAGAGAGGACTTCTGTGCAATCCAGGAACTGGTGACAAGACTCCTTTAATTGCACTCAGAAATATATTTTTAGGAATAAGACCAAGAAGTCAACGCAGCTTCCTTCTTGTTAAAAACTAAAATAAAATGCCTGATGGGCTGGGAGCGAAGAAAAATGAAAGTATTGATCAGCTCAACAGCTGGAAAAATGATTACTAGCACAAATAAAAATTTTAAAACCCTGTTAATGTTTTAAAGATTGTGTGGCTGGGGAAAAAAAAAAGTCAGATTTTTGTTTGTTTGTTACCGTTAGGAACTTACAGCTACTGGAGAATCAGGTTTCCATAAAAAACCTATCTACTGTTTAATGCCACTAAAAGCCTGGAAAAACAACTTTTTAGATATTTAACCTTTTACTCACTGGAAACCTAACAAACCTGCAAAGGAGGTGTGACAGCTACAGTGGGGATTTTATTAATTTCAGCATCTTGGGGGATATGGGGAACATTTTAAAGAGAAAACCACTCTTGTCCTTGACCCCAGAGAGCCTTTTGTTCCTCCCACCCACCAACAGGGAACAGCAGGCTACAAGAAAAATGAGGAGACCTGGGAAATTGGGTTATTTCAGCTCTGAGTGCCCCCATAACACGAGCAAGTGTGTCAGGCAGGTGCTGAAATGTTTCTTCCCATCCTGAATGTCCAACCTAAGGGACAAAGCAGGCCTGGTTTCTCACAGATAATCAGATAATAACCCTTTTTATCCAGCTAAAGGCAAAGAAAGCTGCAGATGCTCCCAAGCTCAGCTCAAGGACTTGAGATCAAGCGTTTCAAAGGGCAGGTTCACAAAAATCAGAGGCTGCTTCTGAAAAGGGCTTCTATTTCTCTGCACTTCACACAGCAGCACATGAAATTTCCAGAGCATTTGTTTTTAGACTTTTAAGTCACCTTAAGAAAAGCTAAATGTCAGTTTTAATAGATGACAAAACCTCCTCTCAATCCAGTGCCAGCAGTCAGAAAAACTGTGAAGCAGAACTGCTCCTGCCAGCACAACTCACCCCTCTTTTCTTCTGAGCAGTGCAGCAAAGTTCTAACTTTACTGTTAAATGCAGTTTTGGCTGCTTCCTTTAGAAATGACAAACAGCTGATCCATTTGTTTCCAAGTTGGTAATAGTAAAAAAAAATGTTAAAAGTCATAAACACAGCCTGGTGATGCTGAACTCCCCCTTTTTTCATTTCTTAAAGAAATCAGAGAATTTCTACAGAAAAGTCACACTTTCTCAAAGACCTTAACCTGCAGTTGAGTGCTAGCTGCTGCTTTTTCCAGCTAAAATTCCAGTCCAGTCACGGAATTCATGCAAAAGAGCCATCAGAAAACAACAGAGGCTTAACTCCACATCATCTGTGATTTATGTTGATGATGATCATGCTAAAGCAGGAAGCAAAGCAGATTAATTTTTATAAATGCCAGTGTTGCAACCATTGTGCTGCTGCCTGAAAGTCACTTTTCCTCACTTTTGAACGGGGCAAATTTACTCTGGGCTCCATATCACAAAAAAATGAATGAAAAAAAGATGGAAGACTGATGCCAACCTCACATGGATCATTTCCAGATTCCAGCCTCTGTTTCACATTCCTCTGTCTTTGATCCTCACACGAGTTCAAACGTATTTGTTTACATCAAGGTCATTCCAGCTGACTCAGTAATTCAGCAGGACAGAATGTTTGAAAGAAAACAAGTGGTTAAAGAAATTATTGGGGGGTTTGTTATCTGTTTGTGTCATGCCATAAAGCGGAAAATTACCTTAAATATTGACGGAAAAGACACGCATGAGAGATAAAGCCCAGGCAGCCAAAAGCACTGGGGTTCTGGATAACAATTTACAGCAGCAAATTCTCCTGAACTGTTTAACTTCTGCATGGTTTCAGAGCAGGAGAAAGTCTAACTCTGCAGCAGGCAGGCTTTAACCCTAAAAAAACACCTTCAAAACCATGAGGCTGTTTCATCCTCCCTCACTTGACTTTTTTTTTGTTCCTTTAATTCTTTTCTGTGTGAATGATGAAAAGTTTGTGGGTTGCTTTTCTCACTCCCCTTCCCATGAACCTGCAGGCTCTCTCATGGGCACAGAGCTTCCAGTTTAGCTGGAAAATGAGTTAACAGGTAAGAATGACTATTGTGTTCCACTGGGAATTACAACAAATGACAAATGTCCTGCAACAGCTTCCTTTCCACTGGGTTATCACCCTGCATAAACCAGAATAGACACAAGCAAATTGTGCCCCACTCCCACTGGGGTTTTTGACTTGGAGGCAGCATTAATTCTATCAAGAAACAGTGACTTTCCAACCTGTATTTAGGAGCAGTGCTTCTCAGCACCCCTTGCATGACAGCAAAGACAGGAGAGCAAGAACAGGAGTAATTTAGTGCACACTGTGATCTGCATTTATCCAGAATTCAAAGAATTTCGCAGCTCTGGGGGCTAAAGGGATGAGCTCCACTGATCCCCTGGTGGGACCTGACTCTGATTTCAGTCCAGTGCAGCTCTGTGTTTGCTGGTTTTGTGCCAGGGTGGGACCTCTGTGCACACATGCACGCACTTCCCCATCGTGGCAAGAAAAAACTGCAAACGCCCTCTGTGCCAAATCTGATCAGATTTCCCAAAGCTAGGGAATGGGGAAATAGAGTGCAGGTTTGAGAGGTGAAAAACAATTCAGGGATTCATCAGAAATGACAAAGGTGCCATAAGAAAGGAGTTTTCTTGTTGGAAAGACTGTTTAGCCAAAACCCCAGCTATGTACAAAAAAATCCTCCAGTGCCAGGTTTAACCCAGGGTTATCAATCCTCTGTGCAGACTAAACTCTTTCCCCATCTCTTATCCCCCAAGCCATATTCCTTCCTCAATCCCCATCCCTTCACTAATTTAACATTTCCCTAAAGCCAGGCTTACCCCCATATCCCATTCCTGAACCCAGTCCCAAATGTCTCCCCAGTTCATTGGAGGACTGGGAATGCTCTGAACTGAACATTATTCCTCCCACAGCCCCTGCTCAGCCCAGCTTTAACCTCTAGGCATCACCATGCAGGTGTCCTCCCTTTTTCATCACACCACTGAAAGAATCCCTTCTGCCTTCAGAGCTTTCTAGAACTGATCAAAATCTCATTAACTGCATCAAGCTCCTAAAAATGAATTGCCATTTTGTGCATCACAGTGCTTGAATACAGTGAGGAACCAGCACCTACAACTACCAAAACTTTTTAGAACAACACTTAAAATTTGCTGAGAAAATTAACATTACATCCTAATCCAGCAGGAATGTTCCTGGAGGTCACAATGAAATCACCTTTGATCACCTGATTTACCCTCAATCCCCCCATGCTGATATCCCTCCCTTGATTTGATGGACAGGCTCCAATAATAGAAGTTACCCCCACTTAATTTTATTAAATCCATTGCCCAGCACATTCCACTGGACAGGAATTCAGCTCCTCAAGTGACTTTGCAGGTCAGCCTCCAGCAGCCACACGAAAGCTCAGATGGAGAACAGCAATTGCTGGAACGTGGGAGATGTGGCAGCAGAGCAGCCTGCAAAGAGTGTGGCCACCCTGGCAGCACCTACAGAAACTCCTGTGAGGTGGGGATTTAAACTCAGCCTGGTCTTGTGTCATCATCCATCCGTCTCCTTGGCTTTCCCTCTCCAGGAGCAAATGATGAATGTGACCTTCTTTGTTTGAGTTCTTGCAATGAAGCACTGTTTGCATAAGGCTCTTTTTTATTTATTTTTTTCCTGCGGCTTGTTGACTTTTATAAGACATTCATAAATTTGTTCTGAGTGCCAGTGAGATGCTTAATGGTGCTAAAGGGAAGGTATTAAGGATAGTCGACTCATGTTAGAACAAGCCACTTGAAAGTAGCTATAAATATTTGTCTGGATTTCATTTTGCTAACAAACAGCTTCTTTTCTTCTTCTCCTCCCATTGCCCCCCTTAAAGGGTTGATCTCATAAACAACAGAAGAATTTTCTCATTAATAAAAAAGCACATGTCTGGATTTGGGTTTTTTAATAGAAACTTTCCTATTGGGGACATTTGAGTCCTTGTATTCTGTCTGCATGGAGTCGGCTCCCTTTTCAGGAAAACCTTGGCAGCTTAAGACCTCCAGGGTGAGCTCATGTTCTTTTGCACTCCCTCAAACTCATCCCTGCTCTTTCATTGCTCTGGCAACGACTTTAGGCTAGACTTAGGGACTGCAGTGTCCTAGAAGCAAGCCAGTAGCTACACATTCCTCCTCACTTTGCTCATGAGCACACTGGAGGGTTTTGGATCCCTTCAGGACTGGAGCCACTTGCCACACAGTTTGGGAACTCCACCCTCCAGTGCCATTGCTCCAAGGTCACATCGAGATGGACACACGGAATATCCTGCTCTCACTGTCCTTGGGACCAGAGTCCCTCTCACTGGGAACTAGGAGTGGTAACTGGGGGCTACCACACATGCAGCCCCCTCCAGATCCCTGCCAGCCCCAGGGCAGCAGAGACAGCTTTTCACACAAGAATAGTCCAAAGCTGCTTCTTGGAATCAGCAGGGATGGAGGCTGAGGGCTTGTCCCAGCCTCTGGCTTCGGGCAGGCAGAGCCCTTTCCTTCCCAGAATAGTCTCTGCTTGTGTTTCCAGCACTGGAAGACCAAAGTTGTGTTGGAAGACCACCACTGGAGGTCTGAGAAGCTCCAAACAGCTCCTGCTGGTTCAGATGAGCAGATAGCTCAGCACTCAGCCAGCAGGAGAGCCAAGGAACAGGGGGTGCCCAGAGGAGTCCGATGGGAAGGAGAGGAAGCCTCCCTCTTTGAAAAGCAATTAGGAGACTAACAAGAGTGGGAAAACAAGGTTTGGGAGGGTCTTTTTGTTTGGTTGGTCTAACTCTGTGGGAAGAATGAGTTGTCAATGCGATTTTTAATTTGTTTTCTTGGTGTTCTCACAGACCAGAGCTCATTTCAGCAGTCCAGAAAGTACCAGCAAGGAAATCTTGAACACTGTCACCTCAGACAAGTCCCATGAGAGCCAGGGTGAGTTTTACCTCGGGAAGGACTGTCAGCTTTGGTCTGAGCCAGCAAATCAACTTCGATTTGCAGCTTGAAGTCACTGCTAAAAATACTCAAATCCCCCAGAGAACTACCCCAGACAGCAGGGAAAGCATGAGAGAAAATAAACTTTCTAATACAGAGCTCTAAACTGTCTCCAGTGTTTTTTCTGGATCCTTTTGGATTTTCTGGATATGCGCACAGCACTCTCCGTTATAAGGCATCATTATGGCACAAACAAACCCTGCCTCCAGCACAGGGATGGAAAAGACCTGGCAGATGGTCCAGATCAGCAGAGATAAGAGCAAACTACCACACAGGTGAGGCACCTGCCTGGGGGAAGGCTGCAGTTCCCTGCCAACATTCAGCTCCCCGCTTCTCTTGTTCTCCCTCCTCCCTTTTCTCTCTTTTTTTTTCAACTCATGTATATCACTCCAGCAGCTTTCCCAGTGCCTGCAAATGCTAATTGCCACGGTTTGTAACATTCTGTACCCCACTAGAATTAGATGGCAGCCCAGCAGCCCTGATGATGTGGTGGTGAATGATTTATCCACCCTGCACCACATTCCTGCGCTGTGCTGGAGCAATAACACTGGGGAGAACTTGGAGTGATTAGTTTGCCTCTGGTGTGGGCTACAATCAAAGGTTGATGGCCTTGAGCACCCAAGAAGTTCAATTAATGCCTTGAAATGGCCTAGCTGGAAGGCCTTTATTAAATGGACCATTAACACGAGGAACACTATTTCATGCCTTTGTAAACATGAGTAAAATACTCCCCACGTCCAAAGCACTCTGGCCATGTGCTAAATTAGCAAGCACCTGGAGAACTCTTTGTTCAGAGATGGGCCCCAACTGCATTATGGACACACATTTCCACCATCACCACAAGTTTCAGCTCTCTAGAAGGTCGACAGTCTTGGAAAAAATCTGTGGTTTCTGACACTATCAGGAAGCAGCAGTTTTATTCCACCTCCTCTCCCTCCTCAGTCTCTGCTCTCACCAAAATTCTCAAAAGCTTGAAATGAGCACGGTGAAGCAGAGTATTGTAGGTTTGATATTTCTGGGCCTGAGAGATTTTAGCCTGCTAATTTTCTCTCAAGGAAAAATTTATTTTAAAAGCTTCTTCTCAAAACAGTCTTGGTAAACAACTATTTTTTTTCAAAATAATCTTTAAGTAGTGTTTTGTTTTCAGTCTTCAAAGCATGTTAGCTATTTTTCTAGTTTAACTCATGAGATTAGAGAAATGTCATTCCTGTTCACCAATCATGCTAAGTCTGATCAGAACCCTTTATAAAAGTAGAATAAAGCCCGACAGGCAGGGCTTACTTACTCTTTACCTTCTAAAAATCTTAAAGTCTTTCATCTTTTTTTGTGTCCAACAGTGACAGAGTGTCCTTCAGAGTCCTCCTGGGGAAGGAAAAGGAGTGCTGGTACTCACTGAAGGAGCTTTGCTGATGTCTGTGGGGACAGACTCATCCCATGCACCATAAAAACTTTGTCTGATTGCTCTGCTCACCCTTATCACAGTGTGAGGGGATGGCAGTAACCAAGAGCTGCTCCAGCAGCTGGTTTATTAAAACGTAGAAAGGTTTTTCTCTCAATCCACCTAACCAATCCATCAGTGCTTCCAGCTGATGCCACCAACAGCCACATCCCTCCACCCCCTCAGAGGAGGGCAGGGAGAAGCAGCCAGATCACTCGGGGACCACAAGGTAACTCTTAGAGATGGTTCTAGCAAGAGTGGAGCTGGGGAGAAACCTCCAAGGCCAAGGACTTGCACAGGAATCAGTGACTCCCTCAGTGCCCTTGAAGTCACACACTGAACTGCTTTTAATTGCCCAGTCCCAGCTTCTTCCTCTGCTGGGGACTGATGCAAAGTCCTTTCTCCACAGGCCATCCATCTGTTTTTAGTTCACTCATAAACCTTAACCCACAAGACCTTCCTGGGCAGGACCAAGCCAGCTGTGACACAACAAGGCAGGAGAATGTCACCGTGCAGCCAGCACAGGTTTGCTGGCTGAGGCTGCCCATCCCAGCCACAAAACTCCCTGCCAAGGAGAATTGGATTAAGCTCAGATCAGATTATGTGAGAGCTGGGCTGTGGGGACTTTTCACTCCGGACTTTCTTCAGCAAAAAGGACTCGGGAGGCTCAGCGTGACAACAAGAGAGGGGAAAAGGGAGAGAGGCTGAAGCCGTGAAGAGAGAACGGAGCTCCCGGGGAGAGCAGAACAAAGGGAGATAAGATGCAAGGTAAATAAAAAGGCACAAGAGCTTAGTTGTGACTTCAGAGAGAGAAAGTGGGGGGCAAGGGGTCAAACTTTACACTAATTAACCTTGTATCAACAAACCCTGAAAGGCTGAAGCGCCCCAGGGGCTGCAGCACGGGCGGGTCAACCTGGGCCATCTTCATCTTTGAAACCAAGGATGAAAAGAGTGACCAAAAAAAAAAGGGACAGCTCCACCTTCAGACCCCAGGCAGTTCATAGCGCTACAGGTGCCACCTGGAAACAGGGGTTTGCTCTGGAATCTCCCCACAGCACCGTTTAAATTAGTAAAAAAACAAAACAAAACAAAGCATTGTGAAAACGTGCACCTGCCCCCTGAGCCAGCACAGCAGGGATCTGTGAGCTCACCTTGAAACACAGGACGCTGCTAACCCAGACAAGCTGAAATCATTAAACATTCCCTTAAATACTTCTCTGGATCAGTCAAAGTATTGCCATGGGTGTCCTCAGGCTGCACAGTTAATTGAAGCAGCAGCAGGTTCTGTCAATGCTATGGACACAACAGTAAAAATCAGGCAACAGCTCACACAGATATAGAAATTATGAAGACTAATGCATAAAATACATTGAAAATCCATGTCTTGGACAGGATATATGTACATGGGATATAGAAAAAGGGTAATTATGTCTCTGTTCTCAGTGGCTAATAGGAAAATAGTAAGCCTGGTTTGGGTGTTCTGGCTAGAGGAAACAGCAGAGTTGCCATTTAATGTCTTTACTTGTTGGTTTGGAAAGAGAGTTGGAATTCTTGGTGTATTAACACTGAAAAAGCATCAGAGGAAAAGGTGCTTTATTCAAAAACTGAATACCCAGCTTTATTCTGATAAAGAAAACCAACCTCCACAGCATCTTCCTTATTTCCCCCCCTTAGCACAGGGGATCCCCAAAACCACTGGGGGATCCACCCAGGGCTTCTGCACACAAAATGGAGATTATTTTTATTTTTTCCTTATTGGTGGAGTCCTGAATTACCATCACAAACACCTGGAGTTACTGCAGGACAAATTAACTCTGCTGGAGGGTCACCAGGAGGATCGATCCCACAAACAACACTGAGGGCACTTCTCTTTATCAAGCTTCTGTCTGGAAATTCTGCACACCTTTGTCGCCCCAGTAGAGAATAAAAACGTCAATTTTTCAGGATTTGGGGAAGGTAGTGCCAGCTCTGCCTGGCCCCTAGCACACACCAAACTAACTCAGGATCCCAGCAGAGGGAAGAACAAAGCTGCATTCCCATTCTCTCAGTATGAGGGACCAGTGACTGAGAGCTCCTGAAAAGCCCCTTTTGCCTCCCAGTCCAGTTTGTATTGGTTTAAGCCCAAGGCAGACAAACACGAGAGGAGCCCCCAGGAATCCATGAGCACCCTGATGCTTTTGGGTAGCAAATCATCTCCACTGCCATCTGTTTTCAGTCACTTCCAAACGAGTTCTGAAGAGTCAATTGTTTTCTTCTAGGAAAAATAAATATGCAAGCTGCTATTCACCCAATTTCCAGCAATTTTCTGCTGTGGGTAAATGTAGCTTCAGATTTTAGAACTAAGTCTCGTTCTCATCCAAAGAATTTTGCAATATAATTACCTCATTTTTACTGACTTGGATAACTGCTGCCCTTTGAAAAAAAAAAAAAAAAAAAAAAAAAAAAGGGGGTTTCAAAGTCTGCAAGATTAATTCCTCCTCTTGCCCCTTTGTTATAAAATCTTGGAACAACTGACAGTGATTAATCTCACTTGATATTTCTTTGGTTCTCTATTTGTTGATTTAAAGGCATTTTATGACTGATTGTTTTCAGTTGCCTGGACAGCTGTCAGATCTGTACTGTGGTTTGATTTGGCTTTCGGGCAGCAAAATTATTATTTTTCTTATTTTTACAGCTCCAAAACACAGTGGCTGACGGAGGTGGCCCGTCAAAAACCATCTATGTGAAACCAAAACTACCTCCAGATTGAGAGAAGATGGCTCAGACATTCTGCAGGCAGATTACACAAGCAAGATGTGGAAGGCAATAACACAATTTTTTATTTTATTACTAGTTTTTAAGATGCCCAGCTTGCACATCGTCTCAAATACAGTGGCAAAATCCACCCCTAAGTGTAACATCAGTAATTTTGTAGGAATAACTCTGGCCTTTGGAGCAGCTCTGGTGGAGCTGGTGTGGAGCTGCATTTTCTACTTGTTTTGGGGCTGGAGTGCTGCAATCCAAGTAATTCCCATCCCTGCTTGCCTGGGAAAGGCTGTGCTCGGTGAAACAGGGTCTGAGAGTCTGAACCACAAAAAAAATGACATAAAAGAGTGAGCAGAGCTCAAGAGAGGGAGGTGTTAATACCAAACAGCTCAATATCCATCACCTTCAACCTTCTCTAACAGCAACTACAGTCTTTGACTTTAAACCCTACCCTCAATTTTAGCCTCTTTCCATCTCTGCATCTTCCTTTTACCTCCATCTCACCACTGTGCCCACCTCTCTGCCCTCAGGGCTCTTCACTTCTCTCATGGTGCATCTACAGACGGGACCAACCCTGCTTTGAGCATCACCCCTGGCTCGTCCTCCTGTCCCTTTTTTGGATTCCAAGCTAAAACCTCACCAGCTTTTGCCTCAATCGAGGCTGGACGGGGCTGGGAGCAACCTGGGATAGTGGAAGGTGCCTCTGCCCTTGGCAGGGAAGTGGAACTCAGTTTCCTTAAATGTCCCTTCCAGTCCAAACCGTTATGGGATTCTCTGATTCAAAATTTACATGTGAGCTTAAGCCTGTGGGGAGAGCAGCCAACACTGACTGCAGTTTGCTAAAATTTAAGCACGAAAGAATAAATGCTCCTGCAGCCTGGTGTTTTCCTGGATAGATGATGGGGTCTGCTTACACATCTTCATGTTTGTCCCTGTCCAGTGAGACAAAAGTAGGAGAAGACAGCTCCAAGGCAAGCACTGGATGGTGGCACCTCAGGGACAGTCACAGCCCAGGGCCCATGCTTAATTCCTCATTCCTTTCTGAAATCTGTGGGTCCCACCACCCCAGGTTGGCAGCACATAGAACAGCCAGAACAAATGCATAAACACGGTGGAATGAGGGGTGGGACTCATTATTTTGCAGACTCTCACTGCTTGCAAGGGAAGTTCTCTCCACCACCTGAGCCACCCTCCCCTTTCACTGCCCACATCACTTCCCAGGCTGCCTCCTCCGGTATTCCTGGTTGGAATTAGGATTATTACCAATTCTCTTAAAAATAAAATTAACCCACACAGTTATTTTTGTATTTACCAGATTATTATTCACCCTTTCAACCCATTCTGAGGCATCTTGCTTTATTCAGATGCAATGCCCCTGCTTTTCTCATTGAGGGCCTATGGCCCTGCTACTCTTTTCAAGCTTCACACTTATATTTTCATGGAGTTTTACTTGTCCTCTTCCCTCCTCCAGAGCACACTGCAAGCAGTGGAAGTGAGCCCCACATTATGCCCCGAGAGCCTGTGTGTAACAATAGACTTCAGCTTGGTTTTACTAAATCACTCATGCCAACATCTTCTCTCGCTCCCTTTCTAAACCATGGCCATAAATTGTTGGGAAAACAGCAGAACAGTCATATCTTTGCATCCATGCCCTCATCAGCTCTTCTAACACCATGCAAATACGGGCCACCAAATCCACCAGGCCACATTTCATCGTGCACAACACACCGGTGGAGCTTCCCTCTCCCTTGCTCACATCTTCCAACCCAGCTGAAACATCTGGGAATCCTTTTCCCAGTTCCACAAATCCCACAGTGTTCCTTTCCCTTCCATTCCTGATGGTCTTCTTAGGGCAGCACCTTCCCCAGGCACATATCCCTTCTTCTCAGCCACTCGGACACAGGACAGATTGGGACCATCCTTGAACAAATAAATCCCAGTGGTTTTCCCATCTCCTCTGCTTTCCACCACTCTGGTCTCATTTCTGTCATCTGATTCCTCTTTATCCACATTGCCTGTTCTCATACCCATTCACGTCACACATTTAAGAAAGTGGCAAAGAATGTCAAATGTCTTTATAATCCCACTAAGCCACATTTGCCGCTTCAACCACCAGCTTAGCTCACTGTGCTCCTTTTAAACAAACACAAACAACCCCAGAAGATGTAACAACAACAGAAACAGGCGGGCAGCAGAACAGGACATGCTGAAACTCAGCGTGGTCCCCCATTAGGGGGAAAATTTTGAGTGTTTTAATCATGACAACGGCACCACAATGAATCAGTGGATCTGACGGGTCAGCCTCTCGGCTGGTGCAGCGCCAGCAGCTTCCACAGGGGTTCATCAGGCATGAATTGGCCCCATATGTGAAAACCCTCCACAATTTGTCCGGTTTCTCCCATCCCTGCGGAGCAGAGCCTCCATCTGTGAGATCCCACAGAGCTGTCAGCCAACGTCACATTTCAACAACAGCAAAAACAACCGGGGCCGCACAAACCAGCGGAACAATCCCGTTGCTCATCAACTGGCAAGTGACCTCCGCTGGCAGTGCTTCTGTCGATCACAGCCCTTCCTATGGAACAAAACATAGGAGCTATCACGCCAGAACAGGCTCAGTGATCCATCTTCCCCCTGCCTCCTGTCTCCAGCAGAGGCCAACGTTGATGTTGGAACGGGAGATTAAAGATGGATCCACGACGCCTGCGAGGCACCTGGGCTGGTTGTGCAATACTCTGCCCCTGACCCAGGGAAAAGCTCTCCTGTTCCATGCAAGTGTGCAATATGTCATCCCAGGGAGGAAAGGCTCTCAGGGGCTGTCATAAAGCAACATATGTCCAAGTCAGATGACTGTCCTTGCTTTTTCTGTCTTTATTTTAGCTTGATTGGTATAACTGAACATCCTCTTCTTAAGAGCAAGTCTTTGACTTCACGGATTAATTGAGTTTTGTGTCAAAAATATTCTTATCCAAATTAATATCTTTTCTCACTGAAGTAGATGCATAGGATGATTTTTTTCACCTTACCCTGTTTCTCAGAGTTTTAATCCCTTTCCTTGCCTATTCAACACCAAATTAATGTTGGTCCATTCTATTTCTTTGTGGATAAATTCTCTCCCTCCAACCTTTATTAACTTTTCTTCTTTTCTACCTTTATTCCATCTTGTCTTGGACATGATTTATATAGTTCAGCTACAACATTATTTGGCTCAGTCCTGAACAGAGATTGCATTCTCAGTTCCCACAAGGCAAACAAATAGATCAGGTGAAAAAATTTAAAAACCTGAAATAATATCTTGTACTTGAAGTAGAATTCAGGGAAGTTGATGAGAGGATGCTGATGGCTACACAATTAATCATATCCTTTCTAAACCGAGATTTGTTATAAAGTACAAACCGTTCTTCAATTCAAAAGTGGAGATGGTGATCAGATGACAGTTTTATTTGTACGTCTTTTTGTCACAAAACAACAGATTTTGCAAATATTAAACCCAAAGAAAATATGATCTGAACTATTTCTTTACTTTTTGTCCATCTCTGAAAGAAGTACTTTTTAAATGCTGTGCCTGGCAGAACATGCTAACGTGAAAAACTCTCAAACTAATTTAGAAACGAAGTATAGACATTTTTGGTTTAAGCTACTAAAAATAAAAATTTTTTAAAAGGTTAAAAAAAGTTGGCTCTCTCAATGTATATATTATTAATACTCAGAGCATCTCCTGATTCCGGAAACTGAAGCAGAGAGGGAAAACTCCTGCATCCATCCCCGAGCTGAATATTTTGTGAGGTACCAACTGGCAGTCCTGGCAGCCCCGCCGCCCTCGTTAGGTGATAAATTAATGCTCGGCTCCCGCTGTGCCCTTGCCAAGCGGGCAGAGCTCCAGCCCGAGCCCGGCTTGTCCAACCGGCACCCACCCTCTAGTGGGATGAGGGAAAAGTGCCGCTCCAGCTGCTGCCGGGCGGGATCCATCCTGCGGCACCGACAGCTGCCCGACACCCGGAGGATGCTCCTTCGGCATGGGCATGGCGAGATCTCCCCTCCTTCGCCCCTCTCTGCCCTCCACACCTCTGCTGGATCGTGAGGTGTTGGAGCTCTGAGAGAGGATTTCAGAATGAGCTTCAGCAGGAAACGCCTGGGATAATCTTTTCTGTCGAGCTCTGCTTTGTGCACTGCAGAGTCAGGGCCGGTTTAACTGTGCTTTTATAGGTGACCAAGCAGTGATAACCCAGGGAATCAGTGGCTGTAAGAATCGTTCTGTCCCAAAAATAGTGTGGCAGCAGGGCCAGGGCACTGACTGTCCCCCTGTGCTGGCACTGCTGAGGGCCCTCAAGGGCTGTGTCCAGTTTTGGGAACCTCAATTCAGGAAGGACATTGAGGGGCTGGAGCATGTCCAGGGAAGGGAATGGGGCTGGGGAAGGGGCTGGAGCCCCAGGAGTGGCTGAAGGAGCTGGGAAAGGGGCTCAGCCTGGAGAAAAGGAGGCTCAGGGGGGACCTTGTGGCTCTGCACAACTCCCTGACAGGAGGGGACAGTCGGGGGGCTCGGGCTCTGCTCCCAGGGAACAGGGACAGGAGCAGAGGGAACGGCCTCAGGCTGGGCCAGGGCAGGCTCAGCTTGGACAGCAGCAGGAATTTCCCCATGGAAAGGGTGCTCAGGCCTTGGAAGTGCCCAGGGAGGTTTGGATCCCCATCCCTGGAGGTGTCCCAGGAAGGGCTGGAGGTGGCACTCAGTGCTCTGGGCTGGGGACAAGGTGGGCATGGGGCACAGCTGGGACTGGATGATACCAAAGCTCTTTTCCAACCTTAATGACTCCATGCTTACACTTTTCTTTTGTTATAAGGAAAAGACCAAACAAAATTGCTTAGGGAAATAAAAATCCAGCCCATTTTCCTTTATATATTAAATAGACCAATATAATTGAAAAGTGATTAGAAAGTGGAACATTTTTGTTCAAGAATGAGCACTGCAGTCGTGGCACAACCTGTGAAAGTGCAGCAGAACTGTAAACAAGTCTCACATATTAGTACAAAATGTAAGTGAGCAGTCTTTAGGGAAAACACTCTTGCAAGGGTTTGCAGCAACTGAGGGCCAGACCTTGCTTCCCACAACCACTGAAATGTGCTTTGCAAGGGATGTACAAGCAGACCCAAGGATGAGGGCAGGGCAGCATCACCAGCTAGAAAGATCCAGCCCCCAGTGCCTGGGCTGGAGATCAGCAGGTCCAGTGGCCATAGCTGTGCTCAGCCACACTCCAGAGACCCAGAGAAATCCAAATCAAGCCCAAAGGGGCAAAGCTTTGCACAGCAGCCCCACATCCCCAAGGGCTGAGCTTAAGTGTAGCTCAGGACCTGCCAGCACAGGTGGGTGCCCAGATGGAGCCACTCAGGGAAGTCAGAGCCTGCTGAGGTCTGGCAAACCTCTATTTAAACCCAGAGTAACAATCCCCAGTGGATTCAGAAGAATCAAATTAGGTCCTAAAGTTATAAATGAAGATTTACAATGACAGTGCGAAATGAAAAACCGCTAAGAAATATATTCTGTTCTCAAACATGACACAGTGAAGGGCAGAAATAAAGCAGCCAAGGCCATTAAGAGCAAGATGGGACCTGGAAAAATTGAACAGGGCTGAGAAGAGCATGATCCTTTCCTCGACATGATGCAATCAGCAGCCTCCAGCAGGTCTAGAATGGAAACAGCATGAAGTGAAGGCGGGGGGAGGAATGAAAATAAAGCCATCTTTCATGGATCACATGGTCCCATCAGGAAATATGGAAACCTCTGACTTGTCTGGCTCTCTGTCTCTCCCTCCCTACGGGTCTTGTGCAGAAAGCACAGCCTGTGTGCCCAGGAGGTGATGAAATCCCTAATGCTGTATGGCACATGGGGAATTTGGGGGATTGCAAAACAGGATGTTTCTTGGAGGAAATACAGTCTCAGCAAGCAAAAGGTTCAAGTACGGTACATCTCACAATGATGTAAGAGCTCGATTATGCATCTCCCTTAAAGCCCAGCTTAGGGTTTCAGTTCTGGTAGAACTAATGGGCAACACCTGCTGCGATGAAAACAATTTCCGTCCCTGAACTCGAGCAGAAGTGTTTATCTTTTGAGTCAGAAAATGTTCCTCTAATGTCTGAACAAGACTCCAGGGACAGGAACATATGCCCAGAACTGACGTTTCCGCGCATTAGGTCGCTTATAAAAATGGGAATTAGAAAAACCTGGTATCATCAGATGTCTCGTCCAATAAAGTCATTAAATGGAAAGTACAGGAAGGTTCCTCTAACGTTTCCTCTCCCTGCCCCTGTAGTCCCAGTTGCTCTTTGGAGAGCAGAAACAGAGGCTACTGAAAAAGCTTGCTGGGCTAAATTGAGAGTTCAAAATTCCGGGCTTTTCCAGACCTGTCCCTGGCAAAATTACCATTGGCTTCTGTGGAAACTTCACCCAAATATGGGCCTCAGGACTTGGGCCTCTTGGTTTTAGTTACTAATTTTATTATTAAAGGTTAAACAGAGCTGTTGACAGTACAAACTATTTTCTTACGTAAGCAGTGAAAGGGAGAGTGTCAGATATACAAGATAAAACAATACTGCCAAGTCAAGGCAATATGGGTTATGGGTGAATGTCCTTTCACAGAACATCCTGCTCCACCTCCCAGGTATCACCCTTTTCCTCAAGCAAAACTCCCACTTGAGCTCGGTGTGATAAGGAGGCAGAGTCAAGAAAGGACCTTGGGGTTCAGCCATGGTTGCTACAAGGGTTTTTAGGGAGTGTAGCTGCTGAAAGCACAGAGATTCTACTCTTATGTAATATTCCTTAAATATTATAATGTAAATTAAATGTTTAAGCTGTTCTGTTATACACACACAGCCCTTAACAAGAAAGCCCTGGATGACAGGAATGTCAGAGAGGATATGTTGGGCTTTCCTCCCTTATTTTCTGCTGCAGTGTTCTTTATCTAAAGCTTGGATCCAAACCAGGGACTTGTTTTTAATTGTTGATCGAAAATAATAACAGCAAATTATGTGGCACTTAAAAATAATAACCACCCAGTCAAAGGCAAAATGTTCTCCATTCAGTCAAGCAACACTTCACTGGTTCGGTGATTAAGTGGCAATCGAAAATTTAACTCCCTGGAAAATCTACTGTTGTTATAATGCAATTATACTGTCAGGGCCACAGATAGTTCTGTCTTTAATAACAATGCAACAGACACTGAGAGAAATTCCTGTGGTCGTCTGTCCTCCTCAGATACAGCTATCATCCCGTAGATCATCAGCTGCACAATAGGCAAGGGTGTCACAAAGTTTTTGACACAGTTAACACATTAACACATCAGACAAATGCAGGACTTCAGCCAGTTCTCACCAAAGCCAGTGGAAAACTCCAGCAGAGCCGTGCTGGGCACAGGGATGGTGTCACAGGGATTGTCAATCACGGAGCAAACAAGACAATCCCAGCAGCTTTCTGACATCAGCGTCTGCCTCCACTTGAGGCTTTGGCAGAGCCTCAGGAAGGACTGGATCTCTGTCTCCTGCTCTTTTAAACAGCCTCAGAATCACAGGGGTTTGTTGTTTTGGCACAGGGCGTTCAAAAGGACACTGTCGAGCTTCACAGAACCGAAATCTGAGTAACTTTTTTCTTTTCTTCCTGAGTTTCATGTATTTTTAAGCATGGCTTTATTTTTACCGCGGTGCTTTACCCAACTTTTTAAAATAAAGCAGCAAGAAGCCTTTGCTCTAGATCAACCCCACAACCCTAAATCCCAGGTCAGCTCTGACTGTGCTGTTGAAGTGTGGTCATATCAGCCACTGTATCTAACCACAGAATGTATTTTCTGAGCAAATGTTTAGGAAAACTCCCATAATTTTGCTGTGTAAGAGTTCACTGGGATTGATCTGCTCAGGGAAGGAACATCACGGATGAAAACATACTGTTCCTTTACAGTCACAATACCAACACAGCAATAAACATTATCTCTCCTGGAAAATGAAGCTTAAAACAACAAAATCCTTGTGCAAATGGTGCACAGAAACATCAGAACTCCGAGTTTAAAATAAAAAGCTAGAATGTAACAAGAGAGAGGGAAATATTCGATATTAATTCCGTAGGGCACTTAAATTGATATTAATCCTTAGGGCACTGGGTTGAAGATCCAAGGGAATGAGTGGCCGAGAGAACTTGACCCTGGAAACAAGCTCACAGAAACAAAAGCAGGAGTCTAAACCCAAGATAATTTTCCATTTTTGTACAATCAGGGCTATAAAAGCAGAACCAAACCCGTACGTTTTCCTATCCATGCGGAAAAACACCAGCCTAAGGCTGGAGAGGCAGAGACAGGACACAAAATAGGTGCTGCACCAAACGCTCTCTCCCTTCCTCTTTCTTCCTCCCCATCCCTAACCCCCCCAGATGAGCTGCTGGCCGTGATTTCACGGCTCGGCACATCTGCAGGAGCCGCGGGGCCGGGGCTGCTCGGCGGGGACATCGCTGCTCTCCATCCCCCGCTTGGCAGCGCCGGGAGCCGCGCAGGTGGAGCAGCAGGTGGGCAGCTCCCTTTGTGCTTCCCGGGGCTGTGCTGCTCTCACAGATGCTGCTCTCACAGATGCTGCTCCAGAGCCGGGGAGGCTGTGGCACGTCCTGCCCTGCTCTGGCTGGCCTTGGGGGGCTGTCCGAGCGGCGGGAGGGGGGAGCAGGAGCGTGCTCGCTGCCTCCAGCACGCTCCCCTCGGCAGATGGTGGCTGTGCCGCATCTGCTCCTGGCGGAGTTCTGCATCTGCGGCCGGTGCAGCTCTCAGCAGCACTTCAGCGGTCTGCCGTGAGGAAAGGCTGATGGGCTGGGGATTGTTCAGCCCGCAAATGAAAAGCTTTGGGGTCACTTAGAGGGAGCCCACAGGAAGGACGGAGGGACTCTTTACGAGGGATGGAGGGACAGGACAAGAAGGAATGGCTCCAAACTGACAAAAAGCATGGTTAGATTGGATATTTGGAAGAAATCCTTCCCTGTGAGGGTGGGGAGGCCCTGGCACAGGGTGCCCAGAGCAGCTGTGGCTGCCCCTGGATCCCTGGCAGTGCCCAAGGCCAGGCTGGACAGGGCTTGGAGCACCCTGGGATAGTGGAAGGTGTCCCTGCCCATGGCAGGGGTGGCACTGGATGAGCTTTAAGGTGCCTTCCAACCCATTCTGTGATTTGGAGTTGCCCTGGGATTACAAACACAGCCTGTGCAAGCACTACCCAAAGGAGGTTGTCAGTCTCCTGCCTCAGAGCCTTCAAAGGAAAATGGTTGAAAAACATGATAAGCAGGTAAATGGCTACCCTGGGGTGATGATCCATCAAAATCAGCTGAATAACAACAGCATTCATTATCAAACTTTGCCAGACATAATACACTTAACCCCAAATTTTAAGTCACTACAAAAATACTCTCTTTAAATAAAGTGGAAATGTGTTGTAAGCAACTTCTTTTTATTTCACTACGAAGAATACAATCTATTTTTTTTTTAGCTGCAATTCATAGGAGACTGCCTGGTTTACATGGAAAACTGGGGAATGAGCATTCCCTGCAATGAGTCTGCAGAGGGAAAGAAATGACTTCTCAGAAAGGACCAAGTTCAGGATTTCAGCCTGCACTTTAAGCAGGAGCTAAGAGTAAAGTCCTGCCTGCTGGAATTGTGAAATCTCTGTAAGCAAGTTTATAAGCAAGTATTAGCACAGCTGGCAAAGGCTTTCAGCTAGGAAAAAGTTATTCCACTGGTGAAGACGTGCAGGAGGGAGCAGATGAAGTCTGAAAAAGCACAGCAGATGGGGGCTGTGTGGACTGGAGGCCTGTTGAGAAGCCACTGCAATATTCATGAAGGACTTTAGGCCTTTAGACCAAAATGCCCCAGCAATAGCTACTAGTAAAATTTTTCTTTCCTCTATTTTTTTTTCCTGTTGCCTGCACAGACTGGAGTTTTGCAGTCAGCTACAATGAAAACTGCTGGAAATGCCAGACAGAGGGAGGAGATGGATCTGGCACAAAATGTGCAGTGAGGAGACTGCTTTGGGATGTCCTGATGGAGCACTTCAGCCCAGCAATGGATTTGGGAAGCAGCTTGCACTGAGCAGAATGCAAAACTCATAATAGGGAAAGATGCCTATTCATACCAGGGCTCCACTAAAAAAGCTTTTGTGACAAGTCAGGTCACAAACAACGGACCAAAGGAACTCCAAAATCTACACTGGTGAAGAAGAGGAAGGTAGGGAATGAACATAAGTGAGCCAGATTCCCCCAGGGAAGCAGAAAGAGGGGTCTTGTTAAAGCACCAGCTGTTAGCTCCCATCTGTGTGCAATTCCCACTCCTACCCTCTCCGCAGGACAAAGCCCTTCCAAAAAGGATTGTGAGTGAGCTGGCTGAAAACTGGAGGAGGCCCAAGTGCAAGCTTGTGGTGGGTGTCCCACAGCTCGGAGAAGACCTTGTGCTTCCCACAGGGGTTTGAGGCCAGATGCCATCTCCAGGCAGCGCAGAGGCAAAGGTCACCAGTGACAGGATTGCCCAAGTGTAGGGAAACCACACGGGGGAAACCAGAAGTTGCTGAAGCAGCAGAGTCCCCATCCCCAGCTGTCCCCAAGGCCCAGGCAAAACCCAGACCACTCAGCTGCCATCAAAGGTAGGACAGTGACAGCCTGGAAACCACACTGCTGGTCAGAAATACTCTGCCCCATGGAAAACGTGCATAGCTCAAGTACATGGAACTGCAAGAACTAAATAAACTATAATTATCAGCCTCAGCAGGAGAAATCTAGCTCTTAGTCGAGTTCATGTCTGTATAATAATAAATTATTATGCATCATACATATATGTCAATAAAATGATCCCTGTCTGCAGGGCTGGGGGGCTCTAAGTGACCTGTCACTTCAGGTACTTGCTGTTTTACCATGGTGGACTGTAGTTAAATTGACTGAGAAAGGTGCTGGTTTGGAGGGGGTTCATCTCTCTGTTAACTGGGCTAAGTTTTCTCCCAGACATTTGCAGTGGGTGGGAATAAGAACGATTGCTGACTCTGGGGGCAGCTCATGGTTTCCTCACTGTGATGAATTGCTCCTCGTGTGGACTTGGGGTGAAATTGTGGTGAATCCTATTCACAAAACCCCTTCGTGATCCTCCATTTATACAGACTGGTGGGAATCAGCTGCTCCTGCTGGACCCGTTCATGCTGGTCCAAAGACCATACTCTGCAGAAAAATGACATAATCAGGTGGTGTCTGGTGGAAAGTCACATCACAAGGGACAGGTCGGCGTGCCTGGTGTCACAGGAGAAGAGGCTGCCTCTGAAACACCTCCGTGAGGTGAAGGCTGGCAGATGTAGCAGCAGAAAGAAGAGAAAGGTGTGCTGTGGCTCTCATGAAAGGCCAGTCCCTTCTCCAGAACTGCAGAGTTTGGGAGCCAGCCCTCATCCAAAATGAGGCTGCACTAAAAGCAGAGCGAGCCCTCCAGAAGCTCTGTCATCATCGCACCGGTCAGATGGCAAGGAAAGAGAAAATCTTACCCTGGAGCACAGCCAGAGGCAACTCTGAACTGCCTGAACTGCCCTCAGCAGACCCAGCTGGAGCAAAACAAAATGCCAGGAGACATTTGGGCACAAGGATTGTCTGCTGAAGCCTTCATTCACAAATAAATCCACTTCTACCCCGGAGCAGACACCCAGGATAGGACACCAAGGCAAACGTGTTCATAGTTTAGATATGGTGCCAGCAGACTAAAACAGCACCCAAATATCAAAGCAAAACAATGATAACCTGCTCTACTGAACGTCATTCAAAGCCATAAATGTTCAAGAGATACGTCAGAGAATGACACACAGTCTAACCCAAGATTTGAGAAATGAAAACATCCTCACTTAGGTTATGTTGTTTCTGTCCTTAAAACTCAGACTGAACTTTTGGTAGGAGAATAATAGACTCCAAATCATTTTAATGAGACAAGAGATGAAATTTGCAGGGACTAGACATCAGTTTGAGAGAAATCGTATCCTCCTGGCAGGAGATTTAATCATCTGATTATTTCAGGAGACATATTTTGGCATAGGAGCTATTTGTAGGGGCCAAAAAATCATACAGGTTTGTTCAGAACTTCACAGAAGAGGCACAGAAGTATTATGGCCGCCAATTAACAGAGACTTTTGTCTGGAAAAAAGAACATTCAATCAAAATTCCCTAAAACAATCCTTTCTCATGTATCTGAATTCGAAGCACCTCCAAACCAAGCTGGTCTCAAATCACCAGCCCATATCCTGCTCTCTTCCTTTAGGTCTTTATGGCTGCTCTGGGGTGATGATCCACCAAGGTCAGCTGAATAACACCAGCACCTATTATCAAACTTTGCTCACCATAATACACTTAATCCCAAACTGTAAATCACTACAAAAATACTCTGTTTAAATAAGGTGGAAATGTGTTGTGAGAAACTTCTTTTTTTCACTGCAAAAAACACAATCTTTTTTTTTAGCTGCAATTCATAGAAGACTGCAGAATATTTCCCTGGCTTGTTCTTGTGACTCACTGTCACAAGGCCACTTTGAACCTCTCCTCAGTGCTCTTTAGCCAGCTGAGGACATCTGTGCTGAGCTCTGCTTTCCAGGCACACGGGGAGGAATGTGTATGGACACAGATGTGTATCCACACATCTCCGAGGGTTCCCTGTGTCAGGAGGGCTCTGGAAGGGGTACCCCAAGGTTTCCACAACCTAAAAAATCCTACCCAGCAATGAGGAAATCCAACATCCTGTTTTTTAGCAAATACAAACCCAAAGATTTGCTTAGTGCATTGATCCCATCAGAGATGTTCATCGAAAGAGAGGCAAGCGCTGAGGGAACTCCATAACCCTCCTAGGCAGATGCAAAAAAAAAAAAAGAATTTGGAAATACCCCAGTGTATTCCAGCAGCCTATAATGGGAGCCTGGCTGTGGAAGAAGAATTGCTGGTATGATCTCAGGACTCAAGCCACTGTAGTCAGCCAGTCTGCCCACAACGATGGGCCAGCCAAGACAATACCAGCTCTATGCTCACTGATAATCCAGGCCCAAACACAAACTGCATCCCCCGGCCTGACCATGCCACAGCAGCAGGCAGGAGGACGTGGAAACCTCAGGAAGAGAGCAGGCTACCTGCTCTGCTAGGTCCAACAGCAGGGAAATTTCTTTTGCTGCCTGCAAAAACTCCTAATGGGGTCAGCTGAAATGATGGATGTAAACAGCTCCTCCAGCCACAGGCAGTGCCGGATATTCCTACAAGTACTAAGCTCCTGTGGGTATTACACAACTGCCTCTATTCAGGAGGCTAAAAAGGAGTTCAGTCCTGCTTGTATATGCTGGAATCATTACATATAGTGTTCCCATAAATCACATAAATGAGTATTACTGTGCCACTGGTTGGGACAGCTGCTGTTATTATTGAAAACCCTCCTGGCAGCCCGAGCCCGGTGCCATTCGAGCTGAGGTTGGCCTCGGTGCAGTTTGTGCTGGGCTCAAGTCTGTGCCCTGCAAAGTTTCCCCAAAAGATTTTGGCAGAGTTGAGGCTGCTGTGCCCGTCCTCCATCACCCAAGGGTGACACAGGTTGGCATGGAGCCCTGTCACCAGCCACTCGTCACAGGGAGCTCTGCCCCTCTCCAGGCTGCTCGGACCCCTTGGAGCAGGGTCTGCTGCACATCCCAGCCTGTTCTCCACTCGGGGTGAAACACCTCGTGTGACACAGGCCACAGGGGAGAGCCACCCCAGCCCTCCTGCTGGGGACATTTCAGACACAGATGAGCCTCAGCAGAAGCTCTCAGGGCACCCAGCAAAGCTGCTGGGGACAGAAGACACAGAGGCACAGGCAGCTGTTCTCTGCAGCCAAAGTGCCACCAGTTATCAGAAGAGACACTTGACTAAACACAGAGACTGGAAAAGGCAGAGAGGAGTCCCAGGAGGCAGCAGAAGGCCATGGATACCCTGTCTGTGGTCTTGTTCTGCACATTCCACCCTCCAGTCAGCTCTGTCTGAACCTCTCACCCACACACTAATTTATTCCTGTGGGTTTTCAAGAAACAGGAATTCTGAAACAAGATGTACAGAAAGTTTAGTACATGGTGTTAAAGCTAGCAACCATCAATATCAGCTCTCCCTCTCCAATGAATTCGTTCTGCTTGTTATTATCATCTGTCTATATTCATAAACAATGCCCTTATGATTTTTTCCATGCCCATTTATTTCCTCACTCACTGACTTGGTTTCCCAAGGCTATCAGAAAATTACATATAAATATTTATATAAACAGATCTCTATTTTGAAACAGTCCCCAGCTACTTCTGAATGCAATATGACATCAACCAAAAATCAAGGCATGCTTGGCACATGGAACCCACTACTGACTATGAAAATGGGTGTAGCTGAAATAGCCCCAGGAAAGGACCTACCAAACTCATACACAGAATATATTTCAGTAAATGTGGGGCCCAGGATTGGTACATGGATGGGCAAAACTCTTGGGGAGATGGGAGAACAATTCCGTGAGGGGCCATCTGTGTACCAGCCAGATGTGCTGTTCGAGCTGTACTGTAGCACCACAGCTTATTAAGGGGGTGAAATGATTGAATTACACTCCTGGACACATTTCCAGATTAAAATCTGATTACACCAGGACAGAGAAGACAGCAAGTTTTATCTCCGAGGGGTTTTTGCACAGAAAACAGCATCCAGCAGTTCTTCCATTTTGGGTTATAAAGTAATTTGGAATGAGGAGAAAAAAACCTTCTGAAATAATCCCTTTGCAGACATGAGAAACTGCCATGGACAGTGCCATGCTGATGAGCCCAGCTATAATCCAGTCTTTGCTTTCTGCTGACTGGCTGAGCTCTGGTGGTTTATGATGTCAGAGGAACCCCTCAAAAGAATTATAGCCTTTTAGTCAGCTCTGAACCACGTATTATTATGAACACTAAACTGGTTCAAGCGCTCTTTTGGTCTTGCTCTAACATTAGACAAAGTCTCAAGCAATTACCTATCTCTTCAAGGAATGTGTTTTCCTTGGCGTGGGATCCTGCTGGAAGCAGGAGGGAACATTTGTGGACACAACTTCCCCAGAGCCAGCACACGGCAAGGTACAAACACCAGGACAGGGCTCCCGTCACCACAGCCCCACAAAATAAAAGGCTTCCACCACAAGCAAATCTCCACTATTCATAATAAAAACACGTTAAATAAACGCAGATAGGGGTGATGCAGGCGAGATGCACACTGTGGTGGCAAAGCCACTGCGAGTTACCTTGTGGTGGATACAAACTGCATTAATTTGTAAACAGATGCCAGCATTAGCCCTGCAGAAAGAGGGGTTCAGGCAGGTTCCTGCATCCAAGTGGCCCCAGTAAGTTCCATGACAGCAGCAGGACCCTCATTTGTATTTTAAAAGTTGCCTGTTCCAGTATTGGTAGCTGGAGCAGGACCACAGCTCTGTGACTCTGCTCGCTACATTGACCCCTGGTTTTTCTAAGCCTGGCTCGTAACTGCTGAGGTTTGGAGAATCTTTTTAGTCTCAACTGACATTTAATTATTTACTTACAAGCATGGGGGGTTTTTTTATGTGAATTTCAACTCACAGTACTCATTATTCCACAGGAAGAACAAAAACCCATAAATTGTGTCATGTAGGACACGGATGCAATACCTCTAAGGCAACAGGGTCAACAGGCTGTGCTGTGTGTCAGAGCATCTGCCCAGACCCCACAGGAGTGAAGAGAGAGGTCCTACCAGCCCATAGGAACATTTGGACCTATGGGTTAATTATTGTCTGATCCAACTGAGAAGTCCCAAAGCAGTGGGAAGACCATCTAGATGTAAAAAGTGAAATCTGGCCATGGAAGGCCAGTGAGAGCCCACGATCAAACTGCAGAGGTGATTTTCTCTCTCACTGCTCTTACCAGCCCTGCAGGATTGCACTGAATTTCTTGGGTTCAACATAAAAACAAAAACTGAGCCTTAATTTCATCACCAGCTCTTGGCTTCTGCACGGCCCTTCCCAGGAGCAGCAGATGCTCTGTGGATCCCAGGTCAGCTCAGCTGGGAGCAGCCAGGGCAGCTCCAGAGCATTGTATTGTTTGGCCTCTGATTGTGGAATCTGTGCTGGGTGCAGTGTGTGGGCGGTGACTCGGGTGCTGTAATTACCACTCTAATTACATTGGCACGTTTCCTTCTTGGCGAGCCCCATGGAATTGCAGTCCCGTTACCTGACCTGGGCTTCTGATAGTCCTACCACAGTGGGCTGGAGCTCTTTGCTTTTGGTCTGGCCACAAGCTGGTAGGCTTTGTGTGAATTGGAAGGCCAGGAATGCCAAGGTAGTTTGGTTTTTTTTTTTCTTTCCAGAGCAAAAAAAAAGTTGTCAGCGTCCGCTTTGACTGCAAGTGTTACTTGTGGCTCCTTCACGAGGTGAGGAGGAGGAGGAGGAGGAATGGGGGAACCAGAACACTGGAAGGGTCTGGTACTTCAGTGGAGAAGGGACTAGCAAATCTTGCCCATCTTTAACTTCTGCCTCATGTAACTGCATCATAAACACACAAAAACTGGGTGTGTCTGATAAATATGTCAGCTGGGATTAAATTATTTGCATTGGGCTTTGGCATTAATGTCATAGTGGAAATTCTCATCTCTCCTGTAAATACTTTTCAGGATTTGGTGGGTTCAAAAGCTCAAAACCATCCTGTGTTGCAGGTGGGACCCAGCTCACCTCTGGATTTGATGCTTCCCACGAACTGAGCCCACGTTAACCTTGAATCACATAAAACAAAGAGGATGCTTTATGTACCATGTGGTCTTCAGGTGGGGGACCCAGAAAATGGTTTTTTGCTCTCTTCTTTCCCAAAATCAAGCAGGGTTTCTGCAGAAGAGCTGTGAGGAGTTTCCATGCTCCTCCAAGCTGGAGCCCACACTGCAGCCCTGGGCTGGAGCCGGAGCTGTGTCCCAGCAGGCTGTGGTCTGGATGAAACCAGAGACTCCACTGCAAATCTTTTGCAGATCCTCCTTTCCTTCATAGCACTCAAGAGGATTCGGTTTGGGTGACTTTGCTGAACAATTCTCTGAACCAAAGCTGCTTCTTGAAACTCTCCAGTTTTCTTTCTGATGGTTTTTTTCTCCCTGCTGATTCGGAGCCGACCTGGGAACAGGGGAGTTACAGGACGTTCATCACTTCTCTGTGTCAGGCTGCAGCTGCCTGAGGTAGCCACTTCACCTGAGGAAATTATTTGAGGTTTTCTGAGAGCCTCTTGACAGTAGGTAAAGATTGTTTCAGCTTGTGGAAGTGCCAGCTAGAAGCCTCCATAACCTGAACGACATGCAATGTCATCAAAACTCCTGCTAAAACTCACTCTGTCCTTGCAAGGTGCTGATTCTGACATCAGGGCCTGTCATTTCAACCACCACTGAGCAGCCCTTCGGGATAAGACCTGGCAAGTTGGAGATGGCCTACAAGTATCTCCTAACAGGAGACCCTTCCACAGATTATTTTAGCTAAGAATGTAACTCTCCATGCCTTGCAGATCTCTTCCCCGTTCTCCCAGGGCAGAAAAAAATGCACTACTGTGAGAAAAAGGGAGAAATGGATGATTTTTGGCCAAAGCTCTTCTGTGGTGACTAAGCAGACTGCAGTCTGATATGTCTCAATCTGAACAGCCCCATTTTGATGACCCTGTCACACATAATTAGCAACAGAACTTCCCGTTTTTCTTTAGCTCGTGCAGTAGTCCCAGAAATCCTGACTGTTGGGCATTTTCTGCCTTATATGAGTTGTAATTGCATCACATTTTTGTTTATATCCACCACTAATAGAAAACATACATATCTTCAGTTTGACTTTATTCTTAAAGTAAATACATAATTCTGGCAAATAGTTTGGAATTATAGTTTAACAGCATCTGGTTCGGATATTCTGTAGTAAATTGTTGGCACAGGCATTGCCACATTTTATTATTATTATTATTATTATTATTATTATTATTATTATAACCAGAATGTTCTCAGAAACATGTGTTTTTTGTCCAACTTCCATGTAATCCATTTTATGACAGCCACAAAGCTGACGAAGTTTGAAACTTAAACTACCTGGGCAGAAGGGATTGTTTCTGGACACTCATTACACAGCTGATTAACTGAGGAATAAGCAATTCTGGCATGTAACCCGGCGTGTCAGTTGTTTTGGCTTTTTGTCTCAAGGAGTTGTCTTTCTTGAAATACCTCCCCAGGTACAATGTGTACATTCCACCCTGTTTTGCTCACAAATTACATACCTGTCTTTTATGTCAAGTCCAATAGAGCTGCACCAGGTTTCCTTACTCCACATTAAAAGTAACCAATTACTTGAGTAAATACCTGTTTTAAAAATATCCCAGAGTGGTTTCCTGCTGCTCTAAATACTGAAATATTTGGCAGCATTTCTGACTCTTATAAATCTTTCCAATAGTTCATATTTTATCAAAGAAGCCACATCAGCTTTAAACCTGGTGCATAACTCATTGAGAACATTTCTCAAATACACGATTTTTACACAAGCAATCAGGAAGAGAATGTCTGTATCATTTTTAATATAATTAGCTTTGGCTTTTCACGCCTTTCATTTTCTGTGACTTTATTGTCACCTTCTGCTCCTTCCTCATAAAAACTAGTTACCAGAAATTCAAAATCGATGATGAGAGGGGAAAAGTGGCTTAAAGTACAACCCTTTGAAGCCTCCCAACAGACCTACATTTACTGAGCCTAACAGGTTCTCCAGTGTCGAATCCCATTTCAGTCACTGTCAGCAGCTTTATTCGCACCATCCGAGAACCAACTTGTGGGAATTAAATCAACATGTTCCCAGAGCAGGTCCCACACCAGGAGGAACCAAGTCCAAGAGGCAGCTTCCTCCGATCTCCTGACCACTTTCCCAGCAGGGCTTTGCAGCTCTGGGCTGGCCTGGTAATGATGTGTCATTTGCAAGTCAGCACCTTGCACTAAGCCCCGAGGTGGGAAAATTACCCAGGAGAAGAGGCACCACTGAATTCCCCTGCCTTGCTTATTTTCCCAAGTCTGATGAAATCCCACTGCGCTGCTGGGGCTGCACAGCACAGCTCACTCTAACTCTGCTGTGAAATGTGTTTAGTCACAGATAGAAAGCCCAGAATCCAGACCTTGGCACACCTTCCCCACAGCATCCTCTTCCCTTTTGAAGTCATCGGCCTCTCCGTCCTTCAGAACTGGGTGTGCTCGCTCTCTCCCTGTGCGCTGGAGCCTCTTGCACAGCATTCCTCAGCCTTCACCTGCCTGCAACGGCCTTGCAGGGACACAGCCCTCTTAATAGTCATGAGGGCAGCTCATCTCCCTAAAGACGCCAAACAATTAAATGCTTCCCATTTCAAGGCAGTTGCAAAACGCTCGCGCCACTGCTTGATCATACGAAGCCTTAATCGAATTATGAAACACTCTTAAAGAGAAAAGCCTCTGTGTGTGTTAACTAAAGGGAGCTCAGAGAGTATTCCTGAAAGCCAACAGGTTTTCAGAACTTCTGGAAGGAGGTTTGATCCTCTCCAAAGTGTTACTGCTCAAATATGTCCTCAAAGACCTCGCAGCAGGACACCATCCTGCAGTCAGGCTCCTGTGTCCATGCAAGCTCCCGGCGCTGGAGCAAAGCTGCAGGCTCAGTGCCTTTGGGATTCAGGCATCCCAAGCATCCTGGAAACCAGCCCCTAAATCACGGGAACTGGTGACCATTCTAGAAAGTTACCTGGCAGTCGATCATGCTGCCAGGGAGCGAGTTACACCACGCTCCGAGAGGCGCCAGGTTTGCTGGAGCGTGAGCTGCGGATCACGCGCGCTCTCCCTCGCAGCCCTCACCTCCAAAGTGCAGCCACAGCTCCCTGACTCCCTAAGGATGGCACCAGGTCCTCTAATCCCAGGAGAACCCTGAGGAGTGACCGAGAGAGAGAGAGAGAAAAAGGCAGGGAAAAATCCCACAGCTCTGAGTGCCACCCGCTGCCCAGCTCTGCGCGCTGAGCAGGAGGAGATGGGAAGTGCTCAACGTGCTGACAGCCGGCAGATTTCCTCCCCAAAGTGGCACGAGGAGGGGCTATTTTAGGCACGGTTTTGGTAAGGAAAAGATGTTTAAAATAACCTTGATTGGAGCGATTAATACAATACGGGCTGAAAAGGAGGAGCAGCCCACGACGGCAGCCAGGGCTGCGGGGTTCGAAGGACACGCTCTGAGAAATTAGACCTGACTAGAGAAATCAACCAGAGGGAGGAACATGGGGTCTGGAGGATGGAGACTGCACAGAATTCAGAAGTCAAAAGGGTAAAACACGTCCAAAAATTGTAACTTTAAAAATAGGCAGAAAGATTGATGAGGAATGGCTGCAGGAGGACAAATGAAATGCAATGAAAGCAGCAGGGAAACAGCATTACAAGAAAGCATCATTTGCAAGGCACCAGGAAAAAAAATATATTTTATATAAATATAATACAAACTTGCTGGTTAGGAGCAGTGCATTGGCTATTACCTCCTGCAACACAGAAAAACTGCCATCCCTTAAATTCTCCTCCCGAGTTCAACTCATTCAGCCCCTGGTCTTTGAACACTCAAGCTAAGTTAGACCTAGCAAAGGCAATTAAATAGCAAAACTCTTCAGCAGTATAAATAGTAGGAGAACAAGGACAAAAGAAGGGCCAGGCACTCCAGCTGAGGTACAAATGAAGAAGAAAAACCTATTCCTTTAATAGCCCTGCTGTGAGAAAGGGCAGAGCCCATCCCAGGGGCACGGGGGCTTTGCAGACATCCGCACTGGCACAGCCAGCTCCTTAGAGGAAAGCTGCAAGTTGCAATTCCGAAGGCAGCAGCATGTTGATAAAAGGGAATTTCCACACGAGCTTGGCACCACCGTTAAGAATTTCAACCTAAAAAAAAAAAAAAAAAAAAAGACGTTGCGATGTCAAACCCTCCGGATGGACAAAAAAAAAAAATTAAAATAAAACTTCGCACGGCTCAGCCTGAGCACACAAACCCCGTGGGGCTGAGACAAAACCAGGGAAGGCCGGGGCTGCCTGGGGGCTGCCAGGGGGTGTCAGGACGTGCCTGCTGGTGCGTAGCCGTGGAGCCATGGTCCTGCGGCGCGGTGTCACGTCCCGCCGAGGAGACCCTTGCTCGGGGAGGTGTGAGTGGATTTCCTCAAGTGCATTTTGACAGCTGTGAGGAAGCGGGCGGCAGCAGCAGCTGGAGACATTCCTGGCTGCGCACCCCCACCCCCCCCGGCGGGACCCCCGCCCCCGGCACAGCGCGGCCCGGCATTGCCGGGGGCTCGGGGGCTGCAGGGGAAGGGGGGGCAGGACCGCATGGGGCCGGCGGGGTCTGATGAAACATCTGATGTGCATTACGGCAGGGCAAGGGGAGACACGCTCGCCCCTCCCCAGCCAGCGCGGCACTTCTCATCACCTGCTACGGATTTTCCTACGTCGTCCTGTAGTGTCTGTGTGTCCCCCACCCCGCTCCAGCTACCGGACAAAAGGCAGCAGCCACAGCTGCCGGGGGAGGGTTGCAAGGGTGATGCTCTCCCCACGGTGCTGGCGGTCTAAGGGGGATTCTCCCTCCGCGGAAAACAGCGCCCGTCCCTGTTCGCCCATCCGGGTCTGCACCTAGGGTACCACTTTCCCTCCCTCAAGTGATGTATTTGGCCCAAATCCCCTCGCAGCAAGCAGAGTACAAAATCCCAGGGTGGCAGGGGGTGAAAAAAACCGGAGGGAGTGGAGGGTTTCCAAGAAAGTCGTTGCAATAGCTGCTTCGGAGAGAGATTTTTTGGTTTTTTTTCTTTGAAATCAAGTCTTGCCATGAGGCGGCAGTGTTGCAGGACGGCCGGCGCTGGCAGCCTGCTCCGGGCACGGGCACCCCGCTGCTCCTCCCGCAAGGACAGCGGCGGCTGGAGCGCCCCGAAGTTGCCCGCGGAGGGGGTGGGGGGACCGGCCGCTGGCTACCACCTCCCTCCAAAGCGTGTCAAAACGCCGCTGTTTGACCTTTTATATATCTATATATATATATATAGATATATATAAAANGGGAGGACGCGGCGGCGGGAAGGCGCGACCATGTGCGCGGAGCTCGGCGGAAAGCTGGTGGCCCCGGCGCTGCTGCTGGCCCTGCTGCTGGCCAGCGCCCGGGCGGCCGCGGGCACTGAGGCCACGCACCCGCCGGAGGGGCCGCAGGACAGGACCCCGCAGCAGAAGGGGCGCCTGTCCCTGCAGAACACAGGTACGGCGGGGGGGGCACCGGGCTGGCCTCTGCGTGTCCCCCTCCCCTGGCTGCTGCTGCCGCTTCTGCTGCTGCAGCCGCGTCCAGTTATGACAGGCGTTTTATTTCGGTGTCCGACTGTCAGGCGTAAACCATCGCAGGAAATGGGAGCTCGCTCCTAGTTACCTTCGGAGCCCGGCTCTGCCAAGCACGTGTTGCCCGTGCACAGCCGCGGCCCCGCGGCCGGAGCCCCGCCGAGATGCTGCGAGCCCGGGGAGGAGAAAGTTTCTCGGCGCAGCGTTCGGAAGCCGGGTGGAGGGCCGGGAGGGCCGGGGGATGACCGGGGCTCTGCCTCCTCCGGAGGGAGCCCGGCAATGATGCAACGGGCCGGGGGTTTCTCTCCTCCTCTCCCGCCCCCCGCGCTCCCTCCCCCGGGCATTATCTGCCTAGGAAGAGAGAGCTGGGGCGTGCACTTGGCTGGATCGCTTCCCAGCCGTGCAAAAGAGAGAGCGCGGGATCCAGACGCTTCCCTTCCCTCCCCCTCCTTCATC
>WAAE01026462.1:400191-446999 GCA_013400495.1 Nicator chloris
CCCCTTTTTTTTTTTTTAACACTCTCCGTGCTGCGAGACGTGTTTAAACACACACGAGCAGGAATGCACGAATGCCCATTAGGGACTGCCACATGTGAATCACGGCACTGTGCAGTTCTCAGCACGCTGGAGCCAGGACATGTGATCCGGCGAAGGGTTTGCATCCGGATGCCAACACAAGCACCGGAGCCGCGCTCCCGGCCCCGAGAGCGCCCGGCTCCGCGCTCCGCAGCGCTCCACAAAGGGCTCCAGTGCCCCTTCCCCCCCGCCCCGGTGCGGCTGTGTTTGCGCAGCTTGCCCTCTGTGGCTCAGACAATCCCTGCATCCCACCCCTGTGCCACCGCCAGATGCACTTCAGGGCAGGTAGAAGGGGGGGGGGAAAAGAGAAATAAAGGTGGGAAGGAAAAAAAGTGCGGCGGCAGCGATTTGGGTTGGAGCTGGTGGCGGGGGAGGGTCGTGAGAACTCCGGCAAGGCTCCGCATTTCCATGCGCGGCTCCTCTCTCTGCCTTGCAGCGGGTGGAAATGAGACCGAAAGTTGCTGTAAAGACTTGCAAATGGACCGCATGGCAGAGGGGGAGGCTGGGGATGGCTGAAACACGCTGCGGTTCGAGGGGGATTAGGCTGGCTCCCAAGGGCGAGCTTTAATTAAAGGTACCACAGGGCACAGAGTGCAGGAATTCTTAGCATCCTCAGTTCTGGTCTAAAAGCTGCCCCTGTTTAACTTTATCCCCAGGCTTTTTCAGCAACCACCTTCCCTCTGGCAGTACTACTACATCCATTTTTTTTAAAGGACCAGAAGCTGCCGTGTTAAGAATTAGATTTTTGGGTTGGTGGGGTTGGGTTTTTGGGGGTTTTTTTGGGTTTTTTTTTTTTGAAAGTGAGTATTAGACAGCATTTTTTGCAGTATTACATAACATCTGAAAGGGCAGAATAAACACATATGTAACTGCTAGCTCCAGTACATCTATCTTACGTACTACATAAATAAATATAAATCTTTTCTATTGATCTCTGCATAGCTGAGCACACAGTTGCATTTCTGTACAACTCTTGGTGCAAAGGACTTTACGTATCAGTGGGAGTTTTGCCATTAACTTGACAGACATCCTGACAGACAAAACCCAGTGGTCTGTAAAAAACATTGTACTAAATGGCCAGAAACTTGCTCAAAGTAACAAAATAGAAAAATTTTGGCTGGGTAGGTCCTGGGCTTCTTGTTTTGGCACTTAAATTTGCTGGGGGAGGCTTTGCACCAGCCAGAGAGCAAAATTCATGCCTGTCCTTTGCTCCTGAGGAATTCAAGAGCATGAGACAGTTCTCAAGTGAAGGAACTTGACGCAAGCATAGTGGATTTGGCATTCACTTCTTGGATATCGCTTTCATAACGTAATACACCCAAGTTTTGGCCTAATTCCTGCGAAAAACGGGCACGCTGCGGGTACAATTAACCATTGTCACGCATTTTTCTCTCAAACTGATGTTGGTAGCAAAACAACTCTGTCTCCCCTACCCACCACCATTCACAGTTCCTGTGAAGAGTTCTTCAAATTAACTCTAACCAATACTCGTTCTAGCTGAAATCCAGCACTGCCTGGTAAATGCTGGCGATGTGGGATGTGGAGTGTTTGAATGCTTTGAGAACAATTCTTGTGAGATCCGAGGCTTACACGAGATCTGCATGACATTCCTGCACAACGCTGGAAAATTCGATGCCCAGGTAACACGGGGAGGTGTCCTACCTGTCTGCTTGCTTCTAACACACACTTAGCATGTCCTGCAGCTCCTTAACACACCTTTGCCCAAAAAAATTACCGGAGCCAGTCTACTTTTGCCATGATTCACTAATTTGCTAGGAGTTTTTCTGTTGAAAGCTCCAGAATCAGGACCTCAGGACAGTAATAAAGCAGCAGTGTGCAACCTGTCCTAGGAGACAGGCTGGCTGTAGCTCCCTGGATCCCTTCCACCTACTGTACCCAGGACAACTCAGGCAGAACCCTTCATGAAGCCAAACGTGGTTCTAAGAAACTCTGGGCAGCTTAAGCCTCTACACCATGTTTGTTCAAAGCCGTCTCTGAGATGCAGCTTGGGCTCCCAGTTCACTTAGAATTAGCTCTCTATTTCCCCATGGGCAGTTACTAAAGTTGGCCCTCAAGACTTGCACACAACCAGCCCAGGCAACCTCCTAAAGCTGCTGTACTCAAGCAAGCCTTGGGTTCGAGGGCTGACGTTCAAATACGTTACTTCCGTGGTATGTGGTATTAAGTTTGTCCCCTTCATTTTCTCCCCAGACCATTTATGCATCATGGAGACATCCTGTTATTATGTCTTGTAAACCTCCTCTCCCGTTTCAGTGTGGAGGGAAGGGAACATTCCGACGGGCCAGCGGCATTTGGCCTCACCAGGCACTTCACAGAATAACTTGACTAAAAGCACCTAGCTACATGGCACTGCTGAAAGGGTGGCACAAAGCAGGGCTGTCCTCAGGATCCAGCCTTCCCCATGAGGGGTGGTGGGACCACCCAGTAGGGAGCACTTTTTTGAAGTGCTGGAGCTTTAGGTTCAAGTGCTCAAGGACGTACGAAGGGCCTGGCTACTCGTTAAAATGGGAATTGCTGCTTTTGTGGCTATCTGAAAACCTTCAACTTAATTTCCAAGTGGCTTCCAGAAAACACTGGTTTCTTTTTGCACAATATTTCTGTCAGTGAGCAGCGTTGACCAAAGGAGCAGGGAAGGAAAGTTGGGAATGCAGGGAATGGTGCCTGTGGAGCCTGAGAGTAGCCATTGATGCCAGATCCCCAGATATTGCTCATCAAACACAGCCTGTTTCATCCAGGCTGTCTCCAGTGTAGAGCAGGTTTAAACCCCTGGAGCTTTATTTAACATGAAGGTGACTTTAGCCTCTGCTATGACATGGCTTTTCACAGCTCCTCTCTCTATCATCCCCAGTTATTTCAAGCTGCATTAAATGACAAGACTAACACTGGCCATTTTCTGTTCTCTGCTCTGAAACCTGAGAATTGATGTCAGTTTGGGTTTATATAAGAACTCTCTTTTTCATCCCTATTTGCCTACTGTGCTGTGTTTGTTCCTGAAGGGAAGGGCCTTTGGTATGGGAAACAGAAAGGGATGAAGCAGCTCTCTGATGAGCAAGAAACATTTCTGGCCTGAAACACTTTGGGAACAACATCTGCTTGCACATCTGGGGGAATCTTATTTAGTGTCAGTGGAGCTGGGCCAGTGCACTCTTGGGATAAAGGGGAGAAAGGATTTGCTCTTCATGGGGCCACCTGCATAAAAGTCTGAGGCTGATGAGGAGGTGGAGGCAGTGCAGGAGGCTTCCATGGGCCTATTGCTCAGCAAAGCACAGGGAGTCTGAGCAGAGCTGTGGCTGCAGGGTCCAATAAAAGAGGAAAGGAAAAGATAGTTTTGATGCCCACCAAGCAACTGAGTGAAGGAATTATAGTGGTTAAAGGGATGCTGCTAAAGCAGCTTTCCTCCACCTTATTTTTTAGCTTCTTGGCGTGGTTTTCTTAATCTCACTTAGAATTTCTTGCAACAGACATGAAGACACTGTAGGATTATGGTGATGATGGTGACTAGTGCTGATTTGAGTCCCTCTCTGAGGAAGAAAATCCTGATAGCTGGGGAATAGGGCAGGTGCATATAGATCGTGCATACCTGTCTCTGAGTTTGTAAGCTAATTTTAAAATGAAAAAAACCCCACCCTGCAGTTACTGAATGGGTATCTTCTTGTGGTCCTGAGGAGCTCAGCCATGGCAGGATGCCTTCTCCTTTGTGTGAACCTCTTGTCCTACCACTCTGGAAGCAAATTAATCCGGTAACTCCAGCACTGAATTACTTCAAGGTGCTTACTTTTGCTCTTTCCCTCGTTGGGCATTCAGCTGTTGGGGCAGAGGAAACCTCAAAGCAGCAGTGAGGAAGGCCTGGGTGTTTAAGGTCCACTGGGATAGCAAAGCTGGGTAACTTGGCAGGGTCTTTAAAGGCAGAGAAACAGAGAAGAAGGGGAAAGCCATTAAGGGATATCCTTAGCACTGTAATAACCCTTGACATTGTCCTGCAGAGAAGCAGCTGGCTGGGCATAAATCAGCTGCTGTGCTTAATGGACAAAAATACAGACCTACTCCATTTCTTTCCTTCTCAGGGAAAATCCTTCATTAAAGACGCTCTGAAGTGTAAGGCTCATGCCTTGAGGCATAAATTCAGCTGCATCAGCCGTAAGTGCCCTGCCATTAAAGAGATGGTGTTCCAGTTACAGCGGGAGTGCTACCTGAAGCATGACCTCTGCTCTGCTGCCAAGGAGAACGTCCAGGTCATTGTGGAGATGATTCACTTCAAAGACCTGCTGCAGCATGAGTAAGTGCCTCCGTGCTGGTGCAGTCAGAGCGTGGGAGCTCCTTCCAGGAGTGCCACTGGGCTGTGCATCTGCCCAAGAGCTGTTTCACCTCCTTCTGGCCTTAAGCACCTCTTGTTTTCCCATGTACAGCACCAAGGCAAAGCTTTCTTTGCAGGGCCCTTGAAGTTTGTGTACCAAGGGTGAGGTGTGACTGTGGAAGGAGGTGAAATGAGTTTCCCCTCGGTGCTCTGGCAAATACACCATCAGTGTCTGCCATTTCCAGAGGCATCTCACAATGGGGTTTTTTTGTTGTTTTCTGAGCTCAAAGGCATCATTTTGACCCCAGTATCCTGTTAGAGGTGACAACTAGAGAAGGGGGAAGAAGGTTTATGCAAAGTTGTCAGCAAGATGGTAATTTCTTCTTTAAATACATACTTTGAAATGTCTTGTAGTTAATTGTCCCTGAAAGAGCTGCAGTCCCCCAGGTAATCTCCCATTCATCTTATTCTTTATTAATCTCAGAGGCTTTTCAATAAAACATGGGGTTGTACAAAATGAAGGCACAAGTCAGATTTTTGAGGACTTCATTCCTCTGACTGGGAGCACAGCTGTCCTCCAAGGAATAGCAGGCACAAATCCTACTTGGAATTGATCAAAGCTGCTACATGACAGCAACAAACCAAGCACAAGCTGTTGGTACTGACTCTTTGTGCACAAATGCAAAAATCAGAGCCTGTTTTTCTTGCAGGTGAACGTCTCACTCCTGAAGCAAGAAGGCTGAGCCACAGCCTGGCATCAGGCTTAACCTTAGAGCATCTTCCTACCACACCTCTGTGCCTTGATATTAGCCCAGAAAGTCCAAATCCCAGCAGTCATGACAAAGCTTTTTACAGAATCACTTCTTTGGGAATTTTAGCCTTGCATTTTATTTTCCTCACCACCCAAAGGAGCTGTGCTCTGATTCCCTTAGTGCTGAAATATTTCAGCTAATTTCAACTAATATTTCAGCTGCAGTTGCAGAGAGATGCTTCAAGGCCAGTTTACTCACATAAATCATGTGCTGTGGTTTGTTCAAGCTGGACATGGTGGCCTGAAAGCAAGGCCCTTTCGCTGGACATTCCTGAGGCTGGGATCAAAGGCACGGCTGGGGGCAGAGCTGCTGTGCCCAGGGCCATGGGCAGCATCCTGCTGGCTGAGGGAGAAGGGCAGCAGGGCTCCATCCTGCCCAGCAGCACCTCTCTGAGCACTGCCTGGGCTGCGTCAGCAGCTATAAATTGGGTACTTGGCACCAATTAACCCCCCCCCATCATTTGGGGATGAAAAGAACTGTGCGAGCCAAAAGCCTGTCCAAGGAGGAGTGAGTTATCCTTATTTTATGAACAGGCTCAAGCAGGAATGCTCAGAGGCAGCTGCTTGTTTCTGGGGAGCTGAACTGGGGGGTTGTTGGTTGGAGAAGAGAGGGTCATTCAGCTGAACACCTATAATTTGCATGATCTCATTTAGCGCTTCCTACGCTCCAGCATCTCCTGGAGTGGGAGCTCGGCTCTCCCATGCGGGACTCCCCAAATAGAACCAGCCAGCCTCCTCCCCTCCCCTAAATTTAGAGGCCATCTCTGAAGCTCTTGAACTAAGGAACTTGTTCGAGATCAATAGGCGAGTGTGGCAGGGCTGGAAATAAAATCACGTCTGCTGACTTGCAGCCTTGTGCTCAGTTCAGGTACTCTGGTCAGGCCGGCTGAAATGCAGAAAGTAAAACAGGCAAGGAGAAATGGGCCAGTATTAATCCGCAGGGCTCTGGCAGGCTCTGAATACCTGAAATATTTGGCAGCTGAGCCACTTTTTAGTCATACCAGCGACCTTTTTTCTTACAAAGATTTCTGCAAAGGTTATGCCCGATTTCAACAACTCATTTCTTGGGAGGGAGGGAGGTTTGTATCCTTTTGCTGGATCACTTTGTATGCAATGTGCTCAGCTCTCTCTTATCTCCTACTTTACATTTAAAACAAAAACCTAAGAGCAGAGAAGCAAGTGGCAGCTCTCAGGCTTGTTCTCTGTTTTGTTCTGACTGTTCTCTCCCGATGAGTGTTCGGAACGCGGTCGGGCGGCGAAGCCTCCTCCTGAGTCAGCTGTGGGGGTCAGGCTGATTTGCTATGGTGGAAGTGGTGACAGGCCTTGGCAGATTGGTCCCTGCTGCATTCCAAGTAACTTTTTTTTTTTTTGTGAGCAGCAGGAACAATCCGACCATGGGAAATATGTTGAGATAGGGGAATAGGTGGCTCTCCAAGATTAGCGATTCAAAATGAGTTGAAGCAGTTGGTAGTAAAGTTAGACACTGATCATAATCTGTTGGTTGTCCTCATCTCTTCCGTCTTAAGTTAATGAGAAGAGATTTAGACTTGTCCACAGCCACCAGGGCTGGTGGATGGGGTGCCCAGGAGGGTGCACCCCCACCACCCACCCCACGCAGCCACGGCTTCTGACCCTGGGCAGCTTTCCACTTGTGCTGTGGATGGTTCCTGCCGTGGAAGATTTTTAAGCACGTCCTTCTGGGCCTGCAAGCAGCTGAGCAGTTGTGTCAATAGACAACATCAATATTGACCCACAAAACTTGTGACCACAACTATTTTAAAATTGCTGCACTCGGTGACCTGTGGCTGAGAAGCCCCAAGTGCCTGTGCTCGAGCTGCTGGTGCCTTGGGGACACTCAGGGGTGGGTGGGAGGCACAGAGGGGAATTGAGCCAGGGCACGTTTTGAGGGCTCGTTTGGCTGGGAAAAGGTGGATACTGAAAGTTCTGTAGGGAAATGAAGAAATAAAACTTGGTGTGGGAAGAAAAAGTGCCACCAAAGTGGATTCCATTTGTCTGAGCTCTGTTCAGGCAGCTCCTGGGTCCAGATAGGATCTTGCCTGTGATGGAGATCAACACCCAGTGCTCCAGAGATGATGAGGAAAGCCAGAGAATCTCTAGCTGAGAATTTCTTGCTTTCACAGAGGTGAGAAAATGCCTCCCTCTTGCAGACTGGAGGCTGGTGACTGCTCTGTAGCTGCCATTCACCCAGAGGCAGAGCCTGTTTGGTGAAGCTGATGGCTCTGGACAAGGAGCAAGTGTCCTTTGCCTTGTGTCCTGAGTAATAAAGATGGGAGGGTATGGAAAGAGATGGAGGCAGAAAGTGTGAGACAGTTCTGAGACAGTTCTTCCATTTGCCAGGCAAGAGCTCATCTGTTCCTCTGGTGAACATTCCAGTTCTCCCAGAGTATCTCCAGGGGGAGAGCAAGCCAGATCAATCCAGAGAGGCTTTGACAGGATGTCACTGTGCATTTCCTGAGTAGAATATGGGATTTTCCATAATTAACGTGGGCAGAATTGTTGCTGAGTCAGGGGTGCCAGGGCCTCACACCACTGCCTTTGCTGTGCCCAGGGAGGGTGAGGCAGATTCTTCCCTGATTCCCTGGGATGGCTTTTGACTTCCCTCTCACTGCTCCCTCTGCCTCCAGGCCTTACGTTGACCTAGTGAACATCTTGCTCACCTGCGGCGAGGAGGTGAAGAAGGCAATAACGAGGAGCGTCCAGGCCCAGTGTGAACAGAACTGGGGAAGCCTCTGCTCCATCCTGAGCTTCTGCACCTCGGCCGTGCACGGAGACGCCGTCCTGGGAGCCGAGAGGAAGGTGGGCGAAGGCAGCAGGGCCGGCGCTGGCCGTGGGGACATGGTGGCCCACGCCGACCCCGAGCACAGGGAGAGCTCCTCGCGGGCAGCCAAGGGGGAGAGAGGTACCAAGGGCCACTCCAACGCCCGGGTCAAAGCTGGGGGCCACAATCCCAAAGGGGCCCACGGCATCCTGGACCGGGCAGAGGAACTGTCCGACTTCTCCGACATCCGGAGGTGAAAAAAGGCACCAGCTCCCCCTTCCCCCCCGCAAACCTCCTCCGTTGAGTTCCATCCTCCCGTCTATGGACATTCCAAAGCATTTCCCATTCAGAGGTCAAGCACAGGGCATTGCAAGATATCTTTGGACCTCGGCATCAGTGTGTATATAGTAGCAAAGGGAGAGCAGTGGCAATGGGTTATCGATCCAGCAAACTCGGCACTCGGGTGGCAAAACGTCTCCAGCTAAATTCTTTCCCCGTTTTTTTTTGTGAAAACGGACATCATCTGAAATTTAGGATCTTGTTTGGGGGGTTGTTGGGTTGGGCTTGGGGTTTGGTTTTGGGGTTGGGTTTTTTTTTTTAATTTTGGGGGTTTTTGTTGGGTTTTTTTTTTTTCCTTTGGTCTCCTTGGCAGGGGAGAAGGTTCTGAGCGGGCTCTGCCAGGCTGCATGTGGCTGCTTGTGGCTTAGCACCTCCAAAGGTTTAGGGCACAGCCTTACAGCAGATGGCTGAATTCCAGGGGGATTTGGTTTCTGCCTGTGGCTGGGAACGCCAGAGCTCAGGGCTCTCTGTGTGAAGCTGTCTAATGAAGGAGCTGCCCTGTCTCTGGCACAGGAACCGTGTGGTCTGGAGCTCCACCACTTTCTCTGAAGTAACTTCTGAGCCATTGTTCCCACCTGGGTGACGCTGCCTGGTTTTAAGTGCCCCCTGTTAGTTTTTAACAACTGCATAACTTGACACTTGCTGATGACAGAACCATACCCAGTCACTTCAAAGGCAAGTAATCAGCTTCCAGACAAGGCAATGTGACTGTTAAGACTTGCACAGGGCAGAGGACCCCCAAAAGTATTCTCATGGACCTCTGAAAACCCTGTGCATATTCTCTGCTTCCGTCTGCCCCCTCAGTGATACAGGTCTTCCACCCTTACAGCCCAAGCCTCAAGGGGCAGGTGTGGGCTCAGACAGCAGAGGACCCTATAAATCCCCCTATATTTAGTTCTTATTAGGGCTGCACTGAAGGCCCATCAGAAGCCTGCCTCTCCTTAGCAGTATGGTGTGGTTTGCTGGGATGTGGAGCCCCACTCTAACCTGCCTATAGCTTGGTTTATCCAAATGCCAAAGACAAGGAGAGGGGATTGACTTGGGTTTTTTAATTCTTGTGCAGGTAACGACGACCAGTCTCCACAGAATGAGTTAGTAAAGGTGAAGAGTGTCAAGAGCTTAGTGTCTTTAAGCAGTTTCAAGTGTGAATGAGGTGTTTGGCCATATCTCTCCTACCCCCTATGCAATTGTTATTCTCAGGTTGCAGCTCTGCAATCCTATATTCCCAGATATTGTACTGGAAGTGGAGGCTGCAGCACCCACAGGGACAGGAGGGTGAGCTCTCAGCTTCCTCTAGAGAGAAAAGGGAGTTTTTCTTAGAAAGTGGGAATCACACCGGGGATTGGAGCCTTCTCATTTAGAAAGCTTGGGAGGAAAGCTGTGGGGGCAGGAAGGCAGTTCAGCAGAGACAGAACGTACCCAGTGAACTAAGGTACGTCTTGCTGCATGGTGGGAAGGAGCTGCATAAACAGGAGAGGAGGGTGTTGGAATTTGGCTACAATTTCCAACTCAGATTTCAGTTCCTGCTAAGTGAGCACGGCTCCTAATAGCTACGTTCAGGGTTGAATGCAGGGATCCACCCGCAGAACTTGGAGGCACTGCTTTAAATACCAACCACGTAGGAGGCAAGAGGGGACAGTCGAGTTGAAAAGGTGTCTCTGTGATCACCAGGTCTTTGCTTGAAGCCGTGGCCTTGATCCCACCCGATTTTAGCAAAGTTCTGTGATGAAATTTTCATTTGGTTTCAGTGGGAAGAGCTGGGATCAGGCCAGGTGCTGTAGCTGCAGAGACCGTGGTGATGGTGCAGTGAGTGTGGCATCTGCCCCGTGGGGCTGGTGACAGCTCAGCCAGCCCTGGGGCACCCAGGCTGCCCCACAGAGCAGCTTGGTTTGGGCCTGGCTCTCTTGGCCACCTCCTCTGCTCCAAAAACCTGCTGGTGGTACCCTAAGAAGGTTTCTGGCATGTGCCTCCGCGGGTTCCCTGCAAGTGTGCTCTCCCCCTTGGTGGCACAGAACCACCACGAAGAACAAGCTCAAACCAAAAAGACAATCCAAGCATTTTAGCACAAAAAAAAAAGGAAAAAAAAAATAAAAAAAGCGAACACAAACCAGAAACAACAACTTGCTACCAATGTTCTTGCATTGAACTGAAATAAGATCCCTCTGTCGTTAGAGGTCTTGATTCATCAATGGGAACCAAACAGAGATCTACATCTTTGAATGTCTCAGTCAACGTATCACCTCAGCATGCATACAGTTTTATTTGTATTCCTTGGTTCTGTGGGGAAAATCGTGTGTTCCCCTTGTTCAGTCAATGAAAATTGGGGAGGGGGGAGGACAAGCTGTGGGTGGGAGGGATTTTTGTATAAGGCATCATTTTTTTTTTTCCTCTGTGTGTGAAGATTTTATGTGTTCATCTACTGATTCCACATATGCTATTATTGTAAATATTTAACATTTCTATTTATTATAGTGTCCCCATTTAAAAAAAGAACACTGCTGGCTATGATAATTTAAACGTATGTCATGACCTGTGTTGTATATATTCATGCCACTAGTATGGTTTTTTTATGTTTAAAGCTGCGTAAATATAGTTTTATACAGTTCCATAATGTTATTGACAGCATAAATCATTTATTTATTGTTAAACCTTTCTTTCATATCTAACAGATAGGGTGCGTTTTACCTGAGATTATTTTATTGTGACATCTACATAGCCTTAATTCTTTATAAAAAAAAAAAAAGGAGAACAAAAAAGTCCATTTAGATACTGTATGATGCTTTAATTAATATTCCTTATGAACTTGCTGTTCATGAAGGAGGTTTAGCTTAAAAGCCAAGGTATGAATGTTTCCTTTATGCTTTGCATCTGGAATGAGCCTTGTTCTGGAATGGAAATACTGCGAGAGAAGCAAAACGCCTACAGGAAAAAAGATAGCAGTAAACCCTGGAAAATGCTGTCCTAACTTACAGTGCTGAACTAAAAGGAGAAAAAAAATAAAACAAATAAATAAAAGACAAACTGTCCTTAATTCCAAATCTCTGGGAGAAAAACATACTAGTTTTATCTCGTGTAGAGTTTGCAGCCAAATAAGCTTGTAAATAAAGAAAATGCATATGGCATTAGACAAAGCTCTGTACCTTTCACACACTATTATTTTCCTTAAACACCAATAAATGTTTTGAATAAGTCCGTGGCTGGGTTTTGTTTAGCTGGAATTTCGGCTGCTGTGAGATAAGGGGGCAGGAAAAGCCCCCTGAAGCTGAGCCAGCAGCTGCAGCCAAGGGGGCAGAGGTGATCTGGCTGCTTGTCCCCACAGCCAGGCAGTGGCAGAGGGACATGGGGACAGAGCCAACCCTTCCTCTAGAGCAGGGCACAGACCTTGTCCCTCGTGTGTCATTCCCCAGGAGAGGGAGACCTCTCTGCCTGCTGGTCTGGGACCTGGGAGCTTGGTTTGAGGCAGGAGGGGACATGCAGAATCTCATCTGGGACCTGGGAGCTTGGGTTGAGGCAGGAGGGGACATGCAGAATCTGGTCTGGGACCTGGGAGCCTGGGTTGAGGCAGGAGGGGAGATGCAGAATCTGGTCTGGGACCTGGGAGCTTGGGTTGAGGCAGGAGGGGAGATGCAGAATCTGGTCTGGGACCTGGGAGCTTGGTTTGAGGCAGGAGGGGAGATGCAGAATCTGGTCTGGGACCTGGGAGCTTGGTTTGAGGCAGGAGGGGAGATGCAGAATCAACTCCAGGGTGAAAAACGGGGAGCAGAAGCTCCCGCACTTCTCAAGCTCAGACAAAGCCCCTTCAGGAGGTTTTCCCGTGGACTGGGATCAGCTTGTCAGAGCCACCTCCTGGCTTTAAATCAGCAGGTTCAGGCTGGGGAAGGAGCAGGGGTGCAGCTGCTGGGGGTCTCTCCTCCCTGCCCTGGGCACCCCGGATTCCCAAAGCCCCTCAGGAGCTGGCACCGTGCTCAGCCAGGCTGGCTTTGGGCACAGCCCAGCATCCAGAAGTGCATCCCAGAGGAGCCAGGGAGGGGATCTGTGGCTGACCACAGCACCTGCCTGTGGGTAAGGTGTTGGCAGCCCCCAAAGCCCCAGGTGCTGGATTCCAGCCAGACGCGTTAAAAAATACTACAGCGACCCTTTCTGCAAGCTGCAAGAGCTGATAAGATTTGTCCTGCATGCATGAGAGACTCCCTTCAGGTCAAACAGTGAGTTACCCCTTCAAGGTTTTACCCTAAAACCAGAGGACATCCATTTTCACTCCCCACTGGCAGCTATTAATAACCTATCAGTAAGCACCAGCCAGTGGCTCTGTACAGAGATGTCACAGGAGCTGTAATTCTCTCTTAAATCAGATATCCAAACCTTAGATGCTTATTGGAGTTTCAGCAAAGGAGAAAAGCAAAATCCTAAGGTTTACAAAAAGCAAGCTGCAGAAGCAGTCCTTTGTGTTGTCTCCAAAGTCATTTTCATACAGTGTCGGGGTGTAAGCAGCAAAGGGATGGGGGAATTATGAGAAAGCACCTCAGAACAAAAAGCACGGAATTTTTTTTTTTTTTTTTTTTAAGGCTGCTTGCATGAAAAAGCACATTTTTAACACTCCGTCTGTGGGGTTTAAAAATAACTAATCCAGTTGAAGCCTTTGGATGAGATGGGCTCCACAAGCCTAAATGTGATTTGCAGCAATGTAGGACCTGTAGCATTTCTTTGCCTGTAGGTGCAGCAGCTCTTTATAATCCTGTCATGGACTGTCAAACACCAACGGGAGAGTGCATCCTGCCAGCAGAGCTGTCACAGAGTTTGGTGGGATGTGAGCTCAGACCAGCCTGCACTCAGGCTACAGCCAAGGAATAACTTCTGCTGGACCCTTCACTGGCATTCACCATCCCAGTGCATTTTTTGTTTGTTTGTTTTTTGCAGGAGCTGCTCCTCACCATGGCTGTGATGCAGCTGAGGTAGCTGCATTCTGCCTCTACCACCCTCCCCACGATTTCAACCAAAAAAAGTTATTTTTCGTCTCCTACCATGTAAAATGGTGAGCCTGCACCTGCTCCCAAAAGTGGCAAACGTTAGGGATGGAGAAAGGACCCCCAGCTCCCCTTAGGGCATCACGTCTCACAAAATAGCACAGTCAGGAGCAGAGTGCTGACATTAAAAAGTGCAGAAGCATGGGGAGAAAAAGAAACACTAAAACAGACTGCAGAGCAAGGATTCTGCATTGCACAACCCACTAAAATATGTTTAATACCAGCTACAAGTCTGCTTCAAGGCTGGAGCGATCTTGGTTCAATTTGCTCCGAGTCACTTTACAAGTGAGGTGAGGAAAACCAAATCCAGAAAATTCAAACTGCAAATGCACATCCACACACAGGTCTCAGCCAGCTGAACAAACCCCACCAGGAGTCATACTTGTGATCCAGTTGGACTTCTCTCTCTTTACGAGCTCCCTGTCTTGCCTCCCAAAAGAACAAAATTAATTCCAGCTATTGGCTTGCTCAGGCATACCAAAACATTTACAAATGTATATGGCAATTTACATATGTCAGCCCACACGGTGAGCTGAGTCAGAGCTGCTGCCAGCGCTCCTGCCTGCTCTTCCCAGGTTCCCAGGTACTGCCCTTCCCTCTCCTCCTTTGCCTGGAGATGCCAGGAGAGCCCAGGCAGCTCCAGAGCAGCTCTGTGCTGCGTCACGCCTGAGGAATTCATCCCAGCCATCTTCCCAGGCGAGGAAATAGTTAAAAGCTTGCTGGGAAGCCTCTCAGCAGAGCATTTTTAAAGCTATTTCCTGACATCTCACCAGAAACACAAATCCCACTCAGTTTTCACTGCTAGTTATGTTCGTGTTTCCATGCTCCCCTCGGAGACTCTCGCAGGAAAGGCTTCTCTCACACCTGCTCGAGGCACAAATTTGGCTGCCTGTTCCTCCAGGGACAAGTTCAGCACATCTCCAGCCTTGAGCAAAGCCTGAGCCGTGCTGGGCAGCTGCCCTGTGGCCAGCCAAAAGTGAATTATGGGGAGGGGATGCCAGGGGGTGCAGCTGGACCCCTCCAGGAGCAGGAGTTCCACCGATGCCTCCCAAAGCCTCTCCCAGGTCTTTCCTGCAACACCAGCACCAACAGGTCCTGGCAGGGGGTTGGGGCTAAGCATAACCTTATAATCAATGAAACCCTCACCATTTTTGTTCCTGTACGTTTTCTATAGGGGAAGGACCTCCCAGCCAGTGCAGCATTGCATTTTGAAATGAAAACCTGGTGACTTTCTTGATTGGGAGTGTGAAATGGGGGCTTGAGGGTTAGAGATATGTCAAATTATGGTAAGCTGCAGGGGCTGAGAATTCCTGTCTCTGAGAATGCTGCCTGTTACAGCCTTAACCTTTTCTGCAAATGCCATCCTTCCCTATAAAAACGTGGCTTGGAGTTTATTTAGAAATGCTTTTCAAGTAAGAAGCCGTTCTTTGGAGAGGCTGCTGTGAGGTTCTCCGTGTGGATGGAGGCTTTTTTAAGGAATTCTGCTGGAAGGAAGTGCCCCAGGGGCAGTGCTGGATATGCTGGATACGCTGCCGTGCATCTCAGTGGCTCTGGTGACACCACAGACACCAGCCCTGGCGTGGTTCTGCAGGAGGAACCTCAGCAGGGTTGAAAGCAGGGCTGGCTTGGCTGACACAGGGCAGGGACAAAGTGGCACAGGCAGCACCAGCTCCCCCAGTGCCATTGCAAACAGCAGCTCATGGAATAGCTAAAACCAGGCTGCATTTTAACCCAGCACAGGATCAGCCCTCTGCTTATCTGAGCCATGATGGCACGAAATCCCTGCTAGAAACCCCACTCCCATTTCTCAAATTTTCTGCAGTTTGTGGCTGCCTTTCTATATCCCACAGTCACACCGGGCTACATTTGTCACCCATGAATAATCCCACTTACATTGCAGAGTCTCTTCCTACCCTGGAGAAAAATGCAGTGGGAGGTGTGGGGAAGCTCAGTGAAAGCTGACAGCCAGGAGAGACTGGGAAAGGCCTACAGAGCTCCTTATTTAGATGTCCTATTTTAAGATAAAATGAAGAGGAACTATGCACATTCAGCATTTTGCTAAACTGACATTAAACCAAGTCACTACAAAATCAGTTTGCAGAGGGATGCAGTGCACATGCTTGAAGCCCTCTGTAAAATATTATTATTATTTATGATTGCAGTAGCTCCTGGCTGTCAGCAAGCCCCAGCCTTGGGGCTACTGATCCATGTATCACAGGAGAGAACCCTGGCTAAAAAAAGATCCCATTGGTAGAAGGAAACATTGCCCTTTGCCTCCCCATGCAGAAAATGAAATAGTGCCTGCCTGGGCACTCAGCATTAACTCCCTGCACAAGATGCTCTGCAACAGCAATGACAGGAATTACGTGGTTTTCTCCCACCTACACTTGCTGACCCAAAAGCTGCCACTAACTGATGATGAGTCTGCAGAAGCTCATTAAAAGCGCTTCAGCCTGTACAAAAAGAGGGATTTAAAGCAGCCAGGATGGTTTGGAGGGGGCAGAGGATGCCCAGGGAGGCTGGAAATGCTCTGCAGCAAGAAAGGGCTCCCGAGGGTCCCGGCAGCCTGCAGCAGCAGCAGCTGACTCTGCAGATTCCTGGCAAAGGAGATATGGCTCTGTGTGGGACATGGGCTGGGGAAAGCTGGCCACAGCCAACAACCCAGGGCTGGGGAATGAGCCTGGGATCATAATTAAAGGCCCAACCTTGGGTTCATCAAAAGCTCTGCTTAAACAACCCATTGATAATAATAGCAGGACATTAGAATTAGGCTTTTGCCTGATCACTGAAGCTTTCCTGACTCCACAGGCTTATCAGGGACAGTCTTGTCAAAACCAGAATAGAGATGAGGCTGAAAATAATCTGTCCTCAAACTTCCCACGTTCAGAAATGCCTGAGCTGAGGCACGGGGTTTTCATGCAGCACTCCCTAAGCACAGACCATTTACAAACCATGGAAAGGCAGGAAATCCATAGTGCCTTTCCACAGAATCCAGAACTGTACAACGCTTTAAGTATGACAAAGATAAGGCTTGAATACTACTTTTAAAAATCGGCAATAAAGTTTGCTAAGGTTTATGACATTTTATACCTTATTGCTTGAATTCTGGCCATCCTACACTTTCCTTTTGCTGGTCACATATCACAGCTTTAGTACAGCCTGGAAAAAAGGTCAGGCCCTCTATTTAAAGGAGAAAAGACAGCTGTACCTCCCCAAGGAAAATGGTAGCAGGATGATACCATTTTGGGGGGGGGAAATACAGTAATTATTCTGAGCAATAGCATAGAAATGAAAAACCTGAAAGGGTGGAGTGAGAAAGGAGCGGAGACAGTAGTGAGAACATGTGATGATGCCAGTTCAGCACATAAACTCGTTTAGGAGCTTGCTTGGAACAAGCTGTTCTCAGGCCATTGCCAGACTGACCAGAGACAAGAACAGATTTCAGCCCAATTGACCAACAAGTTGGTCAAACCCTGTCTCGTGCCACTGCCAGCCAACCTCGTAAACACCGAAGGTCAGATAAACATCCAAATGTTGCAATTTATTGGATTCACATTCCTCTGGCGATTCACCTGTGTTTTCTTCTGTCCGGACAAAGGGTTGTGGGCAGCTCACAGGAGGATCATGTTCCCTGCCAGCACGAGGCACAGGCAGGACAGAGAGGGCAGAGGATGAAACGGGAAGCCCAGACTTCATAGGAAAAACAAAGTCCCCAGCGCAACACCCATCCTTATCTTCAAACGCAAAACGCCCGTGTTCTCCTATCTCAGCAATTCTTCACAGGACGAGAAAACGAGCCAACTTAAAACCTTTCAGGGGTCACAAAAGCAGGTGCTGCCACTGAGGGCTGGCTTTGGAGCCACATCAGCAGGGCAAGGAGGCCTTTTGCAGGGCTTTTCCAGGGCAGGCACGGCGTGTGCCCGGCAGCCGAAGCAGCGACCGCGCGGTGACGCACAGGTGGCTGCAGGGACGGCACATGAAAGGCACGGGTCAGCTCAGTCCAGGAGATGCCCCAGCCCTGCACGGGGCCCTGGCTGCCACTGCACTGCCACAGGCGCAGCTGCACCCGTAGTAAGGCTTGCGCAACCCCTGCTCTAATACGCTCGAGGACGCACACCCCCCACACTCACAGTTTACTCCTCCGGCAGAAAAACAGACCCAGGGACCTTCCTGTGGCACTGGCAAGGCCACGCTGATGGCACAAGGTGCCTCCACTCTGTCATTGGATAAATCATGCTGATTGCAATCTTACAACCCACAAACAACAGCACCAAAGCACGAAGTTGGCTCTGGTTTCTCTTTATCAGGTAGGTGAAACTGCCGCCAAAACACAGGCCAGGAAGGACAACCCCATTGTCTACAGGCTTTAGAAACAGATGCTAAAGCCCAGCCACGGTGGGAAAAACGTTTGTGGGAGTATTTGCTAACATCTCCATATCCCTCAGTGAGGAACTGCAGAATCAGGCAGGAGCAGGGTGGGATTGGATCAGCCCCACGGGAACAGTCCCTGCTGCCTCTGCCTCGTGCCTTCAATGGTTCCCAAAGACAGGGACACGCTTCAGCAGGAACAGGCCCTGCAGCACTGATGTGCTATTTTATTTCTGGCTTTGAACTCCAGGACCTTACAGGATTCCTGGATGTGGTGTCGCTCACACCAGGTGGATTTTCCCGGGGTGTCTGTTCCAGCCCAGCAGTGCTGGGAAGCTCTGCTTTCCATCTGACAGCAGCACGGCTGAACCAGAGGGATGCAGAACTAATCGTGGGGAGAAGGGGAGCCAGAAAGGGATTCCAGCAACATGAAAACCCGAGGGAAATGCCAGAGCTGTGCTATCTGCGATCACTATCTGTGACCCTTCATTTTCCAAGAAGTAGCAATGATAAGGCAGCTCTGCCCAGGTGAAAGATATCAGCAGGGCTAATTGTAGCTGAGCAGGCTGATTCTCATGGCAGTGCTGTTATCTCCCTGGATTCCAGCTCCCAGCAGCTGCTGTCACTGCTCAGAATATCCAGCAGCACAGAGAGAGAGGAAGAGAAGGGGGGTGGAAAGGAGAGAGGAAAAAATGAGGAAGAAAGGAAGAGAGAGGCAAGGAACAAGCGGAAAGGAAAGTGCAAGGACAGACAAGACAGAAAGGGGAGGAAGGGAGAAGATGTGGAAGGATGAGAAGGCAAATGGGGACTCTCAGCTGCTCCACAATTCCCTCTTACAGGGGTTTCAAACGACTGGAGCTGACGGCAGAAATTGCTCACTGTGGGTGTATTTCAAGAGGCAAACTCATCTCGACCCTTCCCTGAGGACACCCATCCTCTGCAAGGAGGGACTGGGGTTGTGTGGAAAGCACAGGGAGTGAAGGAATTACTCCGGAGACGTTACCTCTCCACTGACTCCTAATGAGCCGCTAATGAGGCTCAGCCTGTGCACACAGCACAGCGCAGAGGGGAGGCTGCTCTGCTCCCCCAAAATCGCCCCAAGAACCAGGGGTTGTGTCTGTCCAGCGGGAAGGGAAAACCACGACACAGAACTTCGTGTTCACTACCAGCACATCCTGGTGTTCGTGCACCCATCCACCAATTCTCTGGTTCCCTTGCCCTACCCAGTTCCCAGATTTCGGGCAGCCCCAGGTCCAAGCAGGAAGGAGCTGTGGGCACTGCCCTGCACGGTGCCCGAGCTGTGCCTGGCACTGACCAGGAGGGAACGTGCTGTGCCCGTGCTCGGCCAGCTGGACCTGTCAGACCTGCTGCAGGTGGCCCTTATGATTATTACCCTCCTCACATCCAGGTAAACACACGGTACACGTGTCCCTGGGCCCAGGAGGTGACGCTGGAAACAGCCACAGCAAAGGATGAAAGGAGGGGTGAGAGGTGACTTGCCCCAAAACACGTAGCACTACAGCAGCGCCTAGCAGAGGAGAGAAGGCGTTTGTTGCCAAAATACAGGTGTCAGGAGCCAGCTGATCTGTGTTCTGTTTTTCAAGACATCCACCTGGGGCTCCAGGTATGGCCCAGGACCTCCTGGATGCTGGTGGCTTCCTGCAGGCCAAGCAGGACTCCTGAATTTGCAAAATTAACACAGAGCGGTGCTGGGTGGCCCAGGTCTCCTCAGGCCAGACTGCAGCTCTGGGCACTGGGAAAACATCTCCAGCAGCATTTGGAAGCAGAATCCTTTAGGCTCAGATGGAAAAAGTCCAAACCCCTCACAACAACTCTTAGAGCCGTGTGCTTCAGCAATAAATGTCAGGAGGGTGAGAGTAGAAAATAAGAAATCCTGCCCAGTCGAGATCAATGCCAATAAAATCCGTGCCAGCCTGAAAACACCTGCTGGGTTATCCACAGACAGCCAGTGCGGGCTCTTGGTGGAGATGTACCTTGAATTACTAAATGTTGTTTTTTTTTTTTTTCATTTTGCCTACTTGAATTTAGAATGACATCAGAAATAGAATCAAAATTATACCATCATGTCTTGAAATCCGTTGCGCTACAGAGAAAAATTGCACAAATTATACTTGATGACAATGTTTTAAAGGAAAGTCAAACTGCTGAAATGGTGGAAGCCACACACCATGACCTGAACATGGCAAAAAACTCAACAAATTTTGAGGAAAATAACTTTCACTGCAAATACAGAAAAAACGATCAGAATTGTTTGTTCTGATTTATTCAATCAGTTTGAGTGAGGTACTTTATCATTCAGGTATTAATTAATGAATTGAAAAGCAGAAAAGTTTCTTTTCCACTTCTAGCCATGAAAAAGTCCAGAATATATTCTATTACTAAAACTCTGAAGACCTTGACCAGCAAAAATACTTCATTTCACTCCCTACTTAAAAATTCTCTCAACAAATCAGCTTTATACACATAACAGGTCTTTATATTCTTTATTTTTCATCTGTAGTTGACACATTAAACAGTTTAATTTAGATAATAATTCCTCCTTATGACTTCTTTTCTGAATTCCCATTTCAACCCCGATAAATTTCATAACTCACGAAAGAAAACCAAGCCTTGCCAAAAAGAAAAAAAGAGAAACAAGCAAAAAAAAAATGCCCCGCATCATTTTCTTATGGAATAAATCCTCCTCCTAAAAATCTGAATAAATACTTGGTAAGTGGAACAAAGTAAATTTATACAGGTATGGCAAATCCAGAGCAAATGTAATGCAAGTATTTAGGGCTCTGACTGACATTCTCTGGTCAACCACTGCAGCCCAGTTTAGGATCCCTATGGGATTTTGCTGAGGGTCACCACTCCTGGAGCAAAACCTGCCCATGGGATGCCCTCCATCTCGGGAGGCGTTTGGTACTTCAGCTGAAGCCATTGGCAAAGGTCAGTTTGTCCCCCACAAAAAAAATTTTAAAAAAATTAAAAAAAATTAAAAAATAAAAAATAATTTTAAAAAAAAATTAAAAAAACAAACAAACAAGTTTTCAGACTGGAGAGGAAAAAGTGCAGCTCGTCCTGTCCCCAAGGTGGGGAAGTGGGGCAGTAATATCCCAAATTGCTGCCATGAGATTCCCCAGAGCACATCAGCCAGGAAATCCGACTGCAGAGCGTGAAGCAGCATCCCTGCAAGGAAACAACTGCATCCCACCTCAGCCTGGGGCAGGACTGAGATTCCAAACCTTGATTTAAAGCATAATAATGTCAGTGAATCCCTTGGCTCCGGAGCAGCCCCATGCTCAAACCTCCCCTCCCGTGCACGCTGCAGAAAAGGCACAGAAATGTGGGAAAGGAGGAATTTCCACACGTCCTGCCCCAACACCCCCACACCTGTGGGGCAGGGAGGAGGTGGAAGGATCACCAGAGGGAGGGAAAGGAAAGGAAAGGAAAGGAAAGGAAAGGAAAGGAAAGGAAAGGAAAGGAAAGGAAAGGAAAGGAAAGGAAAGGAAAGGAAAGGAAAGGAAAGGAAAGGAAAGGAAAGGAAAGGAAAGGAAAGGAAAGGAAAGGAAAGGAAAGGAAAGGAAAGGAAAGGAAAGGAAAGGAAAGGAAAGGAAAGGAAAGGAAAGGAAAGGAAAGGAAAGGAAAGGAAAGGNGGAAGGAAGGATCCCCCAGCTCTCCGGGGGTTCACCAGCAGCCCCGGCACCCTCAGAGCCGCGGGGACAGGCCTGGCAGAGGCGGCCGTGTCCCCCAGCAGCAATGCCCACCCACGCCGCTCTCCCAGAGCCACAATTCCCTATTCTGCAGCACCATCTTCAGCAAGAGGGAGGAAAACACCTTGGGCAGGCAGCGGCAGCGAGGGGCGGACCCGCAGGACCTGAGCTCACAGCCAGGAGCAAAACACGGGCAGATGGAGGGCTTGGACCAGGGGTGGGGAGTTACGGCATCTGCCATCCCAGGAAAACCCCGGCACCACCAAACTCGGCAACAGTTTGTGGGATTCCGTGTTTTACTGCTAATCTCCTCTGCCCTCACAGCCCCTTTTCTGCCTGCAGAAAAGCAGCACTGGCCTGCTTTGCACCCAGCTAAAAGCAAATGATCTGCCGAATTCTCCTCTTGGGTTTGCTCCCAGCACAGCCCTCCAGCCTGCCCTGCACAGCCGCATCCACAACAAGAAATGTGGGGGGAAAAAACTGATTTTCCCAGAGCCTAAAAAGTCAAATATGGCCCCACAACTTCTAATAAGTTGTTCCCCAGCCCCAGAATTCCCACACTCTCTCCCGTGTGGATTTAGAGCATCAGGAAGGGAAAAAACCCCTCAGACTCTTCTACCTCCCAACCACCTGAGCCACAAGGATGGGGAGGGGGCACAGAGCAGCTGCAGGGCTTTGCTGCAGGTTTTCCACTTGTTTGATGACACTCCCAGTTAGGTCTCCTCACTTCTGGAGGAGAGCTCAGCTTTCTCCTGTCAGCATCCAGATTTCTCATATAACTGAGGGTAAGAGCAGAGGAGGTGGAAGGACTTAAAGTAGGAATAATATTCATTTAGAACTTCCAAAAAAATGGATGATGGGCTCTGAAACAGTGGAAACTTGACATTAACTATAAGTAAACTCTGAGATATTACTTCAAGAGCTATTTTAATAAAAGAAAACAAAATTTAAGAAGGCTATTTTCAGGAAAGTTACACTCAGACCACTTGTGTCATTAGTTCTGAAGTTAGTTACTTTTTTTTTTTTTTGGAGGAACATAATCCAAATGGACCAAAATTACCTGTCACTAAGACATGAGATTTTTTTAAATTCTCCATTAAAAGAAAAGCAGAACAATGGGCTGCTGGGAGGGAGAGCAAAGCTCAACCTTTTGCACACTCAGGGAGAATCTGGCCCTTTGTGTCAGGCAGAGTGGGTTGGCATAAAAACTTATTCCTCCTGAAGAAAAACCAGAGGAGGGTGAGAATAAGTGTTGACCCTCAAAGTCAAAGCTTTGACTCCTTTGGGCAGCACCAACTTCTCCCACTTTGTGCAGCTCAATCTTTGTGCAGCAGTGGGAAAGGAGGAGAAATTCCCTGAATTCAGAGGGTTGTGCAGGCCACAGATTCTGGTCGGGATTACCAAAATTATGGACATTTTGTCAAATTACCGGTGTGGGAGTTTGTTCCTGTGTCTTTTTTATTCATAAATTCTCTCGTCCTCCGGACTGCAGAGCTGCAGCTGGGAGTGCAGCTCCCACAGTTCCCATCCCTCCCTCCCTGCAGTTCCTTTCTGCTTTCACTTGAAGGCAACCTTGCTCTGCTCATGGCAAGAGAAAGGGGCTGGGGAAGCTCCGCAGCTGCTGCAGCCGCAGGAATCCCAAAATCTCAGGGTGGGCCAGGCTGGAAGGGACCTCAGAGGGTCCCTGGTGCCACCTCCCTGCTCCAGCAGGGCCAGAGCTCAGGGCACAGCCAGACAGCTCTGGAATATCCCCAGGGAGGAGACTCCATCTCTGGGATCTGTTCAGGGCTCATTCACTGCAGAGGAAAAAGGATTTTCCTCATTTCCAGGTGGGATGTGAGGAAAAACCCCTGGGATCAGTTCCTGCCCATTCCTCTTGTCCCATTGCTGGGCCCCACAGGGCTGAGATGCTCTGACCCCCCCTCACAGGGCTCAGACACGGGGGAAAACAGCTTAAATAGTTTTATAAAATCTGATTAATCAATCTTTGAACACTGCTGATTTTCCACGTAACTCCTCTGAAGGTGGGTTAACCCCTCTCTGCTCTCAGCCTTGCAAGGAGCAGGGAAGAGGATCAGCAGCTGCAGGGGAGCAAAAGCACAGGGGAACAAAGAACCCCAGCCTTGGCTCCTCTCCTCACCTAAAGTGACCACAACAGCAGGGACAGCTCAGTCCTGAGCGGGGCCAGAACCAGCTGGAAAGTGGGATATTTCCTAATCAGCTGTCCCCGAGGAATTTTATCCTTGGATCCTCATGGAGCTGGTTATCTCGGCCATTAGTGAACTTGTGAGGGACAGGTGAGATAGAGCAGGCAGGCAGAGGGCAGAGGCACTGGCTGCCCTCAAAAGCAGGGGATGAGAGCAAGCAGGCAATTACAGACCTGTCTGTGATGCCAGGAAAAAGCACCAGGAGAAATAAATACCTGGAAAAAAACCCCCAAAATGAGCAGCAGGGCCTGTGGAATGGTCAGCAGTGAGTGGTACGTGGTAACGGGGTTTGTGCAGAGGAAAAGAATAAAAGGAGATGCAATAGAGAAGAATTTAAAGAGACCAAGGTTTTAAATTTGTCTTTTCCATTAATTTCAGGGAGCAGACACATCGATAAATTACACTTCCAGTTTGGAAGGAACAGCAAATAACATTACTGTGCATGAAGCTNTGATAAATTACACACATCCACTTCTTGACACCAGTTTGGAAGGAACAGCCAATAACATTACTGTGCATGAAGCTGCATTTATGAAACCACTCTTTAAAGCAGAGCAGTATTTAACATTTTCTTCTTTTCCTTCTGCTCAAAATGACCATCTGGCAACAGATTTTCTGGAAGGAAGCCTTTTCTCTGGTTTCTGTTTGGGGCCAAACCTGTGCCAGCTTCCAGCAGTTCATGTGATTTAGGGATGCAGAATATAGTTCTCTTCTGAAACGTGCGTGGGCTTGGAGTCAAATTCAGCCAGTGAAAAGATCTGGTGTGAAGCAAGCTGTGGGTTGCAGCACAATTTTCTCTCTGTGCGTGCAGTGTGCCAAACGAGAGGGATTTGCACCCCTTTCCCTGCAGTCTCAGGCCAAATGGTGAATTCTGGATATTGCCCCCAGTTATTTTACCCACTCTAAGCACGTCAAACCTGCCTGAAGCCTCATTGAAAACTCCAAGGAACTTTCATTTGGAACTGCAAGACCCAGGATTCTCCTCAGATTTAGCAGGCGCAATTACTGTCATTTAAATTTTCTTTAAAAATAGAATAAAATCTCTCTGCAAGAAGTCAAGAGGCCTCAGGGGCAAAACTTCCCATTTCAGGAGGGTGTGGGTGTCTAGAAAGACTATCCTAAAGGAAGAACAATTCTCTGTGTTCATCTTAGAAGAGACATCTGAAACTCTTAAGAACTAAACGGCAGTGCCTGAGCTCAGCCATCAGAGCCCACACAGGGCCTTGGAGACACAGGCAGGGGGAAAAAAAGGCTCCTCTAATGACCTGCACTGCCTCTGTAACCATCCAGCCCCAGTTCCCCCCAGTCTGGGGGCCAAAAAAAAAAAAAAAAAAACAAAAAAAAAAAAAAAAAAACAAAAAAAAAAAAAAAAAAACAAAAAAAAAAAAAAAAAAAGAGGAAATGAAACCTAATTCCCTGCTTGGAATCTTCAGGCCGGATTTCTGATCTTTTTTCCAAATGTCCCACATGACAGAGCTCTGAAACCTGGCCATGTCCATCTGGGATGGGCAGGGAGCTGCACAGCCAGGGCCTGGGAGAGCATCAGCAGGAGGGGGAGCTGGGCTCTCCAGCTCAGGGTCACCAGAGGATCAGGCAGAGGGCAGCCACATGGATCCCTAGGGAATGCCACCAGCATGATTCCTCAGAGAAGTCTCCAGGAAACCCTCACTGAATAAAACTTTTTTTTCTTAAAGGTTTTGTCTTTCTGTGTCTACAGTTTGGGTGGCTGGTCTTGGAGTGTGTTATCAATGGATTAAAAATAACTTGGCTTTTATTGCTTGGAGATAAAACGTGGCTGAACGAAATTTCCAAGGAAAGAGGTTTGTGCCTGAGTAGAGGAAAAGGAGGAGGGAGCCTCTCTGCCTTTGTGAACACAATGAAACGCAAAAATAGACATCAAAACCTGGGAAAAATTAATTACATGATAAAATTCCTTTCAGCTGTAACAGTCCCCAATTTTATTGGCATTTATTACATCTACTTCACCCAGCTGCACAGCCAAGGGATGTTATTTGTCAGGAAAGCTCAATACACAGCTTTCACTGCTCCCAAGGGAGCCACAGCTCCAGCCCAGCAGTGGCTGCTGAACAAAGCCCTTGGGTGTTTGCAGCAGCACAGCACTGGAGGGAACTCCTGTGGATAACACACACAGCTGGTTTTAACACACACAAAAATCAAATAGTCCAGGTAAGCAACCCCACCAGGGCATTCAAATCAAGCAGGGAGGGGACACTGAGCCAATATATGGCTTCAGCTGACAAGAAAGGAGCCAAGAACCTCCCTTGCTTGGAGAAGATGGCCTGGCTGTATTTCACCTGATTAGAACAGAGGAAGCCTCAGTTCCCTGTCTGTGGGCACAGATAAGAGGGAGCGTTACCTGCTAAAACCAGACAGGAGCAGGAGATGCTGCTCTGGCCTGACAGAAGCCCTGAGTTTGCTCCCCAGACAGCTGTCAGCTCCTCGGACACACCAGCTGTGCCTTGGCTGCCCCCACACCACAATCTACTGCCCCTGTCAAATGTCCCGTTTCCCCAAGTCTGCAGGGCTCAGAAAACAGAGGATGCAGACAGTGCTTTATCTCAGTGACAACTTTTTGCTGAAATCAGTTGGGAAAAACACGTCCAGCTATTGCCAAAAAAGATCTCCCACAGCTATTGGCACCGTCAGCCCTTGGTTACGTGGTGTCCCAAGTGGCACAAGGGATGACAGATTCATATTAATTCCAGTCAGCAAATGGATTATAAATACTCCCCCAGCCAGTTGCCACCTGATAGGACTGTCCTTGAGTCCTCCAATTGTGGAAGGGACTTGTCAACTCTAAATTTACCCACCAGCACGTATTGTATAAAACATAATACTCTGTCATCCTTGGTAGACACTTGTGCTGTAGCCCAGCGTGGATTAGACCAGAAACTGCTGGTTCCATCAGCCAGACAGACATCTCACTATTGCTTATCTCCAGCCTTGGATGGCAGGAAGGAGAAAGGGATGGGTTTGACAGGATGCGTTGCCGTTCCGGTCGTGGAGTTGCCACAGCGCTCACATCGAGCCTGAGTTAATCAAGTGATCAAAAGCCAGGCCCACCTCACACCTTTCTGATGAGGTAACAGCTTCCATTCCTAAGGATGGCCTTTCCCAGCAGCAGAAAAATGTCTCACCATGACTGATAGAAGTGAAGCCACTCAAGGATGGGGTGTCCCAAAGCAGACAGAGCTGATACCGAGCAGGCTGAGACAGCATTCCCCGTAAAAGCAGGAAGGCAGGATGCTGCAAGGTTGTACAAATGGACTGTTCACTTGAAGAACCGTAATTAGATGGATTTAAATTTGCAAAATGGAAAGCAAACAAAAAGCCAGCAAGGAGCTCCACTTTTTTCTAGCTTTAGAACAGTCCAAGTGCCTGCAGGTGGAGCAGATGCAGGTGTTGGTGGCACCTGTCTGCAGCAGATTTTCTCATCCCACAGAAAGGGGCTGCCTGAGTGGGAGGACAATTTGTAAACTCTCAGTTTAGGGCATTTACCCAAAGCAAGCTCCTTTTTTTTTTTTTTCTTTTGCCTGTTTCTTGTTCATGCACAAAATCTTTCCATACTGGCCAGCTGGAGAAGCCTCTCAGCCCTGGCTCTCCACCTAATGGAGACTTGACTGATATTTCCATTATTTCACTTGCTGAACACTCTTTAGCAGCTGAGCCAAAAGGTGCCTACCTCTTTTTGGAACCTGTATCTACCTGCTTTATTTGGAAAACCTCAGGGGTGAGCAAGGTTGGAAAACAATGCATCAGAAAAATCCCAAGGATTTTTGCTTTGAGTGACTGTAATACATCTGTGCATTTAGGAATAGATTTCACCTTTGCACCAGGACCAGGAATTTTTGTTATCTACATGAGAATCACCTAAACATAACCAAGTTACTCCCCATTAGATAGCAACTTCTCCATGCTTTTTCCATGCCTGGAATGCTGTAGCATCTTTTAACCTCTAAAATTCTTTTCATTCACACTGCAATAATCTTACATGGAGTACCCCAAATCCATGGATGCTTTTAACCTCACACTCTGCCCCTTAACTCCAGGGCTCAAACTCCTGGGTTATTTCCTCTCCACACGTGGGATAGGCAAAGGCAGAACCTCTCATACCTTCAGAGCACTTGGACAGCCCTGAAAGGAAAGAGGAACTGGAAAACTCTGAGGTTTGGGATCTTGCTGTGGAACAAAGCTGGGAGCTCAACAACAGGGCTAAAACTAAATATTGAATTGTCATTTTGCTGCACAAGCACTGTGCATCCTGTGCACTTTGGGAGACACAGGCTTTAGGGGGCAAAGGCAGAAATTAAATAAACCCAAAAGCCTGACAGAATTACACACAACAGAGTCACACCCTGGGTGCTGAGGGCCTGGCTCTGCAGCTTGCACAGTGTTCCTGTCCCCTCACTTTTTCTCATGTGTGATACACGTAAGAAGTAGCTCAGAGTGACTCCAGTCACACAAGGAGCCTTTTCAAATTGAGGATTTACTCCAAGGCCAGTGGAGCTTACAATAAAAATGTACACAGAGACAACAGCACTTACTGCCCTCAAAACACAGAGCAGAAATCCCTATTGCAGGACATTTTATCCTCCTGGAACTTTAATCCAGCTAATGCTAACAAGTCATTCAGAGTAAATGTGGTGGGAATGAGACAGGAATGGGAAGGGGAATCTCATTCCATTAGATCTCCACCATGGAGTTACCCCAGCCCACTGCCTCCTCCTGCACAGCACCAAAATCCTCTGCACCAACACAGCCAAGGATCAGCCCAGCAGAGCTTTCACATCCCTGATGAAATTCAAGTTCCCAGGACAGGAGATACGTTGGGATTTTCCGCTCTCTTCTGCCACAATTTCCATCACCTTAAGTGCAGAGCGTTGCCTGAATGTGAACTACTGGATCAGGTTCATATTTTGTAAATATTATTGTTCTTCCATGAACTTTGGCATCAATGAGAGTGAAGCTGGAGAGGCTGGAATATGACACAAGGCTTTGGAGCTTGGTGCTGTTATTTGTCCATTTTTTAAAAAGTGGGGCAGGACAAGGAAAAGGATAGTTTAGAATTGTGGTTAAACACTTTTTTTGCTCTAGAGACAGTGGGGATTTTGGCTTTGCTTTGTTTATTCTTCCTTGGGACTAAGTAAAGCCATATTTTTAAACATAGGACATCGCCCCCTTTCCTTTTATATGCTGAAATGCTGAGAGTTGCTCTAGACAGGGCTCAGGCTGCTCTGACTACTTGGAGCCAAATGCATCTTTCAGAGTATTTTCTTGTGGCCTAAGAACATATTGATTTTTTCGGTCATTCCACTTGGATGTACCTTTGTTCATTTTCCAGGGGTAGTTCAGTTTCGTGACTTTCTTTCTTTTAAATCACAATATGTCAATAAAGTTTCTAATTTTCTACCTCAGCTCTGCTATGAAAGTTTCTAATTTTCCACCTCAGCTCTGCTATGAAAGTTTCTAATTTTCCACCTCAGCTCCTGTTCAGGTGAACAAGAGATCCTTGTAATTCAGATATTTAAAATGTGATCAGCACTTTGGGATCTTATTGAATCAGTGCTTCAATATTCCCTTATTTCTCTTTGCAGAGTTTATTATCTTTTTACTTTTTTTTAGAAATGGATGCCTGATCTAACTCTGACCCACAAAACTAAGGGCACATTATCACTAAAGCATGTTTTGACAGTGAAGATCAGTGCCTTGGCTGAAAGCATGGCTGTATCCCCTCATTCCAGGATGGAAGCCATGGAGCAGCTAATCCTGAACTGCACATACAGAGGCAGTGGTGGAAACAACTTCTGTTGGGCACAGCGAAGGGAAAAACCTCAGAAAATAATTCAGGGTAGAGATTTCCACCTCCCTGGGCTGGCTGTGCCTAAAATCCCGACCCAGGGAATGAAGATCCTGGAGGAGTCGGTCTCCCTGTGCAGACAGTGTCGAGTATCCCCGAGCTGGAGGTCGGGAATTCCTTGGGCACGGAGGGGCTGTGCTGGGGCAGCTGCAGGGCTGGAGTGGGGAAGGCATCTGGGAAGAAGCAGAGCAGAGCCTGACAGCTCGGAGAGGGCCAGATGTTTTCATCATTATGGAAAAAATCTGGTGGTGCCTCTTTGCCCAGAGAAACACTGGAGGAGGAAATGTCCTCTTGAGCTCTGATCAAGGCTGAACATTAAAACTGCGCTGGGCCAGGGTCACGAAAACAACAGAAATCAGAGGAAGGGATCTTTTCTGACTCCAGCTCTAACCTTAAATGTGAAGGTGCCCCAAAAAGCTGCAGTGCCTCCCCAGGGACCTGTTCCCAACTCGGAGAGCTGGAGAAACAGGGCCTGGAGATGGGGCCCGAGTGGTGTTTCTCCAGCACCATCACCCCCGTGCTCTCTCCTCCCTCCGCTTGCAGCAGGTGCTGCCCCAGGAATGTGCACTCCTGCGGACACACAGACCTCGGAGCTGCAGAGCCGGGGGTTGCCAGGACACTGAGCACAGCAAGAACGCAGCCAGGGGCTGGAGATCCTTGTCCTGGCTTTAAAAACCATCTCTGAAGGAACCCCGCTGTCCCCTGGGTGACACAAGCCCCGCATCCCAAAGCCAAGATCCACCCAAGCCCCTTCTCCCGGGCAGCTCCTCGGGATTGATCCCTGGCCTCAGATCCCTCCTTTGCCAAAAACAGGGCGGCCCCCGCCGGCTCCTCTCACTAATTTTAGCTTTCAGGCACGGCAGACACGATGTAATTAAAAACCAAAAGTAAGTCCGAAGGACCGCCCGGGAGAAGAGAGGACAAAAGTGTAAGAAAGTGGCAACAGCCAACCCCAAATCCTTTCGATTCTCTAACAAATAAACCCTGCCGGCGAAATTAAAGGGCGATTAACCTTTGTGGGTTTCACTTGGAATTGTTTTGTTCGGTTTGGGTTTTGTGTTCTTTAATTGACAAATAGAAAAGGCGGCGGCGGCTGGGCTTGATCCGGACACGGATGGCACAGAGCTGGTAGGGAGGAAAGCACCGAGGCACCCGGGCACTTCTGCCTCCTTTCCTCCAGTTTTTTTGTTAGGTTTCTGGGGCTCCAAGGAAAAAATAAAGGCTGCCGTTTAAAAGGTTCTTCCCCCTCTACGGTTGAAAAACGGGCTGATAATTAAGGCAAAATTTAGGGAATAAAAAATTAGATCTGGTTTTATTTATCCGACGTTTATTTGAAGTAAAAATAATTATAATTATAATTATAATTATAATTATAATTATAATTATAATAATAATAATAACTCGCGAAGATATCCACAACCTGAAAATGTTATGCTGAATAAGGAAAAAAAAATAACAAGGTAAAAATTTAGAAGAACTTTCACAGGATTTTCGTTTCTTTCTACCCTTTTCTTCTTGCCATGCACTTGAAATATCTGTGTTTTATGTACTGTAACTTATACATTCATCACGCTGATGAAAACCTTTTCTTGTGTGTGTATTTACCGGTTTCTCTTTCTTATATATTTTAATTTTGCAGGGATTTTTTTCCCAAATATTTGCTTTCTGTAAAAGAAGCCGCGGGAGCACCCGGAATTTTTGCTTTCCGGAGAGGATGCAAAAATGGAACAATTCGGAAAAACCGATCCATTTCTCGTCAGACCTTTACAAAACCCAACAACGGATAATTTCCCCACTCCCCCCCCCACCAAAACAAAAACAAAAAAACAGCTCAAAGTCCGGGTCCTGCTCCGGCAGGGTTGAGCTTTTCCCGGTGCCTCTGTTTGCGGGATTCAGGAGTGGGAAAGGAGGAACCGGCTCTGCCAAAAGCATCTCAGGGCAAAAATAACCGCGGGTCCGAGAGCTCCGCGGTAACGGGGGGTATTTCTTTCTTAGTTACTTTTTTCATTATTATTGTTTTGGTAGTTGTTGATTTGTTGAATTCGGAGGGGTTGTTGGTTTTGAGGAGGGGTTATTGTGGTTTTTTTACAATTATTTATTATTACCTGAAAGAGGCGCGGCTCTCCCAGCAGGATCGTCACCCTGGAGAGAGAAGGAACATTTCCCAGGACAGCAGGGAAGCTCCCTCGGGGCAGCCCAGCGCCAAGCGCGGCAAAAGAAACGGGGCCGAAGCGGGAATTCGCCTTTCTGGAGCAAGGGGACAGGCAGGAAAGGCAGAGCGGCCATCCCCACCAGGCCCCGCGGGAGAGAAGGGGACAGCTCGGCGGGGACGGGGATAGGGACGGGGACAGGGAAGTGGACAGGGAAGTGGACAGTGACACACACCCCGTCCCCTCGCGGCTTGCCCCAGGACAGCCGATTCCGTGGCTCTCCGGTTGTGGGTCACAGGCTGGGAGCGAAGGGGACACGGCCGGGAGGCGCCGGAGAGGAGCCGGGGGTCACGGCTCTGTAACTCAAGTCGCTCGGGTTCATCCTCCCATCCGTCTCGGCGGAGCTGATCCCTCAAGAAGGGGCTTTTCCAGAGGGTAGGGGCCGGGATGGAACCTGCTGCCGGAGCCCCGGGGGAACGCGCAGCCCCCGGGCGAAACCGGCGGGGCTGAGCCGGCGCACCCGGGCAGGGCGATGCCGCCGGTCCCTCACCTCTGCGGCTGTGTGTGGGTGAGGACAGAACACTTTTAAGACAAATAAAGCCCAAACACCCTCTCACGTTAAACGTGACTCCCCCTGCCCGGCCCTGCCCGCTGGCCCGGCCCGGCCCCCCCGGGCTCCCGAGGAGCGCCAAGCGCGCACGGTGACATCGCAAGACGGATCGGATTTTACACGGCCAGCAGGAAGTACCCGAGAAGTCAGACCTTTATCTCCTCTGGAAACCATCGTGCAGACAGACAAGCCGCAAACACCCTGAAATTTTGCGGCAGTTTCGGGCTTCCCGGCCAAGCACCGCTCCCCTTCCCACCGGAGCCGGTGGGAGCCCTCTGCCCGGGGGAGGCAGATGGGGGCAAAGCCCCGCCGCGTTCAGAGCTTTGTCCTTCGAAGCAGCGCGGAGTTCACAGTTCCCGGAAGGTATTTCGTTTTTGAAACTGTTTTCCTGTCCATCACCGGACACGGGTGCGTCCCGGCCGCGGGACGCCTGTGACAAAGCATTGTCACATCAAAGTCTCTTCAGTCGTTTAATTCCCCGTCACTAAAAATCACCGTATGGCTCTTGCCCTGAGCGCGTTCCCCATGGAAATGTAACAAACAGGCGCTTTGGGGATTACCTGGACGCATAAAAAAACTTTTTGTGGAGCGCAGAAAACCGGCGGGTCCGAAACAAGCGCAAATAACGCGACTGCTGCCCGGGGACGGGGAGAGGTCGACGGGAAGGTCGGAGAACTCCCCCATCTCTCTCTCTTCACCGGCGAACCCAGCATAGTTACAAGCAGAAAAAAAAAGTTACAGGCAGGGTAAAATTAAAGCTTTTCATTTATCTGCCCAGCTCCCAGCTTTCGCTTCAGCCGGGGGGGGAAACACTTCCAGCACCCAAGGTGCAAGAACCAGCTGAATTGTCAGATTCCAGGCACGGAGCCCAGGGCAGGAGGGGAAACTCCAGGGAGGTATTTGCTATCTAAGTCCTCCTGCTCAAGTCACCCCACCCGAGTCACCGACGGAGGCGGAAAGAGGCGACGGGGCCACCCCCGGAGCGGGGCTGGGGTGCCCAAACCGAAGGAGCACCCGAGGGGTTTGTCCGGGGCTCTGCATCAATTGTCCTGTGAGAAAGGGAAGGCTCTGTGGTGCTGCCCGGCCGCTGCATTTCGTGCTGTGCCCTGACACTTGGCTGCACCCGCGCTCTCCCTGCAGTTTGCACGGAGGGAAGGGGCACGATTATTTCCCGAATGCCCGGCGGGGTGAGCTGCGATCCGGCAGCGGTGGCGGGGGTGGAGGCAGGGGTGACAGGGGAAGCCCGGCTCCGGTACCGGGGTTGTCCCGGAGGAAGCCCCGGGCTCGCAGCGCAGTGGTCCCGAGCACCGGGTAGAGGAGAGGCCCCTCTCCAAGGCCGGCTTCACGGCAAGGTCAAAACTCTTTTTTTTTCTGACGGCCAGAAAAAACGAGCTTCGTTACAGCTCCAAAAGAACGGGGGAAAAGAAGAAAAAAAAATTTAAAATGGAGAAAAATGAAGGGCGGGGGGAGAAAGAAGATAGGAAGAAAGAGGAGGTTTTAGCTGAGGCGGAGTGGAGTGCCTGGACAGCTCCAAAGCTTTTTCCCTCTGCAGAATTCCAGAGGAGTGAAAGCAAAACCTTCCCTGGCCACAGCCGCCCCCACGAGCCCCCAAACGCCCTCCTGGACGCTCGGAGGGCAGCACCGCCATCCCGCCGGCAGGATTTATTCAGCCAGGGCTCGCCGGTTCTCAGCACCGCTTCCCAATGGCTTGAAAAGAATTACTGCCCGAAAGGCTCTGGGGAGCGCTCGGGGACCCGCAGAGATCCCGGGGTCCCGGCGCCACGGTGGGAACCGGGAGATTGGCACCGGTTCTCGCAAGGAAACCCTAATAGGCTATTTCTGGACTACTGGCTCTTAACAAATCTATAGCACCTGAAGTGTTAGCACTCAATTAGTGACAAGGTTTCAAACCCCAGCGTTTACTGGCGAGGTATAAACAGAGTCCTCGGGAGATAGCTGGGAATTAGAACGGGAGGGGGCCCTGGACATCTTAACCGACTGGGATTAAGAGGAAAACTTTTTTAAAAGGTACCATCTCTCTCTCTCTAAACAGTCCGAGGTGTCGAAAGCTCAGAGGGAGAGAGGATGTACCCTCTGGAGCTAATTGCAGGGTTGGGAATTCTTCCTTTTTGTTTAGTTGGTTTCAGCAAGAAAAGTTTTTGGTGTCTTTTTTTTTTTTTAAGAAAAAATGGAAAGCACAGAAAAAAAAAAAACCCAAAACAAAAAAAAACCCACCAAACATTAAACCCAACACTAATCACGTTTAGCAATCCCAGAGAGAAGCAACGAGCGGGCTTGGATGACAACCCTCGACTGCGAGAGGCCAGAGCACGCTCGGTCCCGAGGGGGCAACGACAGCGACCTGCAACAGCGTGAAGCCAGCGGGGGACAGAACAGGACACCCCCACTTCCCCTGACAGCCAGAAAAATAGCAGCAGGTTTTTCGCGCTATCTCCCTCACCTACATCCCTGGGACCTGGGTCTGCAGAAAGGGTTTAAGGCGCTCCTCGGAGTCCTGGCACTCCTTACCCCTTTTTTTTTTTTTTTAATGTTATTTATACGCGATCAAAACCGACACTGCAAAAGTTAAAAGTATTGCGGGAGAGTTTGGGGTCCCCACCCGCGGCTCCGCCGGGACACCCGGGCGGACCCCCCCGGGCTGGGCAGGACCCTGTGGGCTGCGAGCAGTGTCCGGAGCTGGGGGAGGCGGTCACATTTGTCCCTTCCGCTGGACAGCGGAGCCTGGCTTCGGCGGGCTGCTGGAGAGCCCCGGGAAAGGGAGAGAGGGGGTGGGAAAGGGGGAAGGAATGGGTGCTGAGCCCCGACCCGGAAAGTCCGTGAGCTGCTGTATGTCAGTAACTTATTCATCAATCAGCCGGACACAGAGCAGACCTGGCCTCTCTTTGCGGAGTGTTTGCTTTTTCACCAATTATTGCGGCCCTGCAGCTCTTTTTGTTGATACAGTAGTTCTAAAAAGTGCTAATGTTCATTTATCAGGAGGCCGAGCCCGGGACTCCCACTAGTTGTGATTCTTCCAAAAATATAAACACGAAGAGAAGGGCTGAGGCTAAAGCCCCCATTTGTTTCTAAACTGCAGTATTAAAAGTGATGCATTGTTGAAGATAAAGCGGAGATAACGCTGTCTGTCTCCAATGAATGTCTCCCCGACGCATTAATGACATTCCAAATGATAGCTCCGGCTTATCGTTCAATTAATCACTTCCACCCTCTGCAGCCGGGCCCACATCGATCGGCAGCCGCCGTGTGACCGGCGGCTGGAGGGAGCCCGGCACTCCTCAATTAATCCCGGATTGTCGGCCGGCAGCTCCCGCCCCGCCGGGATGCGCTCCGGGCCCAGGTCGGACCCCGCCGGGTTCCCCGGGCACAGGGAAACCTCCGGGGCAGGAACTGCCTTGAGAGCTCCAAACCTGACCTGGGAAGGGCGCTTTGGCCCCGGATAAAGGAAGGCAGCTCTGGAAGGCGTTTCTGCCATCCCCTAGGATGGGGATGTCGCCAAAGTGAACCGGAGACGCGGCTCTGAGTTTGGGGAGGATCGGGATCACTTCGTTATTTTAGCCTGTGTCTAACCTACCCTATAAGCTTGTAATTAAAAGGAGGCAGCGAGGTTAAGAAAGCCCGCGGAGGGCCAGGGGTGCCGCAAACACTCTGCAAAGTCCCTCCACAGGCCCCTCTTCCGAGGCTGCCTCCACATTCCCCGGGCGCTTCACCCTTTCCCCTACAACAGAGGAGCATCCATCCCCTGCAGTTATTTCCCAGGGAAGTCTGCAGGAAACGCAGCCGCGAAGATCGAGCTGGCCGCTTGGCCGACCCCTCCCCTCATTAAATCGCAATATTTCAGCCTCCCCGCTCACAGGGATCGCTCTGACTGTCATCGCCAGATGCGGGGCTGGTTGGCCCACAAACCTCTCCCATCAGAGCCGCGGGCGGCTGCAGCCACGGGCTGCGAGCGCTGGGGATGCTGCGGCTCCGGGCAGCATCGCACGCAAAAAACATCCAGAATTCAACTCCCCGGAAAAGAGTCCCGGGTGCCAAGACACAAAGTCTCGGGGGGCAGCGGCGGGTCCGTCCTGCTGGGGGTGGGCAGGTGCTCGCCTTCCCACCCGCCCCGGAGGGTCCCTTCCTGCGGGAGGAGAAAGGATTTGCACAGCTGGGACCCCGCCGCTTCCGAGAGCGGGGCTCAAGCCAAGGGCTCCCCAAACTCACCGCATCTCTTTAGGGTTTCTCTGCTGTGGTCCCACCGAGCCCACCCCCGTGCCTCTCTCAGCCGGACGCTGGAGCGCTAAAGGAGATTCTTTATTTATTTCTATTTTTTTTCTCGCTCCCCTAACCCACAAAGCCCCAAACGGCCCCTCCGCAACCTGCGACATTACAGCTAAGGTTTATTTTAGCGGCTCCATGCGAGTTAAATGAGTGAGCCCCACCTCTGCCGCATGAACCCGGGGCCATGCACCCACCCGAGCTGCGGGGACCCGGCCGGGGACAGCAGCATCGCAGCCCCTTGCTTTACTTACTCCTCTCTTACCCCTGTACTGTTTGCAACACCTTCGCCCTCGTTTGTATTGGTTGATTTTTAATTTATTTTTTCCCCAGACAGTGCTGCTTTTTTTTTTTTTTTTTTTCTGAAAGCTTTACAAACAAACGAGAGGAAAACCCAATCGGCATTTCTCTCTCCGAAGCCAGGCAGGGGCTGTTCAGGGTCTCTCTCCTATCAGCTGGACTTTGCAATCACTGTGCTGCTTTAGAATATCTCTATAAACCCTGAGCGCGGATTTCCCCTTGGGCGCGCTTCTCACAGCAGTGAACTCCCGTTTTTTAGTTCCTGTCATCGGATATTGCAGAATACTAAAAACGAAACCTCCGTTCTCTCGCTTTAAAAAAAAAATAAATCAGCACATATTTGGTTGATGGTTTCCTCCCGGCCTGTTTATTTAATCTGACTGTATGATAGATAGCGTCAGATAGTGACTTTGTAGGCATTAGGCCATTCTTTTTTGGGTTTGTTTTTTTTTTTTTTTTTTTGTTTCAAATGGATGAACAAACTCGCTGCTGCAAAGCTGCATAAATGCAGTGCCGCCCCTTTAAAAGAGCGGAGCTGTTTTTGAGATGTATTACTATATTAGGTGACATGGAACTTTGCATCTCTCATACCATCACCGCAATGTTGGCCAATAGAAAGCTAAAGTCACCCAAAAACTGCCTAGTCCCTCCTTCCCTCGCCTTATGGTCCGCTCCTACCTGCCCGCAGTGCACAAGTCAGGGCTACTCTCGGGAATGCTATGTGCCCCCTCCGGGAGCCCACGCTCCACCACTGCTCCACCTTGGCTGCTCCCCACCTACTTTTCCATGACCCTGGGCTGCGGCCGCTGCCCCGCTGTCCTCCGCAATGTTTCCTAGCCCTGTGACAACGACCCCCTTCTCGGTGAAGGATATCCTGAACCTGGAGCAGCAGCAGAGCGGCCTGGGCTCCATGGAGCTGGCATCGCTGGCCTCCCCGTCCTGCATGTTGGCCACCTTCAAGCAGGAGGCGTTCAGCACCGAGCCCCCGGCCCTGCCCGACCTGCGGGAGGAGCTGCCCGAGCCTCCCGCCACCAAAACCACGGCCGCCTTCCCCGGCTCCTACTACGTGAAAAGCTACGTGGAGATGGACTCGGCCAAGGAGGCCAAGGCAGACAAGAAAGGTAAAGCCAAGCGCTGATGCTGCGGGGCTCGGAGAAAAAGGGAGGGCAGGGGGATGGTGATGCCCTAGCGGGGTTGGGCGCTCGGCCGGGGGTCCCCAGGGCTGCGGGGAACAGGGGACAGTGCAGGGCTGTGCTCGGTCTCGGGGCTCGGTCAGAGGCAGCACCTTCATCCCCTCCCGGGCCCTGCGCTGCAGGAGCGGGGCTGAGCCGATGGTGGGGAGGGTCCCGCTGACCCCCGGAGAGCCCCAGGCGGGGCCGGGGCTGTGCCCCTGCCCAACGGGACGGCCAGAGCCGCGGGGTGACACGCGAGGCCTCGAGTTTGGACAGAAACCAGGTGACAAATCCGATTCCTGACTCGCTCGGGGGTCGGGAGTGGGTTTCAGCATAAAGCTACGAGCGATAAATCCGGGCTGGGTCGAGACTCACATCAGTGCACGGGGCACCGTTGTTTTCAAACAAAAAAGACGCAAAATTTGCTGCCTAAAGAGCGGGGCAGGGCCGGTCCAGCAGCTGCAGGAGCGGGTGGCCACAGCGGCCTGCGAGGCCAAGGAAGAGCCAGGACTCACTCACGTTGTACCCTCTTTATTAAATACTGATTTATAATATTTTTGCACAATTTTTTCCTCCCCGTTTTTTTCCTTTGCCGGTTTATTTTGCTGCAGAGCTGTGTTCCCTACACAAGAGCCTGGAGCAGGAGAAAAGAGACCTGGAAGATCCCGAGCGCCCCAGACAGAGGAAAAGGAGGAAACCTCGCGTCCTCTTTTCTCAAGCCCAAGTGTACGAACTGGAGAGAAGGTTCAAGCAGCAGAAATACCTCTCGGCCCCCGAGAGGGACCATCTAGCGAACGTCCTAAAGCTCACCTCCACCCAGGTGAAAATTTGGTTCCAGAATCGAAGGTACAAATGCAAAAGGCAGAGACAGGATCAGACGCTGGAAATGGTGGGGATCCCTCCCCCGCGGCGGATCGCGGTGCCGGTGCTGGTTCGCGATGGGAAGCCCTGCTTGGGGGAATCTTCCCCCTACAGTTCGCCCTACAATGTCAGCATTAACCCCTACAGCTACAACGCCTACCCCGCGTACACCAACTACAACAGCCCCGCCTGCAACGCCAACTACAACTGCAGCTACCCCTCCATGCAGCCCATGCAGCCCTCGGCGCCCGCCAACAACTTCATGAACTTCAGCGTGGGGGACTTGAATTCGGTGCAAACGCCCATCCCGCAGGGCAACGCGGGCATCTCCACCTTGCACGGGATCCGAGCCTGGTAGAGCCGCCCCGCAGCCAGCCCGCTCCCCCCGCGGGGCGCCGGGGATGGAGGGGCCGCGGCCGCGCCTGCGAGCCGGGCTCGGGACATTTCCAGGCTGCGGGGGTTGAGGACGGTTCAGTGGAGCATCCCGGAGGATCTCACGAGTGTTGTGGCCATGGACGGGGCGGGTTTCGGTATTTCATGCGGGGCCAGGCAGGCACCGGCGGGGGATGCCCGCATTTCCCGACCCCTCTCGCTCTCCTTCCACCCGGGTCTCCACACTGCTAATTCCCCTCCTTCCTTCCTAGAAATTAACCGGTAATTTCGCGTGACTTGTTCCCAACAACATCCAGTCAAGCCCTGCAACTCTCTCTCACTCTTTTTTTTTTTTTTAACTTTTACTCTTATACTAATTATTATTGACATCCACATTTAATTTTTGCACTTCCCGTCCGGTCCCCGCTGTTCGGTCAGTTCGGCATCTCGGCACCCCCAGGTGTCCCTTGCGAGGCTGCTACTGTCGGCCTGGGCAGGGATGAGGACAGACAGACTCCCACCCCAGCCCGGCCGAGGGACACAGACACTCCGGCCCGCCAGGTCCCGTAGGGTTCTGCACTAAAACGTGAGTTAGTATGGAAATGCACTGTCCGCCCCGTCCTACGTGTTGCCCTTTGCTGTACCAGCTGACGGAGATCAGCGAGTTGTCATTAAAGAGAGTGGCTGAACCTCGGCGTCCCTGGCGTTCTTGCGCACCCCGGACATCCCGGGCGGGGGGCGGTGGGTGGTGGGTGCGGTGCCGCCCGTCCCGGGGCTCTCCCGAGCCGCCCCCGCCGCCTGCCCGCTCCCGGAGCCTTTCCCTGCCCGTCCTCGCCGGGTTTGTGTAGCCCTCCCGTACGTTCGGCGTTCCCGTTGTTGCCGCCTGCAAACGGTGTTTGTATTTTAAGGAATTTTTAAAAATATTTTTAAAGCCGCTTTTCGTGCTCCCAGCCTGGCAGAACGGCTGAGCACCGGCTCGTGTCCGCGGGCTGGGATCGGGACCGAACCCATCGTTCCCAGCCTCTGGGAGCGTGGGGCTGATTTATTCCCTGCACAGAAATCACTGCAAGGAGAGGAACCGGCACCCCAAGTCTTAGCCCAAAGCTCCCAAACTGCCCCCAGCCCATCCGCGGGAGGCTTCCACAGCCTCTCCACATCCTGTCCCCGTGGGGAGAGGCACAAAGGAGCCCCCACCTGCCCCAAAATACCCAGGGACAGCGAGCGGGGCTCCCCAGCGCCCGGCTCCTGCCTCTCCTCTGCCTCAGCCCCAGCCCCTCGGCCGCTTTTACGGTAGTCGCTATCAAATGTCAATTATTGGGAGTGAGAAACAACAAACATTGTAATTCAGCGCAGTCACAACATCCTCTAAGAGTGTCTGAGGCTGTCCGGCCGGTGACAGGGCGATTAAGGGGACCTGCAACCCCTCCTGCCTCGGCCCTATCGGCCCCATCAGTAAACAGGGATGGAGACAGGGTGGCTGTGGCCCTGGGACAGGAGGATGAAAGGCTGCCGGGGAATGGAAGCTGCCTGCAGCCTCTCTCCCTCCCTCCCAACCCCACACACCGCCCGAGGTAGGATTGCACAGATAAGGAGCTCCCACCTCCTCCCAGTCCCTGCAAACCAAGCGGAGCCCTGGGTGCTGCTCACAAAGCCCCTAAGGCAGTGTGGAGTGCAGACACCTGTCTGCGGCTCAGGGCTGGGCAAAGAGGGACCTTCGGCCTCCTCCCAAGGGGAATCTGCCTCGGGGAACTCACCCCAGAGAGCCCCAGGGACGTGGGGTCTGTGACAAAGGGGACCAGAGTCTGCCAGCCTGCAGCAGGGAGACAGGGCACCTGGGCAGGCCAGAAAGAACCAAAGGCCACTTCCCCTCATTTGAAACCATCTCCATGAGGGCGTTGCATTAGGAGGAGGACACAGGATCCAGATGAGAGAGAGGCAGCAGATCAACCAGAAAATGCCCCGCCTGAAGAGAGCCTGGGGTGTCCCAAGAACTCCAGGAAAACAGAATGGAGTGGGGCAGGAGAAAGCTGGGTTTAAACTGATGGGTGCTGGGGGAGTCACAGTTTGGGGCCACAGTTTGCCTGAGCTGTCAAATGGTCACAGTGGTGCCATGCCACTCCTGCTGTCACCACTGCAGAGCTCAGCCAGGGTCAGAGCACACAGGGAGCCCTCAGAAGGAGGACTAGTCCTGAGTGAACACGGGGCAGGCATTAAGATTGAGCTAAAACTTGAACTTTCAGAAACTGGCCCTGAGCAGGGCCCTTCATTAAGTGGACAAACAAGACAGACAGCAGTGAAACCTCAGGAAAAGCCACAGGAAAAAGTAACTCCCCACATCAACACAGAACCCTTCTCACATACTCCCAGCATCCTTTCCTTTCCTCAGACCCTGTTATTTTCCTCAAACAAGATTCTTTTCCTCCCATGACAACTCAGAGCTACAGCTATCAAGAAATCTGACTGTCCGGTGGGATATTCCCTGCAGTGGCTGTTTTGGGTCTGATTTCCAGGACTGCACTGCGCTCATTCTCAGCAGGGATGAACGTCCCACAGCTCCTGCTCACACACTGCCCTCCTCCCCAGGCTTCCCTGTTCCTGCGGGAATTGCATCACGAGCAGATGCAGGGCAGGATAAGAGGCGGGCTCGGCGCAGCAGCCGGAGCCTTGGAGCCGGTTCAGAAAGTGATTTCGGCAGAGGACACGAGCACAGCTGGCTGAGGCCAGGCGGGCAGCGCTGCCAGGGGCACAGCAGCCGCGGTCAAAGACCTTCCATTAGCTGGATTAATGGGAAGTGCAAGGAGATCCAGGAAGAATGAACCCCCAGCACGCTGATAGCGGCCAAGGGGGGCTCCCTGTGTTCACAGACCCCATTTCTCCTGTTCCTGCTCCGCAGCTCAGCCCGGGGGAAAAGGTCCCCCCAGGACTTCCAAAAGCACCGGGGCTGTGCTTCTCCGAGCCCAGCCCTCTGAAAGGCTCCGAAAAACCGCACGTATCAAACGTGACCTGTTCCTGTCCGAGCCTGAAGTGTTTCACGAAATGCTCAGGAAAGGTTGTTCCAGAGGGAAGTGCAGGATCCTGGTGTTTCCCCAGGGAACCTGAAATCAGAGATCCTCCCAGTGCCCGGGGCCACGCTAAGGGATGTAGCAAAAAAAAAAAAAAAGCTTTTAATAAGATTTGTACTTGGATTTGATCTCGTTCTTCCCTCAGATTTTTTGGGGATTACACAGCCTGGCTCTGGCATTCACGGCTCTGTTCAAACCCAGCTTTTTTCGGAGAATTCAGTGCCCCAGTTCCACCTGAAGGTGACAGGGTGAGAGAAGCTCACTGTTCTCGAGACAAACTGCAAGTGGCAAATTTGGATAAACTCTTTGGAATTCCCACAATTTGTACAGGAACAGGTTGTCAGCTGTAGGGGACTGATACCAAATCCCTTGCCTTTAGCAGTTTTGTAGGAACGGAAGTAATTGTTTTTCCCAAAAAACACCCGTGCAGTTCCTAAAGTGCCAGAATTTTATTCCTTAAGTTCAAGGAGCTTTCAAGTCGGAAGTTATTCCTTGGAGTCCGAAAACAAGATACAGTCCTGGCAGGAATTAAGTGTTTCAATGTTCCTGAGAAGCTCGGCAGGAAAACAACAGATCAACAACCTTCTCTCCCCAGCCCCTAATTCATCTCACTGACATCAGTTTAGATCAGTATCAGCAGTAAGTGATTTCTTGTTAATGGGGATTATTAAGAAGAATCAACACCTTTAAAATGCCACTCCAAAGAGAAAGAGATGGGCTTTCAGGCCGGAGTCCGATTTTTCATTCCTGGGTGGTTTGTTACTGCCTAAACCACGAAATTAACGCTACATTTTGACGCAGAGAAGGGAAGCAGAGATTTCTCCCAGAGATCAAGCACTGGCAACGCATTTGTGAAAGTTCATCAATCAAGGTTTAGCAAAGTGACACACAACACATTACTTGAAGATCTCTACCTGTCTCCTGCAGTCATTTTAAACCCTGCCACTCCAGCGTTTCATGCAGCAAGAGCCATTTAGGGACGAGATCATCCCGAGCAGCCCATCAGCCACGTTTGCTGTNGAAAGAGATGGGCTTTCAGGCTGGAGTCCGATTTTTCATTCCTGGGTGGTTTGTTACTGCCTAAACCACGAAATTAACGCTACATTTTGACGCAGAGAAGGGAAGCAGAGATTTCTCCCAGAGATCAAGCACTGGCAACGCATTTGTGAAAGTTCATCAATCAAGGTTTAGCAAAGTGACACACAACACATTACTTGAAGATCTCTACCTGTCTCCTGCAGTCATTTTAAACCCTGCCACTCCAGCGTTTCATGCAGCAAGAGCCATTTAGGGACGAGATCATCCCGAGCAGCCCATCAGCCACGTTTGCTGTTGTAGCCCTGCACACACCGGCCCCGGGCTGGTGCTGCAGCTGATGGGCTGCTGAGATGAGGAAAAACAGGTGAGCTCCTCTGCCTTTGCGTGAAGGAGCTGCTGGAACTTCAAATGAAATAGAAATTATTTCGATGGAGCCTGGATGAACACGCTGAGACACAAAATAAACTCTTTCCCAGAAACTGAGTAGCCAGGAAGAGAAATTCACACGAGAAGAGCAAAGCATTTTAAAACCAGCCCTGTGTGCGAGCAGTTGGAGCACTGAGCCCACTGAGACTGTAACACATCTCTCAAGTCATCCTTGCTTAAAATAAAATATTTTTTGGTGTCAACAAAGCATCATGGTCAAATGGCTAAACCACAGGTCTAAGCCAGGAGATCGGGCGTTTTCCCACCCCATTAGAGAGGGGCATCGTGTTTGCAGCAGGTTCAGCTCAGTCCTGCCCTCTGTGAGCAGTGCAGGGGTTCTCCCACACAACGTGCAGGGTTCACTCAGTACCTGCTCAGTTTGGAGGGCTGGAAAAATAAATTGTCCATAAAAAACCCCCAAACCACCCCCCCCTCCATAAATAGGAATAAATCTCTTAGTGGTCAAAATATTTTTTATTTCGTAGGGTTGGTTAAGATTAATGGGTCTTGGGGAGACGTTCTGGAGCTAAATTATTCCTTGTGGAGATGGGTAAGCTGAAGGCATGAATGACACTGCTGTGAAGTGGGCAAGGGCAGGAGTTAACAGGCTCAAATGAGGGGAAAAAAAACCAGATTTGAGTATTTTAAATTCCATGAACTGCTCTCGAAACTAGTTAGTAAGAAACAAATGGAATTTAGAAAGCCATTTTACAGTTTTAGTCCTAGAACCAACAAATCTGATTGTTCAACAAGTTATTAACTCCCACAGTTCAAAACACCTGCTCTCAAACATTTTCCAGGGGTTCTGTGCATTTGGAGCAGGATTTGGTGCTCCCTGCTGCCACAAGAATACACCAGAGTTTATTTTAGCACAGCAGACATTTCCTAAATAGATTGCATTATCCTCCAGCATAAGCTTGGAACAAACCACAATACTGATTCCTAGAAATTGTCCCCAGATCCCATCTTCCTGGCCCAGGATGTTTTTGTACTCTTTATTATCTGTGCAGAAGAAAAGCTGCTGTCAGAGCAGTGGAGGAGCAGCACACAGACAGGGGCAGTGCTGGCTGGGAGTAAGAGGAACAAATGAAAAAAATCATCCTCATTTCAGTCAAATAAGCAAGTTTCTCACATTTTTAAGCACACACACACACAAAAAATAGGATTAAAACCTACTGCCTCGACTCCAGCAAACCTAATGGCATTAAGGAGATGCTTTATGCTGTTTCAAAGGAGGAAAATTTAAATCTCGCTTGACTCCAGGTCTCATGTGCTGCTTTCAGCATTGAGCAGCATCAGCTGCTGCTCCCCTCAGAGCCAGGTCCAGATCCACCCTGCAATTACACACTTCACTTTACAGACGTGCCTAATCCCACTGGAGATTCCACAGGGACAGGGCTGGGGGAAGCAGACGGCCAGGCTGACACTCCGCTCATTTCTGGCACCCTCCCATGCCAAGGCTCCAGTGTCCTCCTGCTATTTATTGCTGGTTCTGAGGGCTGGAGGCGTTTTCCTGTTTGTTCTGGGTTTTATTTGAGTCACACCAGCCAATTCCATGCCCAGGAAATGATGCACAGCCTGTGCATCCACGGGGATTGCAGGAGTCCCCATCCTGGAGCCACGAACACACGACCCTGCTCAGAACGCGGGTTCCTCACTGCTGTCTTTGGGAACAGCCCTTTCCAAGCAAGGCCAAAGAAAAATTGCTTTATTTAACCAAAATTCTGAAGAAATGAAAGCATAATTAAAGCATAATTGCTGCCATAAAAAGAGATGCTCAATCCTATTTTCTGTCCAACACTCACAGTCATCCAGCGTGTCCAACCGGGATCAAAAGTTCCCCTTTTAGATGCACACACTGAAAAATTAATGTAAAAAAACCCCAAAACAGTGAGAGCTGCTGATTACTAGCTTCTCTGAGAGTCAGGCCAGAGGTGACCATTTGCCTGGTTAGACACCAATTTAGAGCCCACCAATATTTCACCTTGAGAACAGAAACCTAAATAACTCCTTATACAATGAGGCGTTCAAACTGGAAACCAACTTCTCCTCTCAAGTCCTCCGTAGCAGGACTATCTACAGCATTTCATTTTTGTACACACGAAGATTATTTCCCATATAACAAGGTGACCATAAATACTCCGAATTTTTCCCTACCAAAACCCCCAAGTGCAGGAGCCCGTGAGAGAATCACCCCCATGCAGCACACGGAACAACAGGGGCAGTTGCAGGTTAATTTCTAAATATCCTCTTCAGTTTTCTTCCTTTGCTGAGCACGTTTCCAATCCTGTTTGCGTCGATATTCTAGCTGTGAAAACGCCGTGCTCTGCCCCTTTGATCAGCTCCTGCCAAGCCCTTTCATGTCCTGCTGTCTTCGTTACCTCTCGTTTTAATTGCTGGCCTTGGCGGGACAGACAGGTGGTGCGAGGTCACAGCGGGAGATGACGGATGGCTCCGGGCAGTGCCTGTGCAGATGACAACCACCAAAAATCCTCCTGTGGGGCACAACCCCGTCCTTGGGCTGGGGATCAGCACGGCACCACCAGCAGCCCACGGCTGCAGCCACCCAGGACCTATTTCGGGTCCTGTTAGTGATGATTTCCTAACCACACTTCCTCAGCTCCTCCAGATCAGATTTTCTAAGCCACACACACAAAGTGATTTATCTGAGCACCACCATCCCTGCAGGCTCCGGGGAGCAGCATTTCACACCCCAGGGAAATGAAACATCCAGAAACAGGAACTGAACTCAGGTAAAAGGCAGGAGTGAGGTTCAGACTGCCTGGGAATGCAGAAGCCTTTGAAGCAATTAATTCCCATTTACACCATCTTGTTCTTAAGATGAGATCACAAATTTTGGTGTGTGCCCTCAAAATTCCCTAGCTCAACGCTTTCAAAAAGTCTTATTTGAGATAATTCCTGTTTTATCAACCCAGAGAACATCCTATTCACTTCTGAGGGGAATGAAAGGAGGTTCAAAACCAGTTGAGAGAAACAGTGAGGGCTTCAGGTCTTCATTCTGTA
>WAAE01026468.1:227-29318 GCA_013400495.1 Nicator chloris
AAAAGGCTTTTTTCTGAAAAGGAAAAAACAGTTGGAAATTTCCTGAAATATCTGTACAAGTACTTTTATAGATCTCTATGATTCAAAAGGATAATGAAACAACCAAGTGATTAATGAGCAAATAATTCAGAAACTTTGTCCAAATTTAACACCTATAATCACATCAAAAGGCAAGAAAAAGTAGTGAGGAAAAAAAATTCCTAACCCCACGCATTTATTACTTGCATTAATATCTGCAGCAAACCAGAGATCACGATCAGGTTGGTGCAATATGCTAAAAGCTATAAATCAAAGACTGATTTCAAACCTGTTTTTTCATTCAGGGGTCTTATTTACGAGGACAATACAACCAGGGTCAGAGAGCAGGAGCAAATCAACAACAAGCTTTGCTCCTCAATAACCTATTTGTTTATTTTATAAGTAGAGAGTAAGGAAAGAGTATCAGACTTCAAGAGGAGAATATTTTTACTTCTTATGTGAGTATTTGTATATACTGCTGTTGGGATTGACAAACATAGGAAAAGGCAAGAATAAAAGTTTAAATTTGGCTGGATCATGTCATAAAAAATTGGAGTGATTCAACATTACAGTGCTTGAAGCTGAACCAGGGTTTCAGGACATGTCAGTAAACCATATTGCCTTCCCTGCTATTCAGGAATGGCTAAACTCTCCTTTCCCAGCTATGCACAAACAATGACTCAGCCATAACCCCAGCAGCAACAGCTTCAAAACACTGCCTGAATATTCAGCCCTGCTGACACAGCTGAGTGCTGCTGCCAGGCAGCATCCCAACATGTGTATTCTGAAATATTTCAACAGGAATACACTTCCACAAATTCACTTCAGCCAAAGTGGTCTGTCCCATACTTACCATTAGTAATACTCAGCCAGCACTGGTAGTGACTTCACTGCCAGTGTCCCCAGAAGCAAACAACCCAGACTTGTATTGAGCCAGGAAGCTAAACTAGGGTTTAAGAGTGAGAATTGCAACTAACAATGGATCCAGAGAATTAGACTTCAGAAAGTTGTGTAAGAATTTCACAAGGCTCAAGATTTATAGAATTCAGATTACTAGAATATACAGGAAACATCTCTAAGATTTATATTTGCTAGTAGTAAAACTTAGAAATATAATCCCGAAATTTAACTGATCCCACCGAGGGTATCTGGAACTTTTCCTTTCATATTCAACTGCAAGATTGCTACATATATAATGTTTTAGATACCACCTAGGATAGGAACTGAGTATTGATACTCAAATTAAACTAAACAACATAACAGAGCCCTATGTAGTTCATCATGAACTATACATGTGTCCACATGACTACACAGTGAATTTCCAGGTAGTAAAATACAGCATTTCTGTCTCCAAAAATAAGTGCCCAGATTAATATATATGTAGTTTACAAGGACTGAAAAATATCTCTTGCTACCCTGCTGAAGAAAAATAAAGGAATACAAATACATACTTTTTATCTGAATCATCTTAGAGGCAACACACAGATTTTTTTTTTTGTAATTGCTGTACTATTGGACCTATGAAAAAAAAATTGTATTATCCCCAGATATGTGAGATTAAGAATTTATGCTTATTGGTTTGGTGGTGACTGAATCTTAGTAGACACCATCTAGTATATAATTATTTAAAATCTCTGAATTTACCTTACAAGCTGATGGCTCATTTCTTCTTGAATCCTCTCCTCCTTTTTGTATTCACTGTTCTGTGAAAGAAGCCACATTATTCATGAGTCAGAAATGCTGGGAGGGAATACGTACATGAATCTGTATTAGTACAGTACTCTCATCAAACAGTAAAAAAGGTTGCTAATTAATTGTTTCAATTACAGACTATTTTTTATTTCAGTCATTGCTTGTGAGATGCTCTGAAAAACTGGCAGGGGCTAAGGGCTGACCTTGGAAGGCTGTGGCCAGCCTGTTCAAAAAAATGAGATTTTAACAGTATGTACTACAGTTCACCCAAACTGGATGGAGGGCCAGAGAAGTCTCAGGCACTTTTAATCCCCAGTAGAGAGACTTGAATCTTAAATTCTGTATTATGAAGATTTGCTTAAGTTTGAAAATGTATTCAGTAGGTTTAAGATAAAAGTTTTTGTCTCTGTCCAGAAACAGAAAACAAAATATAACTCTGAGACAGAGGCATCAGTTCTCTAACAGCTACCTGAGTAAATTTCCTAAGAAGTCAAACATTGAGCAAGTCCCTGATAGACTTTTGTTGTCTGCTGCAGTCAGTTACAGGAATCACTCATGGAGGGCCTCTATGCTGAAAATTACTCATGTTGTCACTAGAAAATATATTTCTGAACTTTCATTTCAGAAGCTTGTTCATCTTCATTCTTTAGGCAGCAGAAGAAAGTACCCTAGACCATCTCAACTGTTGTATGTCTCATAACATTTATTTGATTTTAAGGGTTACAAATTACTAGACATTCCTTCTCTCAGTCTTGTTGAATAAATACTTATAAAAATCAGTAAGAAGTGACAAATTATTGATTAAGAGTCTAGGATTTAACACCGTGCTCCATATTAAAAATATAAAAAGGCATTCTACGGCTTCAGAAGTAGAGGCAAACCCCACAAATATAAAGGGTCTATTTTCACATGCCTGTGCTCCCTCCGTAGACAACATCAAAGTAGCTTCTATTAAAATCATACTTTTTGCTACAAAGGCAGCCAATAAACTTTAGTGGACCTCAAGCCTTATGACATCTCCACTTCGAAGCATTTGCAAGAATTTCAAAAGTCATAGCAAAAAAAGAATTTTATGAATAAAATGTTTCTAACATATAGGCAATTATTTTTGTTTGAATTTTATGGAAGGAACCAATTCTGAATTAGCATACTTCAATGCAGATGCAGTGCTTTCATCTACCACTTTAGCCTCAAATTTCAGAAAATGTTGACTTAAAATCCTAGCATTTTATCATTCCCCCACTGACAATATGCTAATAATTAAAGTGGTAAGGTAATGCTTTAACAAAACCTACCCTTAGATCGTATTTCTTTCTTTCATTTTCTCTGCTTTTTACTCTTTCTTTAGCTTCTAGTGCTGGCCCTTCTCTGTCTCCACGGGAAAATTTTTCTTTAGATCTCTTTGATTTATGTTTTTCCTCTTCTTCCTTTCCATAACGTTTATAACTTTTCTCTTTAGAAAGCCTCTCTTTTTCTGTCCCAACAGAATGTTCTTTTTTTTGTCTGTGTTTTCTTTCTCTCTCTTTATCCGACTCTTGATGTTTCTCTAACTTGTGAACATGTTCACCTTCTTCAACTTTGTAGGCTAAAACTTTCTCAATTTTCTTTCTTAAATCACTATCCTGCAAAGAGGAAAATAATATTAAACAGTTAAAAACTTCTCCAAGACTGTTCAATCTTCACAAATCTTTCCATATTTGACCATTAAAATGACAGAATTGTAAGTACTTCATCTTTCTGTCACATGGATCTTCCAGCCATTTTTTTTATTTCTTATGATAACAAGTTTCAAATTATGACTACACTTTAAATTAATTCTTGTCTACTAAGTGGTCTAAAATACGATGTACACTCATCAATTACCCTTGTAATAAAAGCATAAATAGCAGATGGAAACTTTTGATGTACCTGTACAAAAATGAAGCATTGCTTGCTATGAAAATTTAATTTCATGTTTACTTACAAAAGAAAGAACAAAATATGCCGTTAAAATTGGGTAGCTCAGATGTATTTTGTTTCTCTTTTGTACACTTGTCATCACCTTACTATCTGTGCATCTCTTGGATTTCTTGGGAGTTACAGTCTGACCTCGTTTCTTCATTATTCTACAATTTTATCTTATTCTGTTATGGAAACATTTCACTAACTTCTTTTACCTTCTGTGCTTTATGTCTTCTTTCTCGCTCTTCAGTTCTTGCTTTCTCCTCCTCTAGAAAACAGATGTATAAATTAGGGAACAGATTTTATAATATTCAAACTCCGCATATAATTAACTCTAGCATGTCGAAAACAGTATTTTAGCAACATGTTTTCTCTAACGTAAGAGCTTTCTAAAAAGGAATTCTGTTGAAATTCTCTCTCCAAAGCTGGTTACTCCTTCTTCTCTCCTCATGAATCCCTCCAGTCTTTGTAATGGTAAGGGTAGTGACACATGACACTGATTTCAGCAATCACCCAGAATGGATCACCCAGTAGAGAGTGTCGAGGCACTGACCAACAAAACCAGTGACATCCGTCCTCTCTTCAGAGGAAGGGAAACAAGCATCAATTTTTTTAAAAGCACCAAAATAAAATTAGGCTACCAAAACAGTCCATAAAATACACGTGCCAATAGGTACTCACACCTGCCTGTTTTATCCTCTCTGCACAGATGGGGTATGGTTTCAGAATTCCTACCTAATATCTCATATTTCCAAGTACAACAGCAACCCAAAGTTACTTACCCAAACGATGCCTGATTTCTCTTCTTCTGTGATGTTCTGTATCTCTTCCTTCAAATGATTTCAGACCATTTTGTGGATTTATTTGCTTTATCTCATATGTCTTGTGCTTTTTGTCTCGTTCTCTATCAGTCTCCCTGTCTTTGTGTTTTAGTGCGCTGTGCCTCTCCTCCAAACACGACTCTTGAACCTTATCTTTGTGTCTCTCTTGGTCTTCTCTCTGGTGTTCTTTTTCCTTTTCTCTCTCTCTCCTTTTCTCCCTGTCCCTTTCACTGGATTTAAACCTCTCTCTCTCTCTTGTTCTCTCCTTGCTCTTCTCTCTGTCTCTGTGTTCATGTCTGTTAGGGTCTATGTCATGAGCGGTCCTCTCTCTCCGCGGTTTCTTTTCTCTGTGTTTTTGGTCTTCATTCTGACTGTCTGGCAGTAATGCCTGAAATAAAATAAAAGATCTATCATTATAATTCAGCAATCTATTTTGAAAAGAGTATATTCATGTGAAAAAAAAAATCTGCTGGATTAATAAATGTGTATTAAATTTCCCAAACCATACTAAAATGCTGATAGAGTTCTAGGTTTACTTCATAAATACCAACATTATGTCTGTGCTTCTTGAAAAAAACTAATAAATGCAATAATAATAACACATATTGGAAAATAGCTTTTAAATGAATATCAGTGATGTAACTGAGTGCAGTCTGAATGCCTATTTGACCAGGGTATAATGTAATTAACCAGTTTAAAAACACAGGATAAACATGATAGATGATGGTAATAAATACAATAGATAATGTACATTTTAGGAAAGTGAATAATATATATAAAGCAGAGCTGTCACTTGGATTTGGGTGACCAGCAAATCAGACCCCATTGACTGCTGTGTGATTACTGTAACAATGCATTATTTCCATTTACCTAATTTAGAAATTTGTAGGGTACTCTTATGTGAGTGGTAGCTAGAAAGAGCTGAGTGGGGCTAGCCTCTGGGTAACCTTGGACTGGAGAGTTTTCAGAACAGTCAGTGGTGACAAGGAACTCAGCAGCTACACATTAAAGCCCTGCATCATTCATATTCAATGATGCAGATTGAAAGTGTCTGGTGCACCAGGAAGTGTCAAAGAGCTACTGCAGATCCCACAAGGCAGAGTGGCTTGTAGAACAATGAGTCACCTCTTTATGTTTAGACCATCAATAAATTCTAGTGCTGTAAGGCAGCTTAACATCAAGACTAGCAGAAATAACATAAATCCACCTTTAGATGTTTCCTAAGTTCTTCTGCTTTCCAAGTATCTTCTTTGGTTCTTTTCTAGAACAGAAAATGCAGAAAAGACTGAGTAACCAATCTGCAGAGAGAAGTAAATCATTTAACAATTAATCATATTTCTAAGGAAAGGATCAAGGTACACATGGCAAGTATCACTGAAAGGATCAAGCAAACAGTAATTTGACTTAGCTCTAACATCTATTTACAGTAAATCTCACCTGACTGGACCTGGAAGAAGCCTGAAGCTCAGATTACATATGTAAGTTAACTGCACATGAAATATCTGTATGTAGCACTGCAGGTAAAAAGCAAAAAGATATTGAAACTAATCAAAGTACACGTTTGTTTCCCTAAAGCACTCCCTAGTAAAATAGGTTCTTTTTCTTCTATCTGCATTTGCAGAGCTCCTGCACTTGGCTGCTTGACTACTCTTAAAAAGACTAAATAAAAAAATCAGACTGTTTGAGATCACTAAGGGAAAGGAGGGATTTTTATGTATTGAATATTTTAACTAGTTCATTGTAGGATGATGACCATATCCAAAGTGACATGATCAGGCTATCTTTATTCTCAAATTTAGACCTGGGCAAAGCTATTGAAGATTAACAAAATAATCACTGATAAATATTGTAATGATGAGCTGCACTGGTAGAAGAAAATTAACGTATGGTGACCTTTTTTTTTTTTTTTTTTTGTTAAATCTTTATATGGAGGAAATATTTTAACAATATATACATTTTGGCTAATTCTACATGAAAAAAATACTGTCTTTTCAAACTTGGATTTTATAGAAGATTGTAGTGGACTGGTAAACTTCTAAAGTCAATTAGAAGTCCCAATAAGGCAGTATTTGTAACAAACAGAAAGTGCCCTTTCAGTTTTATTTTCTTCTGATACTTAAAAAAAGGCAAAAATCCCAAAGAATGCAAATATTTACTACTGCAGAAAGTCAGATGAGAAAGTAAAAACAAAGGTGATAATTTTCTTAAGTCAAGCTTTAAGAAAGCCTAAGAAACTCAACAGAACTTGTGAACCTGGAAGGAAGGATATAGATGGGAAGAGAGCAGAATGCTGTATTGTAGTCTCAAACAGTAACCTATTTAAAATCATATTTTGGTTTTAGACAATATTTAGCTATGTATCAGCAAAGAAAGAATGCTAATGATGTCGATAGCATAAAATCAGCATAGCCAACAGACAACATCAGATAAGGCAGCTTCAGTTTTATTTCAAAGCAGAAGCAAAAAGCACACAGCAAACATGCACACGTGGTTCTCTGGCACCCAATAATATGCATCTGTCAGTTTTCTGGGGTCTGTAGTTTTCACCTTCCCACCACAACCAGAAAGTTTTGCTTTTGTATATGATGATTTTCCCCTTAAATCTCTGCTTTTGCAGAAGTACAATAAACAAACAGAGAAAAGGAGATATTTTATAAAGGCTTGAGACCTCTGTCCCTCTGTAAGTAAATGTCCATACAATAATGTTACAAACGAATTTTCAAAGGATTTATTGAACTTTCTCACCTGTCTGTTAATTGATTAGTACTTATATAGTCATTTAAATCCAGATTAAGACTAGTTACTTAAATGACACTGGGGTTTATCTTAATTCATCCACCTGAGAGCATTCAGCTCACATGAAATGCCACAGATTTACTGAACTCAAAAAGTGCTATGAACGTTTTTACCAGTTAAGAATCTGTCCTTTAATCTACAGAAAAAGCTGTCAGTGGGAAAAGAAACCTCGTTGCTTTACATAAATTTTGAAAGAGATTAACAGGGGTTTCTTCACTCAGAACTAGAAAGATAAGAGGTTTTCAGAACACACTGTTTTTAACTCATTTAAGAACTCAAATGTGGTTCTAAAGAACAAGAAACAGAACAGTAAGACAAAATTCTGCCTTTAACTTTTAAGCCAGAGAAAAGTACTTCATTTTTTGCATGTAAAGGTTTATCTTTCTTATTTCTAATATGAGTTGCCAATTTGAGAGCCCTCAAATAGGTAAGAGCACGACTGATAGAAGCAGCAAAGGAGAGCTTCTCACACAGTGTGGCTCCTCCTGCCACTGGCTCTTTGGCACTCTCACAGCGACACACCTGAGATATTTTAGATCAAAGTTTATCTTTTGCATCACAACTCACTAGCTCATTGCTTTGGCACTTCTACTTTTTCAAGTGAAAATGTCACACAGTAATTGATGTTAGCACGCGCATGTGCTTTTGTTTCCTTTATTCCGGAGCTCTACAAACGTTCAATTATTTAACACCTTAACGCAAAAGTTACGCGCGTTCCCGAAGAATTAAAGCCCGACAATTAGCAGTTACAGGAGCATCAATTATTAAACACGCTTTTATCTAGAGCGTCAAACAAGGGCTATTTCCGTAACCACCCTTCTGCAGGAGGATGTGCGGTTGCTATAACCTCACCCCTCTGCCCGAGGGATAAGGATTTCCTTGCTACGGCTCTTGCGCGGGGCATTCACCGCCGTGCCGACAACGCAAAGCGGCCCGACCGGCCCCAGCAGAGCCGCGGGGGTTCTCGGGGGCAGCAGACGACACTGCGGCGCTGCGCCCCGGCCCGGCCGCGCTCGCCCGGCCGCTGCCCTCACCTTGTCCCCCTCCATGAGGCCGGGAGGCCGCGTCCGCCGCCGCGGGCCGGGATCGGGCGCTGCGTGCGGCCCGCCCCGGCAACCAGGGCCAGCAGCCGCTCGCCGAGCGATGGATGCGCCCGCGCCGCCTGCGGGGCGGCAAGGGCGGGGAAGGGTTTCCCGGCCCGGGTTATCCGTGTGGCCGAGGACAAGGGAGTGCAGGAGGGAGAGCGCTGCCAGCAAGTCACAGAGGTGATGCTGCTCCTCTCGTCAGCCCTCCTGAGGGACATCTGGAGTGTGTGTGCAGTTCTGGGCTCCTCAGTACAAGAGAAACGTAGAGCTCCTGGAGCAAGTCCAGCGGACGGCAATGAAGGATATGAAGGAACATCTCTCCTTTGAGAAAAGGCTGAGGGAACTGGCTCTGTTCGGCCTCCAGAAGAGACAAGTGACACTCGTTAATGTGTGTAGATACCTATGGGAGGGTGCCAAGGTCATGGACCAAGCTCTGCTTGGTGATGCTAAGCAGCAGGACAGGAGGCAGTGGGCAGAGACTGATGCACAGAAATTTCCACATGAACATGAGGATGAACTTCGTTCCTGTGCAGGTCACCATGCCCTGGAACAGTTTCCCTGGAGAGGTTGTGGAGTCTACTTCTGGTGATATTCCAGAACCATCTAGACACAATCCTGTGCCCTGTGCTCTGGGATGACCCTGCGTGAGCAGGGAGGTTGGACCAGATGGCCCACTGGTCATTTTCTGATTTCAATAACTGCACTACATCAATCACCTCTTTGCTGAAAAGAGGTGAGTTAGTGGACTCTGATGGAAAGACCAGATGACCCAGTGTGCTCCGTTCCAGCCTGACCATTCTGTGATTCTGAGTTGGTGCCCAGCTGGGTTTCTGCGGGTGAGGACTCAGACTCTGAGTTGGGAACAGGGCACTCTCAAAGCCCTAAAGCACTGTTGTTCTCCTCTGCAGCACTGACCTATTCTATGTGAAGAGTATCATGAAACCATCCCTGGTCGTGGCTGACTCACTTTTAAATAAAGTTGTGCACAATTACTGCAGGGCAAAAAAAACCTGTAAAAGGGTGCTATGCTTAATCTGCCACTCATCCAGATGCTGGGTAGAGGCAGGTATGAAGAACGCTTGTATAAATAAATTAAAATGCTAATAATCTTCCCCCAGTGACTAGTACCAGAGCTGATTTCTGCCACAAAGCACAAGTGGCAGCTCAGCAAACATACCTGGAATGAGCTTGATGGTTGCCTGCAGGAAAGGTGTGTGCCATTTCACAGCAAATAATTACAACCCATTAACACATGCAATTCAAAAGACCAAGGGAAAAATCCTCTGGGTTCTTTTTACTTTGTTCCCGATTTTCAGAGTGTAAAAAAAAAAAAAAGTTGATATGTAACTGCTAATGCTAATATTGATGGTTGTAGAAAACTGACTACTGGGGGGGGGGGGAAACAAAGGAAGATGGATTTTTGCATTTGAGAAACATTCTTGCCATAGTTCAGTGGGAGTGTTTGGCTGGCTTCAAAGAGATAAAATTTAACCCCTTATGCTTAGCCATAAATAGTCAGTTGACAAGTATATACAAACTCGTGATACCTTGCCTTGTATTCGTTTCCAGAATAAATTAAGAAAGCTGTAAAAGTTTTCACTTGTCCAAACTGTGAAATATTGTCCTTTGTCATGTAGCAGAAAAGTAAATCAAGCATGCAATTATGAGCAAAAACACCTCCATCTTGATATTTTCTTGGAAAAAACCAAAACACACAAACAAAACACACCCACAAAAACACAACCAAAAAAAAAAAAGGCAAAAAAAAAGAAGCCCAAACACACCACTAAATATGACTTTTAAGGGCTCAATTACATGCACTAAATATAAACATCTATGGATACTAAAATATTTATAAGCCTTTTATGGATTATTTATCTGGTTTTAGCAGAACAATAATAATCCATAAGCACCTGGTTTGGGGAAACCCCCAATATCAGCACAGGCTGGAGGGTGAAGGGACTGAGAGCAGCCCTGCTCAGAAGGACTTGGGGTGCAGGTGGGTGAGAGGCTGGACATGAACCAGCCATGGCACCCACAGCCCACAAATCCAACCCCATCCTGGGCTGCATCCAGATCCCTGTGGGCAGCAGGGGAGGGAGGGGATTCTGTCCCTCAACTCCACCCTGGCGAGACCCCAACTGGAATATTGCATCCAGCTCTGGGGTGCCCAGAAGAAAAAAAGACATGGACCTCTTGTAACAAGTCTAAAGGAAGCCACCAAGATGATGAGAGGGATGGAGCAACTCTCCTACAAGGAAAGGCTGAGAGAATTGGAATTGTTCAGCCTGGAGAAGAGAAGGCTTTAGGGTAATTTAGTTGTGGCCTTCCAATACCTGAGGGGAGCCTGCAAGAAAGCTGGAGAGGGACATTTACAAGGTCATGTGGTGACAGGACAAGGAGGAGTGCATGCAAACTAAAAGTAAGTTTAGATTAGATATTGGGAAAAAATTCTTTAGTGTGAGGGGGCTGAGTCACTGGGACAGGTTGCCCAGAGAAGCTGTGGATGCTGCATCCCTGGCAGTGCTCAAGGCCAGGTTGGATGGAGCTCTCAGCAACCTGGACTAGTGGAAGGTGTCCCTGCCCATGGCAAGAGTTGGAACAAGACGATCTTAAAGTTCCCTTCCAACCCAAACTTTTGTATAACTCTATTATTTTATATTTTCTCCCCCAAACAAATAAAAATAGTTATAAAAGCAATCTTAGATTACTCAAAGGGCTCTTTACCCATAGTGGTGACAGTGTTATAAGCACATGGAACTAAGCACCTGCTTAGGAAGGATCTCTACAGAAATGCTGTCTTATGTATAGAGACTGAAGGACAAAACAACCTTTTGACTGAATTTATTTTTAACAACAACATAGCAAACACAAATAACTAAATAAGCAAATGTGACAATGATACCAAAAACAGGATAGAAGAAGCAGCTTTTTTTCAAGTTCTTTTTCTCTTGTCTACTATTTAGAATATGCATGTGTATTTACAGCAAAAAAAATTGTAAAGTATCAGTTTTGGCTGCTAATAGCTTTTTTTCTTAGCCGTATGTTAGTATACTAATCAGGCATCTCTAGGACAAGAGAAAAAATACCGATGTGGGAAAGTGCCACCAGAGGGTTTGGAAAGAACTTTTCAAACCTTAAACCTAGGGCTCAAACCAAAGTTTAACTGCTGCATGAGAATACAAGGTAGAATAGCACCTTTGGAATAACACTACTAAAATGTGTGCATGCTTAAATGTGTCCACCATATATTAAAATATACTAAAATGTGTCACCAGTGTAGTGGAGAAAATGAATACACCAGTGGTTTGACTGCTTTTATAAAATGTGTGTTAGACTCAAGTGAATACAGGCAATAAAATGACACATATCTGTTGTAAAGCCAGCATAAAAGGATGCCCTAGATTTTCTTTCCAAGAAAAGTGTTCTAAACAAGGGGTTTGGTAGCCCTCAGAATTTTATTACTGTTCTAGCATATACAGGTTTTTCTCTTGTCTGGCTTGGTACAGATATCTCCTTCTCCACCTGAACTGTTGTCTGAAAACCAGGAAGATAAAATAGCACAGCTTTTTATATTCTGTAGTAAAAAACTTTTTTTATTTGTTTGTTTTAATCTTCTGATGTTTCTCTAAGCCTGTGAAGCAATATTGCATTTTTCTTCACCTCTGTGGGATGACACATCACAGTATTATACCAAAAAGTTACTGGGAATATTACCCCTCAGAGGGACAACAGGACAACATGGCAATTTTCCACCAGGCTTAAAAGTCATGACTCTTCTATAATTATGAAAGAAAAAAAACCCACTTTTTTTTTTCCTTCTGTATGAAGAAAGAAAATTGTTAGAATTTAGGCTTTGTAGGGTTTTCTTAACCCCCCCCCCCCTTTTTTTAAACCACTTTTTGCTGAGGTCTTTTGAAGATGAGAAAAAAAAAATTAAATATTTCTATCAGCAGACAAGCATAAATAACCTCCTCAAAGTGTCAAAATGCTTTTGTTAGTCCTCCAGATTCATAAATAGAAACAGCAAAAATGTGGATCTCTGCAGTAAAGTTTGTGTCTTTGGTTTTGAACGTGTAAGACTCCAATGAGGGAAAAGAAAAAGAGACTATAATTGTTGTGAAAACTTGTTAAGAAAAGTTAAGAAACACGTTTTAGTGGAAAGTATTTCTGTCTTCAGGAACAATAAATATTTGAGGATCTTGTCATGAGAGTATAATTTATGCATTCAGTGAAACTGAAGCCAGCCTGGGTGATAGCAGGAATCAGACATACATAGTTTTTCTCCAAACAGAAGCTCAGGTATGTTAGAGTCTTTTGATTCTTCTTTGTGCTATATATTAGATAATTTGAAGCAGGCAAAAAATATTTTTGGTCTAGACTAGATAATCTGGAGCAGGTTGAGACAGCTGCCTAAAATCAAACACAGAAGTAGAGAGTATTCCACCATGAGAATCTACTAGGATAAAATTTCATGTAAATTATATTTTCATTAATAATTCAATTTTTTTTAAGGATAAAGTTCCTCAGCAAAAATTCTCAGATTTCTATTCAATAAAGACTTCAATAGCTCAAAAGTCTAGAGAGAACCATTAGACTGAAATAATGCTGTTGGGTAAAATAAGGTGTAATATCACATGTTGTCCTTCAGGGAAATAAACTATTACTGAAAATGGTAATGAAATAACAACTAAAATTGCTTCCAAAACAGGTTTTCTTGTGTGAAATCCAAAGAAGTTGGGAAAACTTAGGTTTTCTTTTTTACCACATAAACTGAATCTTCCCAATTTTTCTCATTGTCGAAAATTATGTACAAACAAGATATTTTGGGAAGTTATTCTGGAGAGTAGTGCTGGTACTTACTGGAAAAAAAATCTTCATGGCAAACTGATGGTGGTGCAATGAAAGGTAAACATAGGATGGCACTACTATGCAATGAAAGCTGTGGCATTTGAAAGAGCAAAAAGAAGCAAACACATATGGCTAAGAATGGGTATAAAGGAATGTTGCAAAGAAGTATTAATTAAAATTCTAATAATGCAACAGGCCTAAAAAAGGCAGGATATGAAAAGAACAAACGTTATTAAATGAAATAAATATAACCAGCTGTGTAGCTGATGCAACTGATTATAGGATACCTAAGGAGAAGCCAGAGCAATCTCTGAGCCATAGGTGATTATCTTCAGGAGATCCTGATGCACAAAAGACTACCTTTTTAAATATTAAAATATAGGATCAGGAAATATGTGAATTACTTTCCAAGATTAGAATAAACAAATGAGTAGTGTTTATCTAGAACATTTTATTAAACATTTTATAAGGGAGTAACTAACCCTAATTTATCCTCTAGCAGCAGCCTTTATATCTTGATTTTAACAGGAGTCTTTTGTGTCTATTACAACAATGGCTATGCTAATTTCATCCCACCCAACTTCTTCATCAAAATATTGTGTGGCCCCAAGTCAGTTATCTACAAAAGTTCTTAGAAGTCAGTGGTAACCTCTTTATCAGAACTTCCTCTTGATGTTACAGATAAACATTATCAAATTCATGCTACAAAAGATCTCACTTCTGTTTTCCTATTTGATTGGCACATAATCACCCACTTTTAGTTCTGATTAATCAAACTTCCACATCAATTAATTAATTACTCTGCGCAGGATCAGGTCTAGGCTGCCTGGTCTACAATTATATAATGTTTGTCATCCTAAATGCTCCTACAAGATTAATTTTGATTTCCTGTTATGTTTCTCCATTGTATTAAATTTGACTGTATGGGGTACTGCTCTAAATTTTATATCTAGCTCATTTTCAAAATACATACTGGACATACATGAGAGCAGAATAATATGTATGGTATAATAATACACTTATGGTAAAGTGTTGCTTGCCAAAGAGCACTTTTTTTCTCTCATTTTGAATTTTCATTTTAATTTGTAGTACAGTTGTGTTCTGACTCAGACACTGTGAGGCCGGTTGAGAAATAAAATGGAGAATGGACTCCAAGGCTGAGAACAAAAGACTTGAAAAAATGAGAGTATTAATAGTGTTGGTTGTAATGGAGGGAGCCAACATACAATGTGGCCATTTGTACCAGGTGTTACTGAAACTCAGGAGTGAGTGACATTAAAGTCACATTATAAGCAGTGTAAGTAATTAGAAGAGGAAGTCAATAAATGCAAAAAATCACTCAGATTTACCGTAGTAATTTCACTGGTGTCCCAAGGGGTGATATCCTCAGTTTAAGGCCACAAATTTTCCTAGGGTCTTATGGTGCTCTTCAGCTCCTTCACAGTTACAGCCTGTAGGCATTTGGAGTTCTCTAGAAGATCCAAAGCAAATTGTAATTTCAAAGCTTGGATTAGTACCTAGCTGTAAATGACTGATTTTGTTACATCTTTTTGTGTCATTTGGTCGTTCTGAATATTCATCCTGAGTAATCTGAATACACAGATGGGGAACATACAGTGTCAGTGGTAAAGAGGAAGTAAAGAGGAGCAGGAGTCTATGGCCAGAAATTGTTTTAGCTTAGAGTGGTCCACTGAGTCTGATGGCAGGCATGCAGGGGTTTTGGAAAGATTAGAAAACATTCAGTTGTCAAAATATGGATTCTTTTTCCAATTCTGCTGTGCCACACTAATCAAACAACTTGTCCTTTGATGCCATTGCCTTTTTTACTTTCTCTGCATAATTGAGATGACTTTCACGTCCTAAGAATATGAAGCTTATACAGCTTTCCATTTCTGTGTGTTTTCATAACTTTTCAGCCTATTGGCTACAGTAATTTTCCCCTCTTTACTGCCTGCAAATATTGAATCTCAAAGTCCTACACATTTTGTGAAAGTTGGCATTTGAAGAGAGGAAAAAGGACCCTCATTCCCACTAACTGAAAGGTTAGCTATTTAAAGCCATAATAATAAAAAAGCTAACAAACAAACAAAACAACGACAACAAAAACCCCCCAAACAAACAACCCCCCCAACCCCCCAAAAAACCAACAAAACCCAGAAAAACAAAACCAAAACAAAACAAAAGCAAAAAAAAGACCACCAAAACCAAATTTCTGGTAAATGCCGAGTTTAATCTGTGTGTACCAGCAAACCGATTAGGACACAGCTAAGGACAAGCAACAGCTGCCTCTTACTAAACTGGTGGGTACACTAAAGTTATATGAAAAGGTAAAGGAATGATAGGATGAATGGTGCGGGAACCCGGTGTTAAAGGGGTACAGGACACAAACCTGTTATAAAATCAGCTTTTTCGGTTTAAGAAATCCCAAGACAGTGAGTGCCACCCGCGGTACTCGTGTATGTTAACAAGATGCCAGAGGAGGCAGCTCTGTGTGAGGATGTGTGAGCAAAGCTTCAGGAAACACCTGTTGTAACTAAGGCCCGGAGTGACCAGCGTCTGGTTCCTCTGAGGCATTGATCACTCTCTCCTTTAATAACACCCATCAACAGGGAACAAAGCGAGACACGAAGGTTGTTATCGAAGGGCGTAACAGGTAGAAACCATCCAGCCGCGTACGTGACTGAAGAGAATGGGAGATGGTGTGGAAGCCCACACACGCCTTGGCGCGCTCGTCCTGCTCCTGCCACCCACCAAGAGCCCCTTTCCTGGCGGCGGCCCCCAGAGCCTCTTCCCGCATTCCCGCAGGGAATGAGACCGCGCAGCGATGGCCCCGAGCGCAGCCGGGCAGGGGGCCCGAGCAGACGCGGCTCCCGGCGGCAGAGCGAACCCGCGCTTCCCGGGCAGGCCTGCGAGGGAGGGGTGAGCGAGCGGCTGAGGGGAGGGGAAGAGGCTGCCCGGGGCGGGGGAGGCGGCGAGCTGAGGCGTTCGTGCGGCGGCCGGGCGCCAATAGCGGCGGCCGGGGCCGAGCCACCTCCTCCCGGCGGCAGCGGCGCTCCGAGCTGGGCCGGCCGAGCCCGGAAGCGGCGGCGGGTGGTGCCGGAGCGGGGTGAGCGGGGCCGGGCGCGGGATGCGAGGAGGCGCCGCCGCCCTGCCCCCTGCCCGCTCGCAGCCAGCGCCCCAGGAGGAGGAGCGGCGGGAGGAGCGGCAGCAGCAGTAGGAGCCGCCGCTGCGGTACCATGAGCGGGGCAGCCGCTAAGCAGCCCCCCGGCGCGGGGTCCGCCGCGGATCCTGCCGCGGAGAACGCGGCGGCTGCGGACCCTGTGCCAGAGTCGCCTCCACCGCTGCTGAGCGTAGACGTGACGGGATTGGTGTCGCAGTTTGCGAGGAGCTTCGTGCTGATCTTCCCTGTGTATGTGCTGGGCTACCTGGGGCTGAGCTTCAGCTGGGTACTCATCGCCCTGTGCGGGCTCTTCTGGATCCGCAGGCACCGCGGCGGCAAGAGCTCCCGCCTGGGCCGGGCGCTCGCCTTCCTGGAGGACGAGGAGGAGGCGGTGCGGCTCAGCGTCTCCTCCGCGGATCTGCCTGCGTGGGTGAGTGGCCAACACCCTTCAGCGCTGCCGCGAGGACCCCTGTCCGGCTGGCCGGGGCCTTTAGCTCCCCGGGACCTGCGTGACACCCAGCCCCGCCGCGGTCCCACCCGCCCCGAAACGCGGGGCTGCGCCACAGGCCGGAGGCCGGAGCTCCAGAGCCGGCCTGGCGGGAGGGGTGAGGGCATTGCATCTCCCGCTCCCCACGGCTGCTTGTCCCGGGTCGGCAGCCTCTTCCGAGACGGTGCAGCGGCGGGAGCGGGCGGACAGCGTGTCCCTTCCCTCCCGTTCTCCCTCCGTCAGGGTGGCCTGGCCGTGTCCCCGCCGCCCGCTCCGCGGCGCTGACGGCGGTGACAGCCTGAGCCTGCCGTGGCCGGGGTTCCCCTCGCAGAAATAAACTTTACTGCAGGGTTTGGGTTTCTTTGCCCTCAGGTGCCAGTGACGCGCACGGCTTGGTTCTAGCGCGGTCTCTCAGCGGAACACAGATGTCGCGGCTTGGGCCGTTCCTTACAAAGTTGAAATGGGAGGGAAATAGAATCGGGCTCTTAATGCTGTTAGGTCTTCCAGAAGAGTGTTACCAAATGGGGCATGAACCAGAAGTGAGGTGGTGTTTCTGAGTGGTTTCAGGACTGTGACATGAGGACTAAGGTACAGGGGCTGTGGTAGCTTTATTTGTGCTTTGATGTGGTGGGTTTTTCAAAAAATTTCTCCTTCCTTTGAAAGTTGTAGGCTTTCTACCAGGTCTTCAGAAGTAATGTTGCTTACCTTTTTTTTTTTTTTTTTTTTTTTAGCTTAAATCGAGCATCAAAGTTGAATGCCTTTTGTTTGTAACTTCTCCTTTGGAGTATTAATGATGTTTTTGATGCAGCTGCCAGCTGCCGGTGCCAGTGTGCATCCAGGCCTCCCTGTGCCCTGCTCTGCCCCCGTGATGTGCTGTGCAGAGCTTGCTGCTCTCTTACTGCCCACACCCGAAGTCTTGAGGGTTTCTGCTGATTCTTTCCATGCGATTCTTTTATTGACTGCTCTCTGCTCCTGATGTCACCCACATCTCTCCTAGGGACTCTCTGCAGTGACTGTGCATCCAGCAGTATTGAGATAAGAGTCCAAGTAGCTGTTTTCATGTGATCAGATTGCAATACCTGATGTGACCTGTTCTAGCTCTACTAAGGAAGCTATAGGAGAGAATAGAGTGGGTAGGTGTGAGACTGGAGTCTTTTACATCTCTCTCTCGATATCTTTTGCCAAAGTTCTGGTGGAAGATCATGATAGAAATGAGTACAGTGTACAGGAGATTTTACCTCTTGAAGCAGAGATGTGAGTCTCAAATAATGTAGTTAATAGCTCTTGCATTACCTGTGTGTTGTGTGGTTTTTCCTGTAATCACACAGCAATATAACGGAAATGTTCTGACAATGCATTTAAATGAGTTAATTGAAGCTAGATTTGAAGTGGAGGCTTGTATATAGTAACAATCTGCTGGTAACTAAGCCGTAGATATTCAAGCTTAGTGCTGTGTGTAAGTTTTATTTTAAGTCGCAATCCGTTACCTTTGATAAAGTGGCAATCAATTTCTGTGTGGAGTTGTCCAAATAACTAAAGATTTAGAAAGGGGCCTCCTGATTGAAGTCAGAGGCAAAAAAAAATCAAGGGCTGGCTGCAAGCACCTGCATATATCCTGTGGCGTTTTGAGAAAGCAACTGATCAATATGCAGGGTTTCCCAAAAGTGTGACCCTCTCACACACCAGTTGGCAGATGGTGTAAATTTTTTTTTTGGTTGTAGATTTTTTTGTTATTTTTTCCTCCCTCTTTATTCATGTTCTTAAATTTTAAAGGCCTTTTCTTCCTCCTGATGTATTTGCTATGTTCTGGAAGTATCCTTCTTTCAAATAAAAGTAGCTTCCAGAATAAATGTTATCTGAAAAACAGAAGACTTCTGAAAACTGAAGACTCACTTAAATCAAAAGTGGTCTTCAGTGTCTGTTGTCATAGTCCTTAAGGTTTATGTGGGTCTTATGCTGCTTGAAAATGCATCTTGAAAAACTGCTGTTGTTCTTCCTTCTGCATTATGTGTGTTTTCCTGGAGATTTATGAATTTCAGTCATATTTGAAATAACAGCCACTGGATGGAACCTGACATCTCTAATCGTCTTTATCCATCTCAGTGTGAACTCCAAACTGAAGTATATTCTGTTGGTTTCTAATTATGGAAATAAATTTTAAATCGCTTGAGTAGGACAATGCTGTGTTTTAAGTATAGGAAACTTTGTACTCTTCTGGGACTGATACTGAGATGTAATAAACAATTTTTTAACTAAAATTATGTGGTATCTCAAAGATTTATTTGACATGTGTTATCTTCCTGTGCCCTTGATTGGAGAAGAGCTTTAGCTTTGTGTGTTAGGTACGATTCCCTTTGCCCACACACCTTGGTATTGTCTGTTGCTTTAGTGGTTCATATTAAGTACTCAGTAATACTGCATTGAGTTATTTATTTTTTAAAAAGTGATTATTTCAGGAGAATATCTTTCTGCTGGCAATATGCTCAGTTGCAGTTTGAAAATGATACTGTTGTGCCACCACACTAGATAGAGTTTGTAATGTTAATTATTAGCTTCCTAATTTAAATGTACTTCTTCCATGAGCAGGTGGTCATATATCAGGAATATTCTGTACTGTGCATGTAAAATTAATTAATTCAACATGAATACAAGTTATGTTACTTAAAATGTCAACACAGAATTAACTAAAAATAAATATGTGCTGAAAAATACTGCATTTACTGTCTTAAAAAAATAAGATCTGTGCTCATGGACTTGTTAACATGTAGTTATAGCTGTGCTGCGTGTTTGAAAGGTGTCATGGATTATATGGGGTAGGAGGGAGCAGAGGTGGGTGCTTTTCCAAATAATTTAGAACTAGGCAGCAGAACTTACAATTAGAAAGAACTGGAGATCAAAATTGTCTTTATTTAAACACATTTTAAAAAATGAAAAGATCTGTAGAGAAAGACATTTCCCCTTTATTTGCAGCATTTTTATGCATCAGATGTATTTTATACTGGAATGAATGTAATTTAGATACAAACGTGTATATAAGGAAAGTGGCAATTTAAGTATCACTACATAGAGGAGCAAAGGTAGGAAACCAGGACTCTTAAGTTTTTAAAGGCCAAGTATCATGTTGCCTTTTAGTTTAAAAACAATAATGGAATTTAATAATCTAAGGAGTATAACAAATGTACTTTGTTCTTTCTCAGATCAGCCAAAAAAGTTAATCTAATTTTTCCATTTTAGCAGTGGTTCTTGTTGCTCAGTGCTACTTTCATAACATGCCAACATATCATGTTCAGCATGTTTTTGGATTAGTGAAACTTTGGCTCCTGTTTTCTTCAATATACAGATAAAAAGCCATGCTGAATTTGTTCTCCCCAGATTAAATGCAAATTTGGCCTGGTACCAGGAGCTGTATCTGTGTGCATTCTGTCAACAATCAGCAGGTGACCAAAACAGGAACAAATCTTAGCATTTTTAAAGAACTGATTCTGAAAACAGATATAGAAATTTTTTTTTTTTAATCCTAAGTATGTATTATACAGAAAGTGAAATACTGCATGTGATTGTAGTAAAAGTAGTGACATGCTAGAACATTAATTACAAGTCTGCTGTGCCATTTTGGGTCCTACACACTTGCTTAAGTTTCTGCTCTAGTTTGGAGTGATTTTTATGTTGGTTTTTTCCTCTTGTTTTATTTTCTCATCTACATAAGAAAAAGGAAAAAGTCTGCCTAAATCTAGTGTCATCACCTTTTTAATTAAACTTATTTGGAGTAGTATTGTAAAGAAATCTGGTAGGTCTTCTTTCTCGTGGGAAGCTGTATGAAGTTTTAGCAGATTGTGAGTGTTGTGGGTCACCACTAAACTGCTGTACCACTGCTACATCTAGAGAAAGGAGAGAATGTCCAACTATATGATTAGAGCATATAATTGGCTTTTACTGGTATTGGAAAGGCAGAGACAGTGTTTGTGATTCGATAGCTCTAACTGCAGGATCACATCTGTACTGAGTGACATTTGCAGAGAGGGTTAAGGTGATTGTGCTCTTGTGTGTGTTTGATATGGAGATTTCTTGATGATACAGAATCTAACTTGCTAACCAGATCTTAGATAGATGGTTCAGGACAGGAACCTCCCAAGAATCCCTGCTGATGGATGTTATGTATTCAGTAAACCTGATAAACAGGTGGACTTCTGCAATAACATGTGTGTTATTTGCTACAGAAGAAAAAGATGTTCCTCTTCTCATTATACCTTTGGTGACTGCTGTTATTGCTGCAGCTCTAGGAACTGTAGGATTGTTTTTCTACAGCATACGAAATTTGAAGACACTGAGACATTGTGACACATTGATGTGATCCATTCTCCAACTTAGTTAAGCACATTAGATGGAATTTACCAAAGGGTGATTTATAAGAAAAATTGCTCCCATGTACAGTAACTTAGTGTTAAGCAGGATCTAATCAGTTTGGGTGGTGAGTACTGCAGGTGGCCGTTGCTGTGGGCTGCCAGCCTGTGTCTGGAAAGGGTGAAGAGGTGTGAGTAAGAATAGAGTAGAATTTGTGAGTACTTAAAAACTGAACTCTGTGTCCTTCTTCTGTCTGATTTTTCATTTTAAACTGTGCTGTGTTCTAGCTGATTCATAGTATGTGAATATGTACATATGTGTATTGTGGATTGTGTCTGGTTTTGTGGTTGGGCTTTCTTCTTAAAGGAAGAAGCTTGATTTGATTCAGTATTACTTCTTGAAATTTAGGTAACCTGAGTGACATCCTAAGAATACCCCGTAGTTAAGAGAAATGTAAATGATGGGTTTGGGAATGGAGAACCAAAGGGGAAAAATAAAAGATATTGGACAATTAATCCTATCTGCCTGTTTCTCAGCGTTTTCAAGTTGAGTCTGTTAAAGCTATGCTGAGATGATGTCTGTCCCAAAACACCTTCTCTCACCTAGTAATGTGGTGAGCCTCACTATATGATTCATATATAAAGATCCCTTTCCAAAATATTTATGGTAGAAACTCAGGTGTTGAGTTGATGTTTATGAACATGATATAAAACTACTAAAGAAAAATATCAGCCTGAGAGTATTAGTACACCTCTTGAACTCTTTGTGGGTGACACAGGCTTTCTAAATATGTATGTATAATGCATTCTTTCTTCATCTAACAAATTATTATTACATAAAAATTACTACTGAGTTTTGGGACTACTGGAAATGTTATTTAAAGATGCAGTTTGTCTGAATAACTGGGGAAAGTACAGGTCTCTTTACGGGTTTTTTTGTTTGCTTGTTTGATATTTTTTAATTTTACATTTTAGTCTGCTAGTGTTGTTTCCATGCCTAAGTGCCTTTGCATATGAGGACTGACCCATCTTTAACCGTATTTGAAAATGCAGGAGTCAGAAAGATCTTGTCTGTAGAGACTGAGGTTTTGTGGAAGGAAAAGAAATCTAGGATAACAGTCAACCTTTTCTGCCTCTCTACAAATTCTTCTCACTTTAAATTACAGCTGCTTTTTGAGATTGTTGGCATATCATAGTGTGGTGGAGTATGCAAGCTAAGATTTTTTTTTTTTAATATGAGTTATTTCTGGGAAATAAAGTTGAATCAGGATTATTGTCAAAATATTTTCATTGCAGTTTATAGAAATGAAAGCCTGTTTTATACATTTGAAGTGTTCAAAACAATTCTTTGGTGTCCTGTTCTTTTTCTTCAAAATGAATGAAGAGGTGGCATGTTGTTTCTGGTAAGATAAAGTTCTTAGACTTAAACTTTAATATAAACCAAATTATTTATCCTCCATTTATCAATTCATCACTAGTTCTGTAGTTCCTGAAATTGCTTTTGGTGTAACTTCTTTTGAGCTCTGCTGGCCATATACCCATACTGAATCTGATTTTTAAAAAAAAAAAACTTTCAAATAATAACAAATTTTAAAAGAATGCTAATTTCTAAGTATCCTCTCTAGTGTCTGAAATGAGTTTGTCAGTGTCTTGTAACTGTATGTAATGTTCTGAAAGCAAAATTAATGATTATGAATTAAACTATGCCACTGATTTGGTATGTTCTGATATGTAGGTAAAAGGAAGTCAATAAAAGAATGATTCTTCTGGATGTACTACAGAAACAATAGGTTTGGTGTAAGACATTGCTAGTTTAGATACAGAGTTGTTTGACCTGTGGTATCTTATCTTTGTCTTTGCTTTTCTCTAGGGCAATATAAATTAAATCTGGTAATACCGTTTCCTAAGGAAGTGGAGAATGGACACCCCTCCAGCAGCTTTGGAGCTTTCCTGTGACCTAGCAGGGGCCAGCTTCTAAGGGAGATGTACAAAGCTTAAAAGGGCAGCAGAATTTCAAGTGTAGGATGTGTAGGGCTGCTTTTGCACATTCAGGGTAAATACTGTGCCATTTCAAAGAAAATTAAATCCTTATCTTTGGCTGCTGTTTGTGAACACTTAATGAACTAAACGATATACAAAGTTGCTGTGTTCAACTTGGTATCAAATGTGAATAACATTGGGAAACAGTGTTTGGATAAGCATAGGAGGAGAGTGTTTTTGTTTGAAAATACTGTTTGAAATTCAGTAAATTCTGAAACTGAACTGTTTAGAGAAGTCTGAGACATTATCATTTGTGTAGCTTTTAGACCATATGGCACTTTGATTCTGGGTAAGACTTTTTTTGGTTGAATGAGGGGAGAATTCTGTGAAGTTGAGAAAGAAAATATTTGATAAGGAGCAAGAGGGAGCGATTAAACCAAGAATTTCCTAGAAGTGTGTGAAATGGTGAAACCCAGTTGCCAGATTCATGTGTTTGACAGACTTTTTAGTTATCCAAGATAGCATGAACTGATCTAGGACCCTTCTTTGATTCCATCTGCCATGCACTAAATGCTTGCCTTGTTTTGTAGAGAAAAAAAAAGAGCATCTGCACTTTCATTTCTTAGACAGTCTTAACTATTTTGAGGAGGCCTTGACCTCTCATAAAGTTCTGTTGGGACAGGTAGGAAAAGATGACAGTGTAATTAAAGATGTTTATTTTTAAAAAATAACTAACTTAAATTTGTTGGGTTTTTTTGTTTGTTTTTTTTTTTTTTTTTCCTGGCATATGCCACATTCTCTCTGTTTCTTAGCTGGCAATAATGGATCATCAGCAGTGGAAAGAGAGGTTGTACAAACTTGTCCCATCAGCCAGGGACGTATCTGATAGTAGGCTTCTACTCCATTGACTGGAATTAATTCAGATTTAAGTTGCTTTGTAAGGACCTCATTACAAAAGCGAGGTTCAAGAATTAGGAATAATTTCCCAGTTTTAGAAGCCTGTGTTTAACCAGCACACTAGCCTTGGGAAGTATCTTCCATTTACCTCAGCTTTTCAGGATACTTTTTGATCCCTTCTTCCTTTATAAAGGCCTTATAATTTCCATCCTAATGTCAGGGTTCAGGTAAGAAGCTGTGTCGCATCTCTTCTTGAATCCCACTAATAGGGTGCCTGGGAGAGGGAGGAAAAGAGGTGTTCCTAAGCCTTCTTGCACATCATTTGATCCCCATCCCCAACCTACTTCTAGTGTTTTATTCCAAACAGCTTTACCAAGCTTCATGTATCAGTCTTTTAGTCTTTGTTACGTTGGTGAAGTTTTTATTTCCTTTCATTTTAAATGGCACAGGGCTTTTTTTGGTTGATTGGTTGGTTTGGTTTTGTTCTCTTTATGTGCTTCCTGTGATACAGTTAAAAATTTGAGCAGCAGTGAGAATTTTAAAGCTTCTTTCTACTTGATCCCTATTTAGGATAAATTAAATTTTATTTGTAGGCTCTGCTCCGCATTCCTACATTCATGCTTGTGGAGAGGGGATCAGGGCGTTAGTAAAGGGACTGATTCTGCAGTTTCAAAGTGAAGTCAATGTGCACTCCTGACAAAAAGGGTGTTCTGCATCCAACTGCACTTTCCCAGTGCCACCTTGTGCCAACATTAGAATTTACTTGGCCAACTAATTGTGAGTTTTCTGCCAAGTTGAGTGTTCAGCTGGATGAGTTTCATGAGTTTACTATGACACCACACAAGTGCCAGTGCCTACAAAAGGGAGGTGGCGGAAGCCTGTGCTCAGGTTTAAAGTGAGATGGAGCAATGGCCTGCAAAAAGAGGCTGTTCTTAGAAAAGGGTGGCAAATAATGCTGCTGAGGTATCTTTGTGGGGAAGCAAAGTTTGAATGGGAGCTATTTATAATATCAATTTGCATATCTAACTTATTCCATAACATTTTAACAGATGTGTTAACATATCTAATCATCGGGCATATAAACTCTCACTATTTTGATTCCGCTTAAAAGTTGACCGTGTTTTTCGTGTGTGGTTGGATTGGATGAACTCCAGAAGTCTCTTCTTACCTGACTTGTTCTATCATTTTCCTTTTTGTTTTGAGCTGTCATTTAAATTAGCTTTCAGTCTCTGTTTATGGCTTACAAATGGTAATAAATCTTTTCTGCATAAAATACAAGTATTTGCTTAAATATTAAGTGTACTAGCAAGAAAAAAAATAGAGAGTCTATCTTTAGAGAAGTGTTTTGTTGGAGGTAGTGACACCTTTTAAATCATTTGGATGCCTGTCAACTAAATAGATCGTATTAAAAGTTCTGTGCAGCAGATATTAAAACACACTATTTTTCAAATGGAATTCCTGTTATATAAATAACCTTTGTAAGACCAATGTTCCCATGTAATGAGTCATTGCACAAAGTTTTGTCTGCTACACCCTGATGTGACTACAAAATTCTCTTTAAGAGCTGAAAATCTGAAACAGGACTAATGGTTTTCAGCTGAAGCAGCCTGGATTTACGTACCACAAAGTTGTTACTATACTAGAAACACGAAACTAGTTTTACTTGGCTGAAAATAACTGTCCTATGAAGACAAGAATTGCATTGTCATTTGGCTGTCCTTATCATATAGCAGCATGGGTCGAGTTTACATTAGTTCAGTTGCAGCACTTTCACTTGAGAGATTTATGTTTGCAATGGAAATTGCTTAACTTTTGGCATCTGTTTATGTGAGAACTTTAGTTGAGTCTAGTACAGACTACACCATTGTTTTCCTAACCTTTGTTTGCATTCTTTAGTGAGATACTGGCTCAGTGAATTATCCAAGCAGACTGGAATAGTTTCTTCTGAGAAAATTTTGAAAGAAGCCACACAGAATGTAAAATTAAATGTATTGACAATCCGTTGTCTTGTATTCTGTCATTGTCAGTCCTTAGCGGGAAGGTGGGAAGAAGGTGAATGTCTAAGAATGCAGTGTCTTCCTGTTTCATTTTTAAAAGTAAACACAGGATATGCTGAAGCATGAAGGTAGCTGTAAAACCTTGATTGCTCTGATTTGAATTAATTTTGCAGTGTTATGATCCACAGTTCTGCTCTTAAAGTTTGTAGATGATCTTTTTAAAAATAGCTTACTAAAACCAAATGAATTGTGTGGAGGAAAACTTTGCGGGGAGAACTGAAATGGAACTTCACAGCTCAGGGAACTCACAGTTTGCTTTATAATTAAGCATTATTACTGCTTCTTTGTACATGTGGTTCTTCATGCCTTATTTCAGCTCTGCATATCTTGATAGAAAAAAAAAAAAACCTGTCTGTGATTTCTCAGATGCCCTTCTTCACACAGCATTCTCTGTAGACTACTGAGTAAGTTTACAGCTTCATATCCAACAGCTCGACAAGAACTCCTGTGGTTTGTTTCTTTTCTGAAGGGAAGAGTATTGGAAGACATGCTCTGAGTTGTGAGTTTTTGTGCAGACTTACAGGGCAAACTCGCAGGACTTTTTGGTATTTAGCATGTTTGAGCTCTCTGCATGTTTCAAACTGACTGTTAATGTAATGAATGTAATGATACTTCAAATGAGGAAATGTCTTCTCTTTATTTTTTAGTATTTCCTAATGCAGTAGGCTTGCTGGTCCAGAATTTTGAAAATTGTAGTTTGTTTTGAGGCAAGTCTTCCTTCCTCCCACAGGCTGTTGATTCATCTTGCTAATTGCTGAACTGGAGTGCTAAATTCTCTCTTGTGTGTGGCTAGGAAGTTGTCTTAGTCTGGTAATAAATATCATGATGCAGACTAAATTTATTTCTTAAAATGTGGTGTTCCTCACTCAATGACTTTCTTCTAAAATACTTGAACTAGAAAAAGAATGCTTTTCCACCCACCCACCCTCTGCCAGTTAAATATCAAATGGCAGCCAGGAAATGATAAGAGTGTTTCATGGGGGGAACAGAAAACCAGTGTTCAGTCATCTGACTTGTATGTGTTAAAAGAATGTTCAATAGAGATTGATATATTAGATTAAATTGTAGTAATTTATTGTTTTCTATTTTTTCATGCTAATCTTTATATTGGTTTATATTTTAGGGAAGATATTTGGGCTTTTGGAAGTGTTTGAGTTTCTTTTTTCTCTTAAGGGTGTGCTAGGTGTGAGTACAGTGTTGATGAGAATGTGCCTAAACTGTCCTTGTTCTTTTGATAAAATCACTTATTTATGTCACATTCATGTAAGTGTTTATAATGGGTATTAATTTTCTGCTACATTTGGCTATGTATAAAGCTTTTTCAAAAGTTACGTGTAGTATATGCTTGTGTTCTTTTCAGGTCTTGGCATAGATGTCTAATAATAGAAAACGTATTTGCCAACAATTGTTTTTCAAGTCCTTTGTGTTTGCAAGTTTTGCAATTATAGTTGACATTTTTTTCCCTTGTGTCCTGTCTTTCGTGTATTCAAGCGAATAACCAAAATGTTAAAAATCTGTTCATTTTGTTACTTTTGATTTACCAAAAGAAAAGCCCTAATGAAGTTTTTTCTTGTTAGTTCATTAAGGTGATCCATTACACACAGAATCAGTGAGAGCCTGACAGTAGATCTGATTTGGAGGTTGCTGAGTTCACAAATAACATTTTCATATAATAATGTGTACTTTAATTTTGCTATTTGAGAGATGAGGAATTACAAAAGTGTTCTTTTAAACAATATTTCCGTGTTCAGTGATTTGCTTCCAGTGCACACAAGTTGTTACTGGCCTGTCTGCTACCTGCTGCCTTTCTGCTGAACTCTTTGGTTTTCTGGCACAGCCAGTGAGGAAGTCTGTTGTACCAACACCATGACAGTAAATCTGACAAAGTGTTTGAAACTCTGTTGGGTTTGGGGAAAGGGCCTGCACAATGGTGTTCTGGATATGATGCAGGAGTGGCAGACAATTATAGGTTGCAGTTCTCATTTGGGAGTAAGTGTAGACAGGACTGTCGAGGACTCATGGAAAATTTTAGGTGATACTAAAATATTTACCAAGGGAAATGGGCAATAGGAACACTTGAAGGGATACTGGAAGACAGTCTGTATTGGCTCAGGTGGGAGACACCTAAACTTTCATCTTCATTTACTTTGAGTGAGTTTGGTATTTGGGATGTAGAATATTTAGCAGATATTTTGTAAAACTTTTTTTTAGTGTAAGAACTCTGCCAAAGGGATGGAAGTGATTGCAGCTTTAAAGCATTTATCCTTGACTGAAATAAGCTTGGTTCCCATCTTTGTCCTCAGGAAGCAAGCTGATAAACTCTAGGTTCAATTTATTGGAGAGCAGTAGAATGTATCCACTTGCCAGAGAGAGATTAGTTCATCAGTGTTCCTAAAATTAATGGGTTTTAAGCTCTGACAAATCACTCTGGAATTTCCTTTGCTGTTAAGTTCTGATTCTTGGTTCCCATGTAACACATAAGATTCTAGTTTAGTTTAAACATGTAAGAACTTAAAAGGTAATTTGCTTTCTTGCTGGAGACTTGCAGTACTTGGGGAAATGGTTTTCTTTTTGTCAGCCCCAGTTGTCTTGAGGTTTTTCATTTGTTCTAGTTTTCTTTTCCAGCAAAGTTACAAACTCCAGCTCTGCTTTCTGCTACTGTGGTTGTTTGCATTGTCCACCACATGGAAATAACATTCCTGTCTTTCATGTTCCAGTGGAGAAGGGAATGTATAAGTAAAGCTCTTGCATTGTGATCTCCTACGGAGTAAGTAAAATAGAAAAAAACTCTTGACTTGAAGCGGTCCAGATTAGTCAATGACAAGGGATTTGAGATGTCACTATTTTAAAAGAAAGTAACTATATGAGCTTGTGACAATTGAAATAAATACATTAAAAACCTTTTTTTTTTTTACTCAACATAGTTTACAAGTTAATTTCAATTGTTGTGGTTTGACCCTGGCTGG